>OV725078.1:600000-1177500 GCA_928085145.1 Nezara viridula
ATTAAAAAAATGTAAATCAATAGGAAAAAAAAAATAAACAAACAAAATAAAATAAAAAACTTCTAAACACATTCATACCTATATACAATATATACATTCGCCCAGGAATCTCCGAGCCAGGCTTTTCTCCCCACATGTGGAAGGCAAAGCAGGACTCCAGAGATCCCAGTGCCACTTTTCCAGCCGCCTTACTAGTATTAGAAGCCAGTGGAGGCTGAAGGAGGGCACTAGAGCCACAGATGCTCAGGACTTGAGTGGAGAAGCTGGCCATTGCCAGGACTCCAGAAGCATATTTACAATAGATCTCGCGGCCACTGCCGTTTTAACCTTCGAGGGGGATTGTAGGGATGGTGGAAGCTGGATAGTTATTGAGCTTGTGGATTTAGATGATGGATAAGGGTCTGGTGAAAGTTTTAGAATCTGGATGGGATGATGTCGAGGACAAATGGGATGTTAAGGTCATGGTGTAGGGTCTTATTTGTGACATCATATGGGGCATTGGCTATTGTTCTAAGTACTTTGGACTGGAAGGATGGTACGTTTGATATTCGAAAGTTTAGCAGTTCCCCACAGTTCAAGTCAGTAGGTCCAGATAGGTTTCAGTATTGTCTTGTAGATTAAAAGTTTATTTTCAATCGAAAGATGAGATGTCCTGCTTAGTAGTCTATAGAGCTGGCCATATCGTTGGTTAAGTTCTTGTCTTTTAAGTCTCGTATGTGGTTCCAAGTTAGTCTTTTGTCTAGAAGGAAGCCAAGGTAACGTACTGTATCTGAGTAGGGAAGTGGTATTGAATTGAAAAGGATTGTGGAACAGGATCTGCGTCGGAGGGTGAAAGTAATATGTTTGCATTTTGCTTCATTGATTTTGATGCGCCAGTTGTTCCACCACTGCTCAATCAAGGAGAGGTGAGCTTGTAGGTTTTGAGATGGTATTTGAGGATCTGAGTGGGAGGATAGAATGCCAGTATCATCAGCAAATGTAGCTAGGAAGGTATCGGGATTTGAAGGATATCGGCAGTAAAAAGGATGTAGAGAACTGGACCCAAAACACTGCCTTCTGGAATGCCAGCCTCAACTGGATTGTAATTGGAGAATTCGATACAGCCACAGACTTGGAAGGAACGATTTGAGAGATAGGATTTGAGCCATCGTGCCACACCCGGTCGAAAGCTTGCACTACGTCCAGAAAGGTACCAGTGCAATATTGCTTGTTTTCAAGTGAAGAGGATATATGGTCCACAACACGAAGGCCTTGTTGGACAGTCGAATGTCTTGAGCGGAATCTAAATTGATGAGAAGGGATGTTGTGGGATTCGAGTATGGGTAGGATGCGTTTGAGAAGGATTTTCTCAAAGAATTTTGGGAGGATAGGGAGTAAGCTTATCGGTCTGTAGGATGATGTGTAACAGCTCTATTCGTATCTGACGAAGCCCAGGAACCATCATCACGGCGGTGGGGGTGGGAAATGGATTGGAATTTGGGGATTTTTTTAGTTACATTCCAGAGGGAGTTATCACTAGATGATAATGAGGAAAGGTAGGAATTGTAGGGTTGGGATCTAAAGGTATCCAGTTTCTTTTTTACCTGTTTGGAATAATAATTATAAGATTTCCTGTCATCAGGATGCCTGGTTCTTTGCCAGAGGGCCCTAGAGCATCGTTTGCTATGGATAAGGTCCAATAGGCCTTGGGGTAGAGGATTTATACTGAGTTGTTTTTTGGTACGATCAGGTGAGGATGCAGTCCAAACTGCTTGTTGGATCAGAGTAGCGAAGGAGTCCACTGCATCGTCAAGGTTTTCAGATGTTTTTAAGGAAACTCTGAGATCTATATTATCATCCAATATTTGACGGAAAAGGTTCCAGTTAACTGGTCCCCTGATAAATGAAGGAGGGGATGATTCAGGAATGGGTGATGTGGAAACGGTTACGACTAGAAGACTTTGGTCTGAGGAAAGATCATCAAGCCTTGAAATGGAACAGTGTAGTGATCCTAGACCTTTGTGTATGAAAAAGCCTAGAAGGTCGGGATTGCGGTTGGGATCTGTTGGCCAGTATGTGGGAGTATTAGGTGAAAGGATGTTGCTGCGATGGGAATTAAGTGCAGATAGCAGTGTTCGCGCTCGGGAATTTTTGGATCTGGCTCCCCATTGTTGGTGTTTTGCATTTAAATCTGCACCTAGGAGGAAAATTGCGAACCTGTCTCTCTTATTTCGGAAAATGGGGTCTCTTCCTCCGATTCATCACTAGACTTATTATCAAGTTCCATGATAAGAAAATAATTAGTCTATAAATGTTATAATGGAATAAAAATGGAAATAAAAGAAATTAATTCTTAAAACTAAGCTATTCACAGATAAAATAAAACATTTCTCAATGTACATAAATAAATAAAACTAAAAGTCTCTGAATAAAAAAATATTTATTTATTTCGACATATAGTTCTGCGCATGCGCTTGATTTGAATACCCACATTTCACGTCGTGTCCCACAGTTTTACTATTTTTTTAGTAGAATAAGTGCTCAGTTTTACTTGTTTAAAAAAAAACTAGTTAAGCAGACATCAAAACAACAACAATGGACTAACACCACAGTGAGTAGTGTTGTTATTTACTGTGTACTATTACAGACAGTGAATTTAGTGGTTTAGCGTCTATAGGCTTAATCTCTATAGCCATAACAGCTGACGGCTCCCCACTCCAGTTGTGGCCTCGCCACGTAACTGGCTGGTTCACAGTCAACGGTTCATCCATTGTAATAACACGCATACGTAGTTTTATTTATTTATTTTTTTTCCCCCTTTCTTTTTTTTTTATATGCGATATTACCACCAAGTAATGTCAACTAAGAGGTCCCATTCAGTTGGCTCTACCCCACGTAATTCACCGCCTAAACAGAAAACACGTCGTAGTAAGCGATTAACACCCCCCCGGAACTCCTCCAGCGAACACTCAAGTATCTGTGTCTCAACCACTGCCAAGTACGTCTTCACAAGAAATGGAATCTCCATTTTTTACACCTAATCCATACCAGGTGCTTGAAAATGACAGGGAAAAAATGGAAGATGCATCTATACCTCGAGAACCACGCCCACCTTTGAGATTTTTTTGAAAAATTTGAGAAATTTCCAGTTGTTGTGTACTCAACTTCAAATCTGCCCAGGTAGCTATACATGCCTAAACAGAATAAATGATACAAAAATAATACCGGCCACACATGAAGCGTACCGAAAAATCGTAAAATATTTAACAGACACAAATGCGGACTTTCACACATACCAGTTGAAACAGGAAAGAGCACTACGAGTTGTAATAAGAAATTTACACTCCTCAACCCCAATAGAAGTGATTAAAGAAGAGTTAACGGCGTTAGGGTTCAAAATACGTCAGATAACCAATGTATTAAAAGAAAATAAAGAACAACCAGGTGTAAAGAATAAAATCCCATTGCCCTTATTTTTCGTCGATCTAGAGCCATCGCCTGGGATCGAAAAAATATACGATGTGAATAGAATTTTCTACACCAGCGTAAAGGTCGAAAAACCGTACCCAAAAAGAGAGTTCATCAGTGCCATAATTGCCAAGCATATGGCCACACCAAGTCTTATTGCCACCACTTACCACGCTGCGTGAAATGTGGTAAAACACACAAGTCTGGCGAGTGTAATAAACCAATTACAGAACCAGCAGTCTGTGCCCTATGCCTGGAAGGCCATCCAGCCAACTACAAAGGCTGCCAAATTTATAAAAATCTTAAAGCGAGATATATGAAACCCAGGGACCCTGATGATACACCTAAACCAAGAAGAGGACCCGCTAAAATTGTGAACTCTAAGGTTTCTTTTGCCAAGCTACTTGGGGGTAGAGACCCGACTAATGAATGTGAGGCCCTGCCGCAAGAACAAACTCAACCCCAATCTCAATATCCTATCCCACCTAATGTACCTAATCAACAACAACCTCACCAACATCAAATCCAATATGTTCCTCCACCGCCTAATGCTACAGATCTAACCAGCTTATTGACATCCTTTCTTTCAGAATTTAAATCCCTTGTTACCCCACTGATATCACTTCTCACTAACCTAGTATCTCACCTTATCCCTCCTTTAAAAAATCCTTAAATGACTTCCATCAAACCCATATCCATTCTCCTTTGGAATGCGAATGGTGTTAGAAATCACATACACGAACTAACAGCCTTACTACAAGACAAGAACGTAGACGTAGCCCTAATAACGGAAACTCGACTGACTAAAAAACAGCTCCTAAAAATACCACAATACATAACTTACCGTACCGACCATCCTGACGGTAGAGCACATGCCGGTACTGCAGTCATTGTGCACCAATCCCTCTCCCATCACCTACTCCCACTGCCTACACACGATTTCCTACAATCCACCGCAGTCGTAATCAAAACCTTCTCCTTTCCTATTACCGTTGCATCAGCGTATTGCCCTCCAAACCAATCCATCTCCAATATCCAATTTAGTTCCTTCCTCATTTCCTTAGGACATCATTTCATCTTGGGTGCAGACTTAAACGCCAAGCATCAACAATGGGGTTCAAGAACCACGAATTCTCGTGGTCGAACATTGCTGTCTGTACTCAATTCCCAAAATTTTACCCTTCTTCCACCCAACTCACCTACCTACTGGCCCACTGATCCTAACCGTAATCCCGATATCCTCGATTTCTTTATCCATAATGGTTTAGGTGCTCTCAACCATTCCGTTGCCCGTCTTGACGAGCTTTCCTCAGACCACAGCCCATTAATACTCCAAGTATCACTAGCTCCTATTCCTAAACCCTCTCCTCCGTCCTTCATCAGAGGCCCAGTTAACTGGAAACTCTTTCATCAAATCCTCTCCGATAAAATTGACCTCAGAGTAACTCTGAAAACCCCTGAAGACCTGGACAATGCAATACATTCCTTCACTACCAAAATTCAAGAAGCAGGCTGGACTGCTTCCTCCCCTGATCACTCCTCAAAAATCCTTAAGAAACCCAATTTACCTCAACTCCTCCTCGACCTAATCTATATAAAACGCCGTGCCAGATTATTATGGCAACGCACCAGACATACCGCAGACCGCCACTCCTACAATTATCACTGTAAAAAATTAAAAAAAGAATTAGCCACCTTCAGATCCCGATCATTCAACTCCTACCCCACCAAAATCTCTGCTCATGATAATTCTCTCTGGAATGCCACCAAAAGAATCCTAAAATCTCATCATATTTCCCATCCCCTTCGTCGAGGTGATGGTACCTGGGCAGCGTCTGATGTAGACAAAGCCGAAGAATTGCCAAGCACCTTTCCTATACCTTCACTCCCCATCTAGAATCTCATCCTACCCAGACAGTAAAAGTAGAAGAATTCCTTTCTTCACCTAGCCCACTCTCCTTACCACCTAAAGCAGTTAATCCAGGTCAATTACCTATTACGCAAAATCATTCCTCGTAAGTCTCCTAGATACGACCTTCTAACTCCGCAGATCCTACGACAACTACCAGCCAAAGCCATCATATTTCTAACCTATATATACAATTGTATCCTTCGTACAACCCACTTCCCTCTCTTAAGGAAACATTCCACCATCATCCTTTTCCTAAAACCAGGCAAGCCTCCCAATAATACATCATCCTATAGACCAATTAGCCTACTCGGAATTCTTTCAAACATTTTTGAAAAGATCCTCCTGAAAAGAATCCTACCCATAATAGACTCCCGAAAAATCCCTACCCATCAATTCGGATTTCGTTCCCAACATTCTACCGTCCAACAAGGACTCCGAGTTGTTGACCATATATCCTCAACCCTAGAAAGCAAGCAGTATTGCTCGGGTGCATTTCTGGACATAGCGCAAGCTTTTGACCGGGTATGGCACGCCGGATTACTTTTCAAGCTTAAAATCCATCTACCACAGTCCTTATACCTAGTACTCCGATCCTATCTTTCCGACCGCTCCTTCCGAGTTCGCTCTGGCACCGAATTCTCCGACTGTTATTCAATTGAGGCTGGCGTTCCTCAAGGCAGCGTCTTGGTCCCCATCCTTTACATTCTCTTTACCGCTGATATTCCTGTCCATCCCGATACCCTCCTGGCAACTTTCGCTGATGACACTGCTATCCTTTCTTCCAACTCAGATCCTGAAACAGAGTCCGCAAACTTACAAAGGCACCTCTTCCTGATTGAACACTTTTGTAAGAAATGGCGCATTAAGATAAACGAATCTAAATGTAAACACATTACCTTCACCCTTCGTCGTAATTCCTGTCCACCAGTTTACTTTAATACCATCCAGCTTTCCTTCTCCGACTCAGTCTGGTACCTTGGTTTTCTCCTAGACAGACGACTAACGTGGAATCCGCATACTAGACTGAAAAGACAGGAACTTAACCTACGTTATGGCCAGCTATATAGACTACTTAATAGAAAATCTAAACTTTCTATTGAAAACAAACTACTGATCTACAAGACAATACTAAAACCCATCTGGACCTACAGACTAGAACTGTGGGGGACAACCAAATGTTCTAACATCAAACGCAACATCAATCCTTCTAGTCCAGAGTCCTCCGTACAATAGTCGATGCTCCCTTCTATGTCACCAATAAAACTCGGCATAATAACCTTAATATTCCATTTATTCTTGGTCTTATCCCAGACAAATTCTCCAAATTTCATCAGAACTTTACCCATCACCGTAATTCCGTATCACAATCTCTATCTAGCATCACTCATCCCTACAATCCTCCTCGCAGGCTAAAACGGCAGGGGCCCCGTGACCTTTTGTGACATTTTTATATTGGAGTTCTTGCAATCGCCAGATTCTCCACTCAAGTCATGAGCGCCCTTACTCAATCTCCGCTGGCTTTTAATACCAGTGAAATGGTTGAGGAAGAAGCGCAGGGATCTCTTGAAGCCTCGCTTTCCCTCCACATGTGGGGGATAAGTATGGTTCAGAGTTCCCATAGTCCCAACTGTAAATAGTGTAAATAGGTATGCCTGCATCTAAGATGTTTATTTTCATTACATTTTTTTTTTCTTTTAAGATAATTTTAATTCTATTTTATTCATTTATTTTCATTCTATTATTTATATTTTCTTCCTTCGCTATGATATTTTATTTTGTTCTTTTATAGCTTTATATTATTTGAAATTAGCTTATTTATTTATTTATTTTTTTTTTTAATTTGTAAATATGGTGTGAATGTACTCTCAGAACTCTATTATAAATGTCCTTTATTGAGACAGATTGTAATATTTATCAATAAACAAATAACCCATTCTAATAAAAAAGATATCCTGTTAATATTTGTTCTGATTATGGCTGAGTTGGTTTCATAAACTAGATTTCCTGCCCTAATAGAATCTAAAAATACTTTTAGCTGAGAACACAAATTATATTTCGATAGAACAAGATTAGCTGAGTGACATCTATTTCTAAGCTTATCGAAACATATTTTTGGATATCTACATTCCTCCATTTCCACAAGTTTAACCAACCAATTCAACGAACACTTCATAATATTGAAACTGATATGAATAGACCCTGTCTCTAAACCCACTAAAAAGTTTGGGGTTGTTTTACATAGCGAATATGTCTTTTTATTGAAATTTATGTTGACTTTTTTTAAGAGCTCTATGTATCAGAGACTCCATACTTGGTCAAAATATAGCAGTGATGTGTTGATTATAGCTTTTTTCAACTTATCTCTCACCTTCCAGGAGTTTGCTTTAGAACAAATGTTTATTATATTGCCTATTGTCGGGTTTGACTTTGAGATTGTCATCTTAACTGCTTGCTAAAACAAACCAGACCTACAAAAGGGAACACCTTAATAATTGTATGTACTGACTGTATCAATCAGTTCTCCATCCAAATATATACTATTATATTTCTTTGGGCGCCCCCTAGCGAAATTCAAAATTTTCGTTTTATCAGTGTTTATAATTAGTTTATTTTCTCTGCAGTATAAATTTAGAGAATTAATTTTTTTTACAAGATTGGTATAGGAATCAGCAAAAATAGCCGTTCCAACCGCAAACAAGAGCAACAGTATGTCAACACATCCATTAATAGATATGCCAGATAGGTTAGGCTTGCGAAAGTATTCCTCAATATGAGATAAGAAAAGATTACACAGTATGGAACTCAGTGTCTCTCCTTGAAGCACACCTTTTGTAATTTTAAACTTTTGCGACAGTCCTCCAGCGGTTCCGTTTATTTGTGTGTACGCGTTATCATACATGTTTCCCATAACTCGAATTATTTTCCCACTCAAACCTATAGAAAAAAGTTTGTGCCAAAGTTGGTTGTGATTTAAGGAGTCAAAAGCCAGACGAAAGCCAATAAAAATAACGAAAAGGTTAGATTTCTCTTTTAAAATTTGGTTTTGGATAACGGCATTTAAGACAAAGAAATTATCTAAGCAGCTTCTGCTATTTCTGAATTCTGATTGGCATTCAGGTATAATTCCGGTTTCTTCTGTCCATGCTGTTATTCGTTCCAACAGGATTTGGGTAAAAATTTTGGAAGGACAGTTTGCCATAGATATATTTCGATAATTAAGTGTGTTTCCTCGGTCTCCTTTCTTAAATATCATTATGCTCAAATTTTCAGCACATAGGCACCTCTTATTGAATAAATTCTGTATATACAATAACCAATTAGTTGGAATATTCTTATATATTTCGTATAAGACACCATCAAACACTGGGCTTTTGCCATTTTTAACTTTGTTTAGAGCCCTACTCATTTCCTCAGAAGATATATCTCCATCTAATAATGGATGTCGACTATCGATAAAAAAATGATTGGATGTCAACCTAGGTGGATACATCATTTTAAAAAACTTCGGTTCGTAAATAGTGCTACCCATAAACGCTTAATGATACCCCAAAAAGTTAAACTATCCTTAGTTGTTCCGAGAATATCAACTGTATTTAAATTATATTTTCTTTTTTCATTTTCACAAAATTTTTATATTGTTTTTCAACTTTAGATAATCAAATAAGAATTCACCCATAAAATTCCTTTTATTACATTTAGAGAAAGAATTCATCCCAGTCTTTAGTGGCTTGCATTCACTATCATACCAAGGTATATTTTTATTAATGCCCTATTTGTTAAATTCAGTTATACTTTTCATTATATTGATTTCTTTAGAAGTTCTGAAAACAGCGGATATAAAATTTTCGTATAGTTCTTCAACAGTACTGCTTTTAAAGTGCACTGTGATTAATGGAGTGATCAGTAAACTACTTTTAAATATTTCCGATATATTTTTATTCCACCTTCTAGACAATATTTGTTTAACTCTAAAATCGCATACTAATTCCAGGCCACCGATTTCACACCAGACAATATCAACGACACTCGATCCATTGGTCCTACAGTAAGTGTAATTACCAGTTAGATCACTGAGAGTTCGGCCATTTAACACTATAAAGGAATTAAGTTCCATAAATTCGGTTAGTATTTCCCCTCTGAAATTTTTGAAGCTATCTGAATTTGTTCGATTTGTCATGAGGCAAGTATCATGAACAATTTCTGGAGAGCATATATTTAAATTACTTATTCTAGAGTTGAAATCCCCTCCTAAATATATCGGAATGTTTTTATGTTCTCCTCTGATCTCATTTATAGTAATTTCTATTTTTTCTAAAAATAAGTTAATATCTAAACCAGGATTAATATTAACAAAGCCTACAATTAATTTTAAGCTATTTTTACAGACTAACAAAAAAATATTGTCTCTATTATTACGTAATGTTCTTACAGAGCATTTATCTTGATCATGAAAAGAAACTAAGCCACCAGAGGCCCTGCCGTGTTTATACCTCCTAACAACTGAGCTGTAAACAATTCCATACGATGGCATCCAACTAGGCTTAGCTCTGATTTCAGTAGTTAAATGGGTTTCAGCGAGACATATTATATGTATGTATGTATGACATGCCCATGTATTCAACGTGTTGTATTAAATGTGTATAGCCATTAATGTTTCAAAATAAAATATTAAAATATGATACCTCTTCTATCCGTTCTGATGATTCATTATCCTGAGCTCTAGTTTTGATCTGAATATTTTCTTTCCCTAAATCGAAATTGATCGAGTTTTTTGCTCAGTTTTTCTCTTTTGGTTACCTGGACTGGCGTTGATGCTGGTGATCGTTTACTGTCTTCGAGTGTTTCCAGTAGACTTCCGATCTCAGAGATGTGAAAAGTGTTCCCTTTCATTGTGATGCTATGTATTGTAAAGACCGCCGGTGGAATAATTAGTTAAATAAACATCCTAAGTGTTCACATCTGGCTGTACCTGACCGAAGGTAACGACCCACAAGCCCAACCTTTTGTAAGTGGTAATAAAAACCTTTAAGGACCACCGACAACTAAGTGTTTAAACAGGATCCCGAAAGACCTTTTCACACCTTCCACCAGGAATACCTAAGTCTGTACCTGCTGCTTTACCTTGGCCTGGGGGAGAGGGCGTGGTCATCCCTTAGGCTGAGAATATTCAGCCAATCAGGAAAAAGACTGCCAAAAGAGAGGGGGATGAAAAAAGGTGGGAGATAGAGAATTTGGACGGAGGACTTCTTTTTGGAACTCGGAAGAGGGAGGACTTGCTCTTGGGACTCGGAGAGAGCAGAGACAGGGAATCCAGATATGACGGCTAGAAACACCTAGAAACACTATGAACGACCAGCTAAGTGGTAACAAACATTTAGTTATACTAATGTAAATTTGTGTTGGCAACCATCAATCATTAATTAATAAAATCAATAGAACATAAGTAACTCTAATCAAGCATTCTCCTCTAGTATGATTCTCAAATATTCATTATGTATATAGGTTTAGTTATTATTTTGTATATAGGTGTTTTTGGTTTTATTTAAATTTGTAAATATATTAGTTAGCAAACCAACGTAGTACTTTTACCATCTACCTTGCATGCCACCAATTAGTAATAGAAACAAATAGTAAATTTATAAACATGATACCTTTAGAAAGGAAATCCAATAAAGAGTAAATGGTTCAATCTAGGATACTACAGTAGGGGGTCTGTGGTATCTAATATTTAAATACATCATTAATATATTTTAAGTTGATCGGTTCCCTTCTGGGACCGATATAAATACATTTTAATACGAATAAATGCGATTCCTGGAACCCCTTACTCGCCGTAGAAACGCGAGGCCAGGAACATATCAGTGAATAACTTGTTTTTATTAGTTATAGTACTGTCGAAGGTTCACAATCTGTTAGGATATTGTAATAATGGTCGTCTTAACGTCCATATACGCGAGCTTAAATAGACAACTATGTGAAAACCTCACGTATCCACTTTATCAACCTAACATATGTTTTATTAATAAATAATCAAAATCAAAACATTTATTATTGATGTATACAATTTAGACAAACAGACTATAAAAAGCCCAATGAAATTTCTAAATAAACAATAGACTATAGATAATTAATAAAACTTAATCTAAGGAGTAATCTAAACTTAACTATTTATAATTAAACAACAAGAACTTACGAACTAACCTAAAGCTGATATAAAATTTACTAACTAATATAAATTTGAATAAAGTACAAAAATACCAAAGACTTCATCCATATAAGTCCGCTTCTCCCAGAAGTTACAGAGATAGAGAGAGGGAGAAGAGAGAGAATTAACGTTTCCTCCAACGCACGTAGGTCTCTGTACCTTTTCCAATCACTGTTCCCGTCAATCTCCAAAAAACATCTCTCTCTCTCTCTCTCTCTCTCTCTCTCTCTCTCTCTCTCTCTCTCTCTCTCTCTCTTTACACTGCCTTAATGCGCATTCACTGCCACATAAATTAATTCTTTTGTTTTATGCACTACATTCATACTCCCCCTTTTTGAAAAGTGGAGTTACATGAAACTTCACTTCCGTTCAATTCCAGCATGAGCCACCCAAATCCTCCGAACGGTGGGTGGTAAAACGTCTCATCTAATCAGCACATTCACTAGACATCAACTTCTTTCAGGCGTTGCTACCTTCTGTTCACTCTCTTTGTCCCTCCATACTCTCTGTTAACACTACATTCGTTTACTTTCAAAATATGGCAGAGAGGTTTTGATCAATCACAAAGAATTTCATCCCTGAAACTAAAACTAAAATTTATACAAGTTTTGGTGGATATGTGAGGCACAGTTATTTTAAAAAATATTATTTTAATTATGTGTTTTACGAAACAGTTTGTCATATTTGGCTCCTTACCCTACTTCGCAACTGATAAGGTGACCGAACTTCTGGCCTGCCTTCCTCTTCAGAATCTGGATACCAGTTCGGGTCTTCATCAATGTCGTCGACCTGGTGTTCATCTTCACTTTCAGACGACTCCCCTGCGGATTCTATATTTTCATTAGATATCTGTTTGTACTCTTGGTTGTCCATTCCGCTACTTGTAGGTTGGAAATCCAGTTCACGCTCTGAAAATACGAGCCTCTGCGTATCTGGCATATGATGTGCAGTTGGCATTGCCTCATTCTCTTTCTCCGAAGCCCTTTTAAGCCTATTTATGTGTACTGTATACTTTTTCCCGTTCTGCAACTTTAGAGTGTATGTCCACGGTGACTGTCTTTTAATAACTTTGTGCGCTCCTTACCACGGATGTCTAAATTTCTTCGACTGCTCTGGATGTGAAACTGGTTCAAATAAATAAACCAGTTCTCCCTACTGATATTCATGCATAGTCTTTCCAAAGTCATGGTTTCGAGTACGAATTTTCCAAGCCTCCCTCACCAATTCGTTCGCCTTTTTATAAATGCCGGTAAGTCAATTTTTTAGTGCCGAAACGAATTCCTTAATTGATCCTGGGAACTTATGTTGAGAAAAATCATATGGAAATGAAAGTTCAAATTTACGACCATATATTAGATGGTGCGGAGAGTGCCCTGTTGAAGTATGAGGTGTCGCCTTGTAAGCCCTATCGGTCCAATCGGCAGCATCCTTACGCACTAAGTGTGCCAGAGAGTCCCACAGCGTCCGATGGAATCGTTCAACTAATCCGTTTCCTGCCGGATGGTAGGCCGTAGTCTGAACTTTCTCTATTCATAGTAATCTGCATGTTTCCTTAAACAAGTCTGATGTGAAATTCCTACCCCTATCTGTTAAAACTTTCTTCGGGGCCCCATGTCTCAAAACAATATATTTAACGAATGCTTCCGCCACTCCATGTGCCGTTTGTTGTTTTAAGGGTACCGCTTCTGCATATCTTGTTATCTAAAAAATTATCTACAAATGTTAGAAGATACTGGTTTCCCTTTGTGCTTAGGGCAAATGGGCCAGCTAATCATCTTGGGCTTTTCTCGTATCGGCTCGTAAAGAACGGCAATTGCGAACGTACGTTGTAACATCGTCCCGCAAGCCTGGCCAGTAAAACCTCTCAAGGATTCGCGCTGCCGTGCGAGTTTGACCTGGATGACATGCCCACAAGGAATCATGATTTTCTTTAATGATAAAATTCCGCAAAGATACGGGGACCATTATTACGCCTCTGGATCAGACTGATCGTCCATCCAATACCATATACCTTTGTCACTTATACGTACTTTCTCTGGTTATTTTGCTATAATATCGTGACACCAGCGATCCTCTTATTGTTCTCTCAGTAAAGATATATGATCGAGAAACCTATAATCTACTGCTGCAACTCCTCTGCTGAGACCATCAGCGTTTTGATGACGTACTCCAGGCCTATGAACCACGTCATAGTTGTACTCCATCAACCGGAGGCTCCATCGTGCTAATCGAGCAGAAGGATCTTTTAAATGTAGCATCCATTTGAGAGCAGCACGGTCATTTACTAATGTAAACTTCCTTTCTAATAAGTAACATCTAAATTAAGCAGTAGCCCATACAACTGCCAGTAACTTCCTTTCAGTGGCGGAGTAGTTTCGCTCGGCATTATTAAGTTGACGGCTACCGTATGCCACTGGTCTTTCATGTCCCTCTCTCATCTGAGAAAGGACAGCCCCTAAGGCTACACCCGAAGCGTCTGTCGATAATATAAATGGATCGTTAAAATCTGGATAAATTAAAACTGAGTGTGAACACAAAGCTGTTTTGATCGCTTCAAAAGAAGTTTGTTGAGCGTCTCCCCAGTGGAATTTCTCATCCTTTCTTAAAATTGTTGTTAGGGGTTTCGCCATATTAGAAAATCCCGGAACAAAGCGTCTATAATATCCAGCAAGTCCTAAAAAAGCTTTGACGTCCTTGACACTATTCGGGACTGGATAACCTACCACTGCGTCCACCTTCTTCGGATCGGGCCTAACACCTTCGCTGGAAACTATATGCCCCAAGTAATGAACTTCTCCCTGGGCAAAGTGACATTTATCCATATTCACTCGTCAATTAGCTTCGTCTAGTCGCACCAAAACCTTACCTAATCGCTGACAGTGCTCCTCTATGGTAGCGATGTATACAACAATATCATCAAAATATACTAAGCATTCGTCTCCTTTTATTTCTGCTAGTAGCTGGTCCATTAATCGTTGAAAAGTTGCTGATGCATTAACTAGACCAAAAGGCATCTTTTTGTATTCAAAATGCCCCATTCGGTGGTAAATGCAGTATTTTCCTGATCTTCCGGCCAAATTGGAATCTGATGATAGCCACCTACTAAATCCAATGTAGTGAAGAATCGGCTTCGTCCCATGCGCTCTAGCGTTTCAACAATCAATGGAAGGGGGTACGCATCTGTTTTTGTAATTTTGTTCAGACCGCGAAAGTCGGTACAGAACCTATACCTAGGGGCAGACTATCTATCTCCTTTCTTTTTTACAAGTACTACTGGAACTGACCATGGGCTTTCAGAAGGTCGTACGATATCTTTCTCTAACATATCTTGAATGTGGTCTGCCACTACGGGTCGCTAGGGATAAGGAACGTCGTAGAGTCGTTTTATTACTGGTCCTTCTTCCGTCGTTCGGATTCGGTGATATACCCCTAATCGGCGGCCTTCCTTTGTAGGAAGTTCGAACACTCGTAAATACTTTTTCAAGACGTCTAAATTTTTTCTCCTTCAGTTTAAGTCAAATGCACTAGTCAATTTCGACATTCTTTGATGAGATCTTTTGTCCCTTTTGCGTTCACACCTAAAGTCTGCACCAAATCCATTAAATTTTTCTGGACATTTGGTTCTAAAACCGCCGTCGGAGCGAAACTCTTCGGCCAGACCTAAGCATTGCCCCTTGGGTATCACCACCTCCTCCTTAGACAAATTGATTAATTTCACGCAGACTCTTTTACGATCAACGTTGTTAATACTACTCGCAACTCTGACACCATATTGCGGCTGTACGACTGGCTCCAGTAAGATATCACCGTTTCATGGTTCTAACGTTAAAGAGAGAACTAACATTTCCTCCAACGCATGCAGTTCTCTTCACCTTTTCCAATCACTGTTCCCTTCAATCTCCTAAAAACACATGAATCTCTCTCTCTCTCTCTTTACACTGCCTTAATGCGCATTCAATGCCACATAAATTAATTCTTTTGTTTTGTGCACTACAATATAAATATATTTGTTTTCCCTCCTCTCTTTCCTCGGGTGATTTGTCATGTGCTATCGGAATCTTTTTTTCTCTAAATAAATATCTATTTAATTATTGTTTGCTTCATTATATAACTGTTAAGATAAATTAGGATAGACCTGGGTTTGTTATATCCATTTTTTTCTAATCTGTAGCAGTTGCTTATCAATCCATCTGATAGCATTACGCCCATACCAGATAATATTGTATTTACTTCATCCACTACATTTCCATTGTCCAGGTCTTCATGGAGTTTTCAGGTTTACTCTGAGTTCAATTTTATCGTAGAGGATTTGGTGAAAGAGTTTTCAGTTAACTGGACCTTTGATGAAGGACGGTGGAGATGGTTTAGGAATAGGAGCTTGGAGTATTAGTGGACTGTGGTCTGAGGAAAGGTCGTCGAGACGAGTAAGGGTATGGTTGAGGGCATCTAAACCACTGTGGATAAAGAAATGGATATCGGGATTACGGTTAGGATCAGTAGGACCCGTAGGTAGGTGAGTTGGGTGGAAGAAGGTAAAATTTTGGCAATTGATTGCAGACAGCAATGGTCACGAGAATTCGTGGTTCTTAAACCCCATTTTTGATGCTTGGCTTTTAAGTCTGCACCCAACATGAAATGATATCCTAAGGAATTGAGGAAGGAACTAAATTTTGTATGGATTGATTTGGAGGGCAATACGCTGTTGCAACGGTAATAGGAAAGGAGAAAGTTTTTATTACAACTACGGTGGATTGTAGGAAATCGTGAGTAGGCAATGGGAGTAGATGATGAGAGAAGGATTGGTGCACAATGACTGCATTACCGGCATGTGCTCTACCGTCAGGATGGTCAGTACAGTATGTTAAGTAGTGTGCTATTTTTAGGAGCTATTTTCGTTATTACTTCCGTAGTTTTTAAAAATTATTTTATATATAGTGTATATTTTATGTATGTATATGGATACATTTATATATTTTTTCTTTTATATTTTTACCGACGCAGCTGCAATTTGTATGTAAATGCAATGCTCAGTATATTATAACTTAATGTTAGTATGTTCTCTTATATGATTCTTGGATTCCAATATCCAAAATAAAACGTTACGATGGTGAAGGTAGCACCAAAATAAATTAGAAATTGAGAAAGTTGCTGAAATTTTGTTATGTTGGGAAATGTATGAAATATGTATTTACTACCAAACAAATAAATTAATTTTTTTGGTCAGTCGAGTTTCCATTATTAGGGCTACATCTATTTTCATGTCTAGTAGTAAGGCTGGTAGTTCGTCTATGTGATTTTTAACACTATTCGCATTCCAAAGTATAATGGATATGGTTTTGATAGGAGTCATTTAAGGATTTTTTCAAGGATGGATAAGGTGAGATACTAGGTTTTGAAGGAGTGATATCAGAGGGGTAATAAGGGATTTAAATTCTGAATTGAATAATGTCAATAAACTAGTAAGATCTGTAGCATTAAGCGATGGAGGAATATGTTGGATTTGATATTGAAATGAAAATGAAATGAAAAAATAATTTTATTCTGGGACTACTGTCCTCTAAGAATAATAACAGAGTTACAAATTTATGGATCTTAGTCTGAAATAATAGAAATACAAACTAATTTACTGTTAATTGTGCAATGGATTGAAATTAAACATTGTACAGATGCAAGTAATTTTACATGTTGGGGCAAGTTTGAATGTGGAGTAGGTGTTGGAACAGGAGTTGTTTGAAGGAATTTGTGGACGAGGATTGACGCATAGAGGTAGGAAGTGAGTTCCATAAGGAATCAGCACCAATGACGAAGGATTTGCTGAAGGAGGAAGTTTTATGGGAGGGAATATATAAGTCTATAGGTTGAGAACTAGTATTGAGAGAGTGGATAGAGGAGCGTAGAGTAAGGAGTTACAGGATGTAGGGAGGGTTTTTGGTTCTGAAGACTTGGAAAAGGAAAACACCAAGGAGGAATTGTCGTCGGGAAGTTGGATAAAGCCACTTCAACTCGGTGTACCAGAGTGAAACATGTGAACGCCTGGGGATCCCGAAAATGTATCTTATGAAACAATTCATGAGTCTGTTTAGTCTGATTTCCAGCCTGGCAGATAGCCCTCAATACACCAAACAGCCGTAGTCGAAGTGGGGGAATACAAGCGAGGTTGCAAGGAGCTGTCTTGTTTTTAGAGGAATACAATCACCGAATCTTAGGAGTTGTTTAAGGGCAGTTATGGATTTTCGGATAATCTGGGAGATATGGTTATTCCAGGAGAGGATCTGGTCAAAGGTTACTCCTAGGTTTTTGACTGTAGGGAAAAAATGGATGGGGCGGTTATTGAGGTTAAGTAGAGGAAGGTAAGGAAGGGAGCTGATGAGATGTCTGGACCCGATGATAATAGCCTTGGTTTTATCTGCATTCAGCTTTAATTAATTTATTTCTTCCCATCTGTTGATGCAATCGATGTCCTCTTGTAGCCTCCGGGCAGCCTCAGGCATCTCAGAAGGTTGGAATGATTGGTATACTTGGAAATCATCGGCATATAGGTGGTAACTGGAGTGTTGAATGGCGTTAGGAAGGTTACTAATATAGATGGAGAAAAGGGTCGGGGAGGATGAGGAACCCTGAGGAACACCTCGTGTTAATTGAAGGGGTGATGATGGAGGTTTGTTCAGAATTTTAACTGTCTGAGATCGATTGGATAAGAAGGAGAGGAACCATTTTATGACGATATTTGATATGGGTAGCTTTGGAGTTTGGAAAGAAGGATCTCATGATTAACGGAATCAAACGCTTTGGAAAAGTCAAAAAGAATTAGGATGGAGATTTTCTGTTTATCTATGGAGGATTGGAGTTCTTGGGTAATCCTTAGCAAGGCAGACTGGGTGGGATACTGGGAACAGAAACCAGATTGTAAAGGATTGAGGAGATGGTTTTGCTCGACAAAGCTGTTCAACTGAGAGTGAACTAATCTTTCTAGAGGCTTGGATAGATTGGATAGAATGGAGATGGGTCTGAAGTCGGAAGCTGATGATAGAGTTGGAACTTTGTTCAGATGACGGATTATGGCTCTTTTCCAGGATTTGGGAAAAATGGATTTTTGGAGAGAGAAATTATATATGTGTAGAAGTGCGGAAGTGGGACCTCACCGTGATTCAGGATTCGCGCAACTAAAGGCTAGCATGTATCATCTACCTTTTGAGTAAGTAGCCCTAAATAGCACAGCTTCTAACCTTTCTATTAAAAAGCAAGAGAGGACTGATATATCCATATGGTTGTTTAATTGAGAAGTGTCTTATATTGAGTTAAAGCAGGATCTATTACCTTTTCAGGTTAGAACATCAGCTGCTTCCGATCAATTGCTTGACAAGTTTTCTTCTCAAATTAGTAAATATTTTTCACTCTAAGGAAAGATGTACATCTAATTAGCCTTTATAAATTTTTCGAGTTGACAATAATATTTTTGTCGCTTTTTGATACCGACTGGGCGATACAAAACATGAAACAATATACCAAAGAATCCCTTTTTTTAAATTGTACTGATATTACAATGATAAAGCGGGGAAGAAACAAATCTAATGAAGAAATAGCATAATATTAACTGTTAATTTTGATCTAACAAGATGTTTACAGTTTATTGTTTACCCGGGTGTAGAAAAAGTATTGCCCTCTTCCTTTTCATTTATAATAATATTTTTGAACATAAATATTTATATATACCAAATCTTGATCATTTCATGTGAAGTGTAGTAAAACTTTACAAAGCTTTGTGTCATTAGATAAATATAAAATTATCAAGTCAAAAATAATTTCAATAATTTTTTGTTTTAATTTTTTTATTGAGAAATATTACAATCTGTCTCAGTTAAGGACGCTTATAATATAGTGTTCAATAAATTCATTTAGCAAAGACGGGAGGCTCGGTTTTTACACCCGCTTTCCTTTTTTGGCTTACAAAAATGGTATATTAGACTAGGTAAAAAAATCAATATAAAAATATTTATGAAACTAGACTATTTCCTGAAAGTATTATGATCAATCACATCGCTTGACCACTGAAACTTAACGGTTTAATCATTTTAAATATCTCTATTGATGATTGGCATAGTAAGTTATGTGTCTCATTCATTCACTCTATATGAATAAGTTATTATTCAAAGAAAATCGTCAATGAATAACTTCATTGTTTAAAAAGTGTTATATTAACCTTTGTTCATTTGAAACCTCTAATCGACCTAGAATTTTAATATTTTTTTTTCTTGTTCAGTCACAAAAATTATTTACAAAATTTATTATAAAAAAGGAATAAATGAAAAGAATAACGAGGGCGTCACAAAATTGCGACTCCTTAAAAAATCACGTTTTTTTTTCTTTTGGTAGTTTTCTCTTAATCTATTATTCTCTTACTCTTTTTTTTCGTAAAATTTTTTTTGAATGATTTTATCTAAGATTTGAGTGTAAAATTGTCTCATTAGTTGATTATTATTAATGCCCTTTAATGTGGCAGAATGTAATAATATTCAATAAGAAAAAAATTTGAATATGAATTATTTTTTAGATTAAATTTCAGACTTTGCCATTCTTTATAAAAATGAGGAATCGATTTTATTATTCTCGCTCCACCTCTAGAGAAATATAACAGAAATGAAACATAAACTATTACCTCACTATTTGCTTTTTAAATTTATAAAAAAAGAAATAATCAACTTGATATCTCTGAAAAAGTGTTGTATTTGTATAGGCAATATGCATTAAAAAGGATATAAAAAATGACGACTATAGTATGATCCTTAAAAACGGTCGCAGGAACCATGAGGTTGGGGAAAGTAAGTCTCCTTCTGGGCACCATCTGTTATCCAATTGGGATGGAATGGAGGCACTCAAACTGGTTCAAACCAGAAAAAAAAACGGATTTTTTCTATTATTGAGGGCTAAGCATAATAGATGGAAAGCTATATCTTTATTTTATTCAAAATACTCCTAGACATTGTTAACTGTCTGCTACCATTCTGGTATTTTTTTATGAACTAGAAGATAATCAAATCCTCCATGAATCTCTAATAGGATAAAACGTCCATTCTATCAGAAACAATCCAACATAGAGTTACTCCTTCTCTTCCGTATTTGTTTATAAATAGGAATAGGAAAATATTTCCCTCTGCTACTATGGAAAAAAGCGGAGGGAAATAAAATATGAAATATTACTGATAAATCATAAAGAAATATTAATTTGTATGCGCTTCTTTAAAAAAACTTAGTTTTTTCATAGGACCTCTTGCGCTAACAGTAGCGATGTAACAGGCACTAAGGCACTAACTACCTTGTGGAGATTTCAGAGGGTAAATGGGGATAAAAGTAGGAAATTTAGTTATTTTTGGGATATTAAGAAGAGTTTCCTTGAAATTTATACATTACGATCCTATATATTTAAATCCTGTAAAAGAGCTGTTTTATTGGAGAGTTACCACCAGAAACAATTGTTTCTGACTCTTTCATTAAGAATTTTTGCCCCACACGGATGTGGTAAAATTATGCAGATTTTACTTTTATCACGGGATGAAGGAAATGTTGAAAACAGAGACATTTTAATTCGAAATCATAACTTTTTTAATATGTAAAAGAATATAATTTTAAGAAAGGTCATTTTTAATAATAAGATAATATATTATACTGGAAGATTATAGCGGTACAACAGTGTGTAATATGCTATCGTAAATGTAATATTTCTTATTTACTTGCATAACTTTTAAAAAGAAAATCCCCTATAGTATTAATTTCAAGATAAAATAAAAATTAATATTTGATTATTTTGCTTGTCGACCAAATGGCTTGAATTCAAATTCAATACTCTCGAAAACATAAATAGACCAAATTTGAACAGTATACTGCGATTTCCGAGTAAGTTAGAGACCATGTAGAAGGGACCTATAAGTTTGCCCTAGTTCCAAGTTCTTTTAACTGTTCAGGATATAACAATTTCTGTTTTTCATACACCTTTTTCATTTCTTCTTTCGCAAAATGCGTTCTTCAATAGTTTCAACTCAATTTTAACGACCCATTTTTATTTTTCCACCTTATATTTAGGTTCATAGAGTGGTTTTTAAATTAGTTTTCATGAAAGCCGTCACAAAAATGCAAGTAACTCAACAGTTTACTCTAACAATGGCCATTGATAGACGTTAAAATCCAAATATCACTATTTTTCTTCTAACATTCGTTTTTTTGTTTTACCTTGGATATTAACCCCTTTAATATTATCTAGTATCGAATCATTCCTAATATATTTTAATTTAAAGATGTTTGCCTATCTCTCCATCTTTCTGTTTCAATAATTCTAAATATATTAATTATTGCCTTTCTCTACTTTCCTCAAACTTATTGCAATTTTGTTCTGCCCATGCATCTGATTTCCCGAATTTCTGAAATATTTCTTCAACGTGAGAGACTATTGTATTGTGGCAGATTGCTAGGAAAGAGATGCTTCAGGTTTTAGAAGAGATGAGCAAGCCACTGATCTTTGTGTGAGAATTGAGAACTAATTTTAAGATTTTCGTCATATAATGCTAATGAACCATCGTTACTGGTAGTATTTTGACCTAAGTTTGAATGTGTTTTTATTTATTTATTTATTTATTTTTTTAGTCTTTATTTAATGTTGTATCAAGTTTGATTTATTCTGTTACTCCAAGTTTTATTTTATTTTATTTTGTTATAATCTTGTTGTTCTTTTATTGTATATATGGTATGATTGTACTTCGTTCATCATAAATACTCAATGCCCTTAATTGAGACAAAATGTATTTTTTTTTCTCAATAAAAATTCATAATAGAATAGTATTTTGACTGATGATGGAGTTGAAAGATGGTCACTAGCTATGCAGAAGAGGAGCCGATGGATGAGACAATGACTCATCTGTGAAAGGAGGTATTTTAATGAGAGGGATGTGCAAGTTGCGGGTGGCGTAAATAATGGGCAAGTTAGTTTAAAGCGGTGTTGGGGTCATTAGTGCCGTCGCGTGGCCTCAAAGCATTTGAATACTCAAAGTGGTCCAATGGTCCGCCGCTTGTTCGTTACTTTGATCGCCCCGGGCCAACTTCACCGCTTTTTAAATAACCTCAGCCAACTGTTGATAGCTCTCTTGTTACGTATCCAAATTGGGAATGAACCTTTCCTAGCTCTTTTCATATTTCAAGCTTTATATAGACGGTTATAGCAAATCGAAAATAAAACAAAACTTTTTATTACCATCCTACTTTCGTAAATTGAAGAATTTTTTTTTTAAGTTAATAAATCTATAAAATATTTCTTTAATTATAAATACCAAGTTATGTAAATTATTATTAAGTTTGGCATTTCTGTATTTCATATATTTTTGATTTAAATAATGTTTAAGTTTTCTTCTAAAAACATTTATACCCTTTTCTAAAATAAGAAATTAGACATTATTAACTACAACAATTAAACTTTGTCACTCTCTATTACTTGTGACTACCAGTGGTGCCCAGATGCCACTTAGGTTATCTGTTAGGCGACCTCATAATTTTGATTTTCTTTTTAAAAAAATCTTTTAATTTCATTTAAATGTGTGTAGCATTATGGTTTAAACTGAAACAAGTATCTATTATGTTGTTAAAATATTATAAATATAATCACCAAGTAGTAGTGTTGTCCAAACTCAAGACAGTCCAGTGAATTGGTAGTTTAGACAGGAAAAAAATTGCTTAAGGAATTTTTTCGACGGATCTATATGTTTTTTGCGATACTTAATCTGAAAATTTAGTTATCGATTAGATTCGGATATGACTTCACCATAAAACATAAAATTTCGGAAGTTGTTTCAGTTTTTCGCTTATAACCTCGAAACGACGCATCATAGAAAAAAAATCACTGGTATAAAAATAAATCTGATAAAATTTCCAAAAAAACTAAAACTAAAACCAGCTCGCTCGCTAGCTGTTTAGTTTACTATATTTATGTCAATATATCGTGTAAATGTACTTATTCTGTTGTGTTTTTCTAAGATCTAAAGTAACATGTGTAATAAATAGCAATAAGCTAATAGGTAACTGAATGAATCTTGGAGCATCTTGTGCAAGAGTGTGTAAGACCATGGCAAAAATCAGGTGTGTCGACGCAAGACCAAAACCAAGACTGACTAAGTCTCGTCTTGTTGTCAGTCCAGTCCTTTGGTGACGGAAACAAGTCGTATCAGGAAAAAAATGCTTAAGAACCTTTATCTACAGATCTATGTTTATTGGATTGCTGAATCTGAAAATTCAGTTACCGACTTCACCATAATAACGAGAAAAAAACCCATACAATTTCGGAAGTTGTTTCCGACTTTTAAAGCCATGCGGTATACTTATACACTTGCAAATACTCTGCAATTTTCTAAATTTGTAAGCGGGAACAATATAACACCATAACAATGGATTCATCACTTTGTAAGACTTCTTAACCCTGATAGGAAACCATTCGAAATTACCTTTGTTCCTAATATAATTACTATCGAATATTTAGATAAACTATTCGAATTGTCAGAGTTAAAACAAGCACTGAAAAAAGCGAAATGTGGCAAATCTCCTGGTATTGATAGAATTCCATACGAATTTTATAAATATAGTTTAGATAACTACCTTGAAGAACTAATATCATTGTATAATAATATTTATGAATCTAGAGATATATCAGAAAGCTTCCTGAAATCTATAATTTTCCCACTGTTTAACAAAAACGATATAAATATTGCACAATATTATAGAGTAATCATCATCATCATAATCCATCCTCTTGAACCGCATTAAGCAGCGTGAGGAGGAAGTTTATAGAGCCTTCTCCAGCTCTGCCGGTCCTCCACAAGACGCCTTTTATCATTCCATTGAAGACCTCTTCTCTGGAAGTCGCTCTTTACCTCATCTTCCCATTTCCTTCTAGGCCGTCCTCTTCCTCTCTTGTCGTCTACTTTAGCTTGATAGGTTTCGCTAGCTATTCTCTTTGGTTCCTTCCGCAGAAGATGTCCTAGCCCTATCAGTCGATTCCCCTCAATCACATCATTGGCCGGCTTAATATTGACGTTCGACTTGATAGTGGTCTTGCGTACTCTGTCTCTTCGCGTTATTCCCTCAATCTTTCGGAGGAATCGCATTTCTTTCTGGCTTTTATCCTTGATTGATGTTTCTTTGTCAGCGTCCATGATTCGGAAGAGTACGTTAAAATGGGTCAGAAATGTCGATCTGAAAACAGATACTTTTCTTTTCTTTTCCAACTCACGCCTGTTTATAAAACCTTTCATAACTGCTTCAAACATCCTGCTCGCAGCAGGTGTGCGCCCAAGTATTTGAAGTTTTCTACCTGCTCGAGGACTCTATTGACGCTCATATTTCTCCTGGGCTTCTTTCCAACCCCCATTACTTTCGTTTTTACAGAGTTGATAATCATATTAATCTTCTGCAATTCTTCTTTTAATTTATTAATATTGTACTGAAGATTCCTGTCACTATCCGAAAAAAATAACAACGTCGTCAGCGAATTCAAGTATTGAGAGGCTCACCGATCTCTGGTTGGCATATTCCAGGTGAAATTTCCGCATTATTCCTTTAGTCCTTCGTTTTGCTGAGTCCATCACTAGTATAAACAAAAGTGGACTAAGACTACAATCTTGCCAGATTCCAATTGTTGTTTTGATTTCCTGTGAAGTGCAGTTGGCAAATCGTACTATATTTCTTGTTGTCTTGTAGAGGCTCTGAATCGCCAGGACATGGCAAACCCTTTTTCTCTCCAAGATATCAAAATTTCTCACCCGTTAGAAGGTCTTTGTATGATCAACAAAGCACACCGACATTTCCTTTTCTTTCTTCAATACTTTTTCGAAAACTTGTCTCATGGTAAAGATGATGCCTCGGTGCTACGATTTTCCCAAAATCCGTATTGTTCTTCTTCAAGTAATCCTTCGATTCTTCTTCTTATTCTCTTTTCCCAGATCTTAGAGTAAATCTTACTTGGTACGCTCAACAGTGATATGCCTCGGTGGTTGTTGCAATCTCTGTTATCTCCTTTCTTAAAGCAAACTTAAAGTTTAGCAGATGCAGCAAGATTTCTTTTCCTTTCGGCCCCATGTATTTTGACATTTCAGGAGTCACACCATCAGTACCTGCGGATTTCCCTAGCTTCATACTGCAGATTTCTTCTTCCAATTCATCATCCCCAATAAAGTCGTCTTCTTCCTAAGGACCTATCTGTCTTGTCTCTTCATCTGCACATGGTTTCTGTCCATTTTCATTCAACAGATTTTGGAAGTATTCCCTCCACCGTTCCATTATCTCATCCTTCTGGCTGATAATGTTTCCTTCCTTGTCTTTGACGAATTTCAGGGTTGGCGCTATTTCCTTTCTTAATCCCTTGAGGACTCGGTAAAATAGCTTTTGATTTGGTAGAAATCCGATTCCAATTTTTGTCCAAAATCTGCCCAGGTTGTCCTCTTGGCCTCTATAACTTTATTTTTGGCCTCAATCTTCTTCCGCTTATACTTTTCGAATTTCTCCGGTGTTTTGTGCTCGAGCTATTCTTAATACCTGTATAATAATATTTCCCATCTCTTCCGTCGAGGTGATGGCTCCTGGGCGGCGTCTGATCAAGACAAAGCTGAGGAATGTGCCAAACACCACTCCTGTACATTTACTCCTCATCCTGAATCCAATCCCACCCATGTTGCAAAAGTAGAAAAATTCCTCTTTTCAGCAATTTCCCTTTCCCTACCACCAAAAGCAGTTCATCCTTCTGAGATCAAATATCATTTACAAAAACTTCTCGCAAATCTCCTGGATACGACCTTTTAACCCTACAGATCCTTCATCAACTACCACCCAAAGCGATGTTCATG
Source organism: Nezara viridula (assembly GCA_928085145.1). Classification (NCBI taxonomy): domain Eukaryota; kingdom Metazoa; phylum Arthropoda; class Insecta; order Hemiptera; family Pentatomidae; genus Nezara; species Nezara viridula. The sequence goes on from OV725078.1 coordinate 626,438, forward strand.
TTCCTCACACACACACACACACACACACACATATATATATATATATATATATATATATATATATATACCACATCCTAAGAACTACCCATTTTCCTCTATTATGGAAACATTCCACCATCGTCCTTTTCCTGAAACCAGCCAAACCTTCAAATAATGTCCAATCATCCTATATACCAATCAGCCTACTCCCAATCATTTCAAAAAATCCTACTAAAACCTCCGAAACAAGAAAAGACCATTGAAAATTTAGTGAGTGAGAATAAAACTCTTAAATCACAAATAATTGTTCTCGAGTCTAGGCTTAACCAAGCAGAACAAGCTGACAAACAACATGGAGATAAGAGGTATCATGCCTAATCCGGGTGAAACGACAAAGGGCCTCGTTTGCTCCATAGAGACAGCTCTAGGTATAAAATTAAATGTCGAGGACCTAAATTTCGTGGAAAGAAAAAGTAGAAGAATAGAAGACCCTCGGCCACCGCCCATCGTCGTGCGGTTCGTCCGCCAGACGGTACGCGATGAGATCATACCCCTGCTAAAAGTAAAGATAGATTTCCCAACAAGAAATTTAGGACGGGACACTGACGAAAGGATATACATAGGCGAAGAAATGAGCCCTGACAACAAACACTTATACTGGATGGCGAGGCAATAAAAGACAGCAGGAAAGATGAAGTACCTCTCATTCGCCGGAGAAAAAATAAATATAGAAGACAGGACGGCTCACCTGTCAACGTCATGTGTAGGGACGGTCATCCGCTTGAGCCCTCGGTTTGAGTCGTCCCTCATCGACTGCGGATGTGCAGGCATCCTTCTGTACTATCGGCAGTTGTTGTAAAACCGTAGCGATTTTAATCGCGGAGCCTGAGACCAATCCTGCTCTGAGGTCAGGGAAGAGATGCTTCCCGACCAAATTGGTGCTAAGGGGCGTCGCCGGAGCCCTGGCGGCGCTTTGGATGGACGCCAAGAATTCTTGCACTGCTTGGACGTGGCGGTCGTAGTGGAGTGTTTGCGACTGCTCGCTGTACGACACCAGTGTTCAGCTGGTCGCGACGTAGTTCAGACCAGTCATCGGATATAGTGTACAAATGAGCGGACGAAAGTTATGAGAAGTAGGACTTAGTCCTTTCGGCGGGCTGTGAGGCCAGGCTGGGGCTGGTTAAGAAATTCGGGTTAGGTATTGCCCCAGTCGGTGCCTTGCATTCCACACTATAGACGTATACCCTGTCAGCGTCATCTATAAAAAAGAAGACATTGAAGCCATAGAATGAAGTATGAACCAACGTTCCCCCCAATCCTTATGTTTTTGAAAGTCATGTATTTTTAATTTTTAACTTTAGTTACTCAAGTAGCTGTTAATTTCACTTTTTACTATTATTTTCAAACGTAGAAGACTTTTATTTTATTTTAAATTAAACATTATTTTTTACTATGATCATTCTTGCTTATGTTTTTTGATCAAAATTTACTTATATTATTCTACGCTATTATTTTTTACATTGTACAAAATAATGTTTAAAACTGTACCCTCTCCTCTAATCTTAACTTCGTTCTATCCCATCCTACCGCTTATCCTTTATTTAATTCCTTAATCTCCTACCACGTTAACGCCCAATCCCTTCCTGCACATATTGACGAATTCCTAAATTATTTTCACCACAATTTCTACGATATTATTGCCGTATCCGAAACTTGGCTCAAACCTGACATTCCCTCACCATCTGTTTCCTTACCCGACTATACCCTCTTTCGTCATGATCGCGCTGATCGAGGAGGCGTCGGTCTGTTCGTTCATGACAGCTTGAGGGCCAAAATCCTTTTAAAATCACCTTCTTCTGATATTCTTATATATCTTTATCCTTATATACACCTTATGTGATATCACACATTGAATATCTTTTTGTCCAAGTTTCCTCTAGAACCTTCTTCCGACTCTACATCGTTATTTACCGCCCTCGTGTCCGATTTGATCCCACATTTGAATCCTCTCTCCTCACACATATCCTTCTGTTTAAAAATGTCATAATTGCAGGCGATCTCAACACCAACCTCCTTTCATTCTCTCCGGACAGGACATACCTTATTGACCTGTTTTTCTCCCTAGACCTATATATCGTTCCTTTTTAACCCACCCATCATACCCCGTTCACTGATACCTGGCTATACTTATTTATCATTGATTCCTCTCAAAACCTATTATCCTCCACCAAAAACCATGTTTCCTTTCTCTCATCCCATGATCTTATCGAAAGCTTTTACAATGTTATTATTCATACCATTGTACCCAAACAAATTTCCTGGAGAGATCTCGACTCCCTAATCATTGAAAACATCAGACCTTATCTCGATTCCAAAATATTCCAAATTGAACTTTGGGGAACAGCAAAATTTTCTAACATAAAACGCATTCAATCCTTCCAGTCTAAAGTCCTTCGAACAATAGTCGATGCTGCTTTATACCCCCTCCTTTCAAACCCTACACCATGACCTTAATATTCCATTTGTCCTAGACCTTATACCATCAAAATATTTTAAATTTCACCAGAACCCTACCTATCATCCAAATCCCTTTGCATAATCTCGATCCCTGCACCACCCATCACTACAATCCTCCAAGAAGATTAAAACGGCAATGGCCCCGCGACCTTTTATAGTTTTTAAATATTTGAGTTCTGGCAATGGCGAAATTCGAACCAATCTTGTGCCCCCAGTTTTGGAGGGTAAAGCGAGGCATAGGAGATCCCTACGCATCTCGCTCAATCACTATACTGGTATTTAAAGCCAGCTGAGGCTAAGTAAGGGCTCTACAGCCAGAGACACTCATGACTTGAGTGGAGAATGTGCCAATTTCCAGAACTCCAAGATATATAAGGTCTCGGGGCCACTGCCGCTTTAACCTACGAGAAGGATTGTAGGGATGGACAGTGCTTGATAGGGATTGTGCTTCAGGATTTGGGTGATGAGTAAGGTTCTAATGAAATTTGGAAAACTTGTCTCGGTTATGATCAAGAATAAATGAAATATTAAAGTCATTATGCAGAGTTTTATTAGTTAAATATAAGGGAGCTTCGACTATTGTTCGGAGGACTTTAGACTGTAAGGATTAAATGTGTTAGATGTTAGAAAATTTAGCTGTCCCTCACAGTTCTAGTCCGTAGGTCCAGATGGGTTTCAGTATTGTCTTGTAGATCAGTAATTTGTTTTCAATAGAAATTTTAGAGTTACTATACAGTAGTTTCTCAAGTTCATGTCTTTTAAGTCTCGTATCTGGATTCCATGTTAGTCGTCTGTCTAGAGACTAACATGTTAGTATAAATTGGTGGACAGGAATTACGACGAAGGATGAAGGTAATGTATTTACATTTAGATTCGTTTACCTTGATCACACCACTGTTCTATCAGGGAAAGGTACCTTTGTAGGTTTACTGACGCTTTTCCAAGATCTGAGTTGGAAGATTGGATAGCAGTTTCGTCAGCGAAAGTTGCCAGAAGGGTTTCGAGACGGAGAGGGATATCAGCGGTAAAGAGAATGTAAAGGATGTGATCCAAGACGCTGCCTTGAGGAACACCAGCCTCGGATCGGATCACTAGATATATGGATGATAGCAATTAAGGAACAAAAATTCAATATACTAAAAAACAGGTTCTATCCACCTAAATTAATATCAAAATTATGGTATAAAGCAATAAATAAGTATAAGGAATTATCAATAGCAAATAAAAACACTGCAATTAACACAACTCACAATGTCCTTACAGAAAATAGAAATGAAAATGAACCTACTATCAACTTAAATACGTATCACTCCCCTATCCAAACTAGTCTTAAACAATGCTTCAACACCATCTCACCAAACAATACAAAATGCAATGAACCAAAACAGAAGTCAGAAATTAATAACATACTCGTATCCATCTCCATAATAAATAATAATACTAAATTCAAATCCTTAACGCACATCAACAAACTAAGATACAATATCATAAAAAAACATTTGACACAGACGATTTCAAATTCGCTCTCAAACCTTCTTTTTATTATTTTTTTTTTAAATTTACGACTGTATTTGCATTAAAAATACAACAAGTAAATGTGACATTGGTAACATGACATGTAAAACATGAAGAGAAACTACCCATTGGTAGAACTCAAATTAAAGTTCTGTATTAGAAGATCCCGAGGCCATCTTCTTTTCAGACGCCTCGGAGGGTTATCAGGGATCGAGGAGGAAGCAAGGTTTGAAACAAGAGGGTTCGGATGGTTCTGCAGTTTGTTATGGAAGGATAGGTATCTGGATTGGGCCAAATCGGAAACATATGGAACATAAAGTTCTTTATGGATGATTTTGTTTGTACTCTCAAACCTAGACACCCTATACGAAAATTATCCACTAAGACAAAGGACCCAACACCTATCCAAAATAATAGAAATATAATTTGTGATATCCTCTGTAAAAATTGTGATAAATCATATATAGGAATGACATCGGTCAATATGAAAATTAGAATATATAACCACAAAAGTACATATAACCTAACTAAAAAAAAACAGTTACCGCTTTATTAAACCACTTTGAAAAAAACATAGACATGAAATAGGTTTTGAAAATATTAAAATACTTTATAAATCAAACTACCGATCAAAGCTAAAAAATTTATAATCCTTAGAATTTTAGAATATAACAATAAACCAAAAAAAGGTGCTAAATTCAAAACAGGAAGCAGCCTACATCCCACAACACTATTCACATATAATAGTCATTCATAAACATTTAAATAATATTGAATTAAATAGGTGCAGATACTAAAAGCTCAGCAATCAGCAAGATGGTGTCCGACAAAGAGGGGTCCTATTCTCGGAGATGTCAATATATAAAATTGTATTCAATAATTTATTTATTTAAACTCAAAATTTTAATCTAAAACTCTTTCAGAGCTGATATGAGACTAGTGACCGCCTTGGTCTCGTCTTGGTCTTGCGTCAACGAACCTTGGTCTTGGTCTTGATCTTGGTCTTGGGCAGTTACTCTTGGTCTTGCGCACTTAGTCTTGGTCTTGCGCAAGAGTCTTGCAGTTAACTATCAGCTTATTGCTATTAATTAATAGGGTATTTTAAATTTTAGAAAAACGCCACAAATTAACTACAGTTAGATGTTTTATAGACATAAACATTGTAAAGTACAACTAAATAAATAAAATTAACAATAAAGAAAGATAGTGATCCCTCCCATCCTCCATCCCTCCGATTATATAGAATGAAAGAGTTGTAGAGTAAAGACAATTTATATATTGTTCCCATTGATTTTAATTAAAAATCTATTGTGTCCACTTAAAAGATTTTCCTATATATTTAAAAAAAATACAACTTTAAATTGGTCCATTAGATAAAAGTATTATAGATATAGTATCATAGATATTAAAAAATTAACTAAAGAAAAAAGAAATTGAAATAGATCCAATTTCCTAAAAACCGATCCGTGAAATCATTAGGGTAGGATTCCTTAGATGAAACAAGCAATGTAAACCACCATTAAAATCAGCGCATACAACCCAATATATACTATAACAGCTAAGACTGGTCCGATTCAGATGATTATTTTGTCAACAATTTTGTCAGAACTTTAATGACCTTTCAAAAAATAGGCTTCAAAACAGGCTCAGAAACGTTTAGATCCGTTTAAAACCGATAGGTGTATACGTGGTGAGTTAGGTCCCCAAAACAATATTCTTTATAACTTTTTTTTCTTGAATTGTCTCGAGAATTCACTAAAAATACGAAAATACGAAAGACTTTAAGTAGAAAATTAAAAGAAAGTTAGTTACATTATCGTTAGAGCCGTATAATGTTAATTTTAAACTACATAAAGCATAAATACATATGCTTATACAATTAATAGATTAATGTTTTAGCACACATGTTAATTCGCAAATAAAAGCTTTTATTAGTATTTTAGGTACTTGGGGATTATTATTTTGGGCACTTAGAGATTATGAACAAGTGCCGGGCATCCTTCACGTTCTTTATTTTTCTATTTAGATTTTGATTGAAACATTTCTTCATAACGGACTGTACACAGTGGTACCAAACGGATATAACACTTTCTATGTTCTTCTCTGAACAAAAACTACCATTACCCCATTAGGTCTGAGCTATCTACGGCCAGATTGTTGTTGTTGTCGAATTTAATATGGTATTGAAACATATGTACAATGTAGCCTGAATTTGGCTAACCAATAATTTCAGTTTTCACAGAATTATTATAAAATATTTGTTAATGTCCACTAAAATGCTTTTCCAATTTTCAGAGGTTAGAAATACGAAAAAAAAACAACATTTATTTTGCTCATCGTGAAGCATTTCACAGTTTATGTAATTTTGGAAGTTCCATGGCAATTCTGTGCATTCCTTCCACTGCAAATTTTTAGATTCCATCCATTCTCTGAAAATTGTTAGAAAACATTCATTGAGATGTGTACATCCGATTAAAAATACCGGATTTATAGAATTATAGCCAAAAATATCCAGTCAGGGGTGACTAGGAACTTGTGAAGCTGATATTCTAAGAACATTAATCCCCTTTACTGTCGCTTAATTCCACCAAGGAATCCGATTTTGAAATAAAATTTAGTCTTAACTCTTTGTTGCCATTTACACACATTTGATTATAATATGTCAACATGATTCCGGTTAAATTCCAAAGAAAAAGGTGTGTAATTAATGAGTGTATCAGAAAGTTCAGTATTTGCAATTTAGCCACTTGATTAAAACTTGGTGGTTAGACATTTTAAAGAAATAACGAATACTGCGAACAGGGGGCCAAACACTGAAATGTCAATGCAAAGAAATAACTTCTTTCGAGTTATGCCGTTGTACATCGATGATCTCATCAGGCTTGTATCTTAATCCTCTAGAGTTCGTCAATCATTTCGAACAATTGTACTCGCGGTGAACCTTTGAGCTGATAATACATTTTCGTGATCTCTGAGTGCATATTAAAGAAGTTTTCTCACAAATTAGTTAGCTAAGAAACAATTTCATTTGGAAGGAGGAAGTGGAATAATTGTAAGGATTTTATCTATTAATAACAATTTTGAAAACAAAATAGTTAAGCTAGTCCAAACACAAATTACAAATTACTATTCTTTTTTTTTTCTACATATAAAAAAAATTTACGCTTCCTATGTGCAATTTTATTATGCAAAATATATTATCAAATTTCTCATAAAAATATTTTTAAATTGTAAATTTAAAGAGAAAAATATTTTTAATGGAATAAACGATTTTATTTTCAAGATATAAATTTAAAAATACAATTTAAAATTTCTAATTGAAATTTTTTTAACTTGTTTTTCTTCCAATTTTTCTAAAACGAAAATCTCTCTATAGCGTGCAATTTTTTATTCCCTGTGAGTGTCCGCTTCTTTTGAGAAGTTTCATAGTAGTAACTAAAGTGGGCTAGTATTACTAACCATTTAGTCTTAATTTTTATTCATGTTTTGTTTTCTTATCTTGCTCCGGTCCTGGCAAATGATTAATTTTTAGGGGCGGGGTGTCCGAGCTGACTAACGATTGTGCACAGCACTGCGCGTTTCCGGCAACCTGATAACCGAAGTTGGAGACAATAAAATAATTATGAGCTCACGTCCCGCTGCCCGGGGGTCTTTTAAATCTGTTATTAATCCCCCGCCATCATCCATGGCCCACGAAAACCCCCGTATAACCTAAAAGACGAGGTAGAGGGAGAACAAAAAAAAAGATTGATTTTTTATTATTATTTGGAAAGCTATACTCAAATATACAATTCTAAAAGAAAAAATAACGCTGTTTAGAACAGATGATTAAAATGTTTAAGCACCGTACTATATCTGAAAATAGTCTCAGTTTGACTTAACTGCAAGACCAAGACCAAGACCAATTTTGGCCAACACTAATTCCCATGCACATGATAATTCTACTACTAATTTTTCGATTCCACCCATTCTTTGAAGATTGTTCGAAAACATTTATTGAGATGTCTATATCAATAATTAACAATTAATAGTTTCCACCGTTGACTTAAAGCTCTTTGCAACTAATATTTGGCGACGTTTCTCAATACCTGTTACGCGGAGGTAAACATGATAATAACCAGAGGTGCCCACAGAGGGGTTATATGCCGCAAGTTGCGACATCAATTTTTTTGGGGACAAATTAAGTTTTCAATTTTAAGAGAACATTTGAACCAGGAAACAAAGAAAAAAAAACGCACTGAGGTTAGCGAGTAAATAAAAAAATATCCAAGGGCGCCGCATACTTGGAAAAGCGGCAGATATGATTTTATCTTAAGTGCTCAACACAAGCAGGGCATTGTCTTCCGTACATCCAGTTTCAGGATTAACTCAAAGGGCGCCGCTTGTTTGAAACATCGGTATGCGGTATGTTCATTGTATTGTATTTTGTGTTTATAATAAATACAACTAATGCCTTAGACTTTGGTTATAAGACACAGAAACAAATTTAAAATAATGTAGCAACAAAACAATAACTTATTAAATTTTATCATCAGTGACAGGTCGTTTTAACATTCTAAGATAAACTAATTAGGAAATAAAGACTGATTTCTACATTCTCAAATTTATTGCCTCCCCCCTATTTTAAAATAATGTACCCCCTTTTGACAACGCTCTCACAATTATTTCAGATGAAATTTTCATTTAAAAAGAAAAATATTTTAAAACAAAATAATAATGAATTCCTGGCATGGGCATACACAGAGGAGGGCAGTGGGGAGCCTTGCCTCCTCTAAATATTACTGATGTTACTTGTTGATTGTAATTGCCTCATGTATTGTGCCTTTAATATTCGCGAGAAACAAACCAATATTATATCTACTATCGAGCGGACTAATGAGTGTGCACAGCACAGAGCGTTGCCCGTCAACCTGATAATCGAAGTAGGAGACAATAAAATAATTATGAGTTATTTTAGCTCTGGCATTAATCCCCCGACCTCACCCCTTGGCCCGCGAAAAACCCCGTGTAACCTAAATGGCGAGGTAGGAGAGAACAAAAAAAAATTAATTTTTTATTATAATTTGGAAAGCTATACTCAAATATACAATTCTAAAAGAAAAAACAACGCTGTTTAGAACGGATGATTAAAATGTTTAAGCACCGTACTATATCTGAAAATAGTCTCAGTTTGACTTAACTGCAAGACCAAGACCAAGACCAATTTTGGCCAACACTAATTCCCATGCACATGATAATTCTACTACTAATTTTTCGATTCCACCCACTGACTTAACTGTAATACCTGCAAGACTTGCAAGGTCTGGTCTTGGTCTTGCGCAAGATTGAAGGGTCTGGTCTTGGTCTTGGTCTTGCAACAATTTTTGTGGTCTTGGTCTTGGTCTTGCAAAAATGCAAGACCAAGACCAAGCCTGCAAGACCGAGACCAATTTTGGTCAACACTATATGAGACGAAGAACAGGAACACCGTTCCAATCATTTATGTTTTATCAATAGAAAAAGGTAGGGCACAATGTGATAATAATTGCATGTCAATAAACATTATGTTATACATAGATTGTTAATGTCATTAATTAATTTTTATTTTAATAATGTATCCTATTTAATGTGTTATAATTACAGAGATGAATATGGTGCACAGACACCGAAAGCTACTCTGCAAATAAAGTTTTAAAAATACTGTAGAGACTGTCTATGGTAACAAAATCCTGATGGACTATGAACGTATAAAAAACTTTTATATTTTTTTCAAAAACGGCTCTAATGATTTTAATTAAACTTGGTATATCGATGTACAGTTAAATGATCTTTAATTGAAATCACCAGGGCTTAAATGCCCCAAATTTCAAAATTTCTTCCTCGAAAGTACTTTTAATTTTGTTTATTTGAATAATTAACTATCTCTGATTGTTAGTAGTAATAAAAAAAAGGCTCAATATAAACTATAAAGAAATTTTATAATTGGCTCAAGGAAGAAAGAGGAAAACTGTTGAAGAAATCGAAAAATATTGAATATTTCCCGGCGCTAGTTCAAATGGGTTCAAAGAAGGGGAGAAAAAAAAACATTTTATATAGTTTCAAATAAAATTTATGTTATTTATTCCTGCTTTTGTTCTACCCGGTATTTAAGGTTATTATATATCATTTTTTTTTTTAATGTGCAGAATAAGAATAAAATGTTGACAATATTTTTAATCGTGCTTCGGTTTTAATGTTTCATCTTACATCTTATTACTTACTATATCATTCAACATTTAAAATATATTTAATAATATAGAAAATATATTAATTTAAACGTTGTAAAGGTAATATAATTACACTTGTACAATACGATTGTAAATTTATTTATGCACAACGTATTATGTAAGGGAATTAGAAACTCATAAAGAAGAGTTTTCTATGCTTTTTATCGATATTTATCAATTTATTATTTTATACCTTTGCTAACATTATTTATTTCATTAATTGAACTGTTAACAAAAATAATGGCATATATATGATGATCGAATAAGTTTAATTGAAAATATTATAACGAATGAAATCTATTTTAACTTATGGCCTTTTTTTCTAAATGTTAAATATATTTTATTTCATTATTTACGGAATTGTTATACTTGTGTTTAAGGAGTATTAAATTTTTGTTTGAGTAAATTAAACTCCTATTTAATAGCAAATATAAGATCAAGTATATTTGTAGCATAGCAAATATTTTTAAATTTCTTCTTGTTCTCGTTCAACAATTCTTTAATGTATAGATCAGCAATTTAACCAATTATGTTAATTAATTATTTCTCTATTGTCTTCTAATGCCAGGCAGAATTAACTTTTCTGTTCATTGTGCTTATTCTTATGGGACTAAATATCCAAGAATAAAATTTACTTTTCATTCTTTCTTTCAGCAGCAGGTATCATATCTGACCAAAAGCGGCCCACTATTTCTACCGATATATTTGTATTTAAATTGTAAAATTTATAGGTTAAGAAAACCAGACAAAATAACATTCACTTGTTTTAATGTAATGACCAATTAAGAAACACAATCATTAAAATACATACTGAAACTGGGTGTTTTGATGTAATTAACTATATAAGTTAATGTTACTATGAGACCTTAAGACTAAATTTGAAGGGTCAAGCTTCTTTTCCTTTGGGATAAAAAGTTTGTAGGTCCTCGATTTATAATACAAATTATCCAGGGACAGAAAAATGATCAAAATTATCAAGGTTGTTAAGTCTTTATACATTAAAATTAAAGAAATATAAGTTGTTAGTTAATTTTACATAATATGAACATTTCTTTTTAAGCTGTACAAAATGAACGACAACCTAGAAACACAGCGACTATTCGGCCAGAAGCACTTGTGGATATGGATCACGAGCGAGCACTGAGAGAAGCTGCTGTAGCTGTTGGTGTTTTTGGGTAATCTTTATATATATATGTATATATATATTTATTTTTTGCGAATATATCTATTGAAAGAAAGACTATATGTTGTCTTGATACTTTCCATGAATACTAAAATAATAATAAAAAATGATTGTATGACTGTCTGTTTGTCCTTTATGCATTATTACACCATTCATTCGAATTCCATGAAACTTTAGGAAGTTGTTTCGTATACTACCACGAAAGTTTCTGGCATAGTATCTATACGTAAAAAATATAAAGATGTAAATGTTCGTGTACAATATTGGGGGGTACGGTACATGCCATATGGCCGGGATTTGTAAATTCCTTTATTCTTTCCAAATGAATATCCCTCAAGGGACAATAAATTTAATTTGTGAATTATAAATGGTGACATACAGTTGTTTGCGGAGAGGAGCAGTCTCATGCCTCGCTGCCTTCGAATGTGTGTAGCCGAAGGGCTCTGTTCTCTATGTTTCCTCTCTGTCCGTGAGCTGCATCAAGTCGGCAGAATAAGTGAGGACGAGGCCGGGTGCTTTGTCAAGATAAAGCCGTTTTCGAGAAGGGGTGATATATGATAAGACCGGGATGCTACTGTGTTATTAATACGAAGCTACTCACAAATATATGGTAAATAATACCAATATTATTTACTGTATTTTTTTATAACTACTTTATTATTATTTATTTATTTATTATTACAGTCTGCCACACTGAAGGGCATTGGTACCAGGGATACACATTTACACAATATGTACATAACAATGGAAAATAAATATAAATAACCAAAGTAAGAAATATATATATATATATATATATATATATATATATATATATATATATATATATATATATATATATATATATATATATACAAGATAAGTAAAATAACAGATTAAACCCGAATGATAATAAAATAAATAAAACACATTCACAACTATGTACAATATTTACATTAGCCCAGGGGACTCTGAATTAAGCTTTGTCCACCAAATGTGGAAGCCAAAACAGGACTCCAGGAGGTCCCAGTGCTTCCCTCCCAGCCGCGTCACTGGTATTGTAAGCCAGTGAAGACTGGTGGTGGGCACTAGAGCAACAGACTTTCTGGACTTCAGTGAAGGATCTCTGGATGAGTGGTGCCAGATAGGGACTGTGCTACTGGATTAGAGTTATAAGCAAGGTTCTGATGAAATTTGAAGAATATGTTTGTGATAAGATCAAGAATAAATGGAATATTAAGGTCATTATGCAGGGTTTTATTGGTGACATAGAAGGGAGCATCGACTATTGTACGGAGGACTTTAGACTGGAAGGATTGAATGCGTTTGATGTTAGAAAATTTGGTTGTCCCCCACAGTTCTACTCCGTAGGTCCAGATGGGTTTTAGTATTGTCTTGTAGATCAGTAGTTTGTTTTCAATAGAAAGTTTAGATTTTCTATTAAGTAGTATATATAGCTGGCCATAAAGTCGGTTAAGTTCCTGTCTTTCCAGTCTAGTATGCGGATTCCGGACCATGTCGGAGAAGGGAAGCTGAATAGAATTAAAGTAAACTGGTGGACAGGAATTACGACGAAGGGTGAATGTTATATGTTTACATTTGGATTAATTCACTTTGATGCGCCATTTCTTGCAGCAGTGTTCAATCAGGAATAGGTGTCGTTGCAGATTTATGGACGCATTTTCAGGATCTGAGTTAGAAGATAGGATAGCAGTGTCATCAGAGAAAGTTGCCAGGAGTGTATCGGGATTGACGGGAATGTCAGCGGTATAGATGATGTAAAGGGTGGGCCCCAAGACGCTGCCTTGAGGAATTCCAGCCTCAATTGAGTAACAGTTCTGTACCACAGCGAACTCGAAAGGAGCAGTCTGAGAGGTAGGATTGAAGTATTAGATATAAGGACTGTGATAGGAGGGATTTGAACTTGAAGAGATAGTCCTGCGTGACCCGGTCAAAAGCTTGCGCTATGTCCAGAAATGCAATCGAGCAAAACTGCTTGTTTTCTAGGGCTGAGGATACGTGTTCAACAATTCAGAGTCCTTGTTGGGCGGTAGAATGTTGGGAACGGAATCCAAATCGATGGGTAGGAATTTTACGGGAATCTATTATGGGGAGGATCTTTTCAAAATATTTCGAAAGAATTGGGAGTAGGTTAATTGGTCTATAGGATGATGTATTATTGGGGAGCTTGCCTTGTTTGCAGGAAAAGGTGATGGTGGAATGTTTCCATAAAAGAGAGAAGTTGGTAGTTCGCAGGATACAATTGTATATATGATGGCTTTGGATGGTAGTTGTCGAAGGATCTGTGGGGTTAGAAGGTCGTATCTAGGAGATTTACGTGGAGTGATTTTGCGTAATAGGTATTTGACCTCAGAGTTATTAACCTCTATAGGTGGTAAGGAGAATGGGATAGGTGAAGAAAGGAATTCTTCTACTTTTACTGTGTTCGTGGGATGAGTTTCTGGATGGGGAGTGAAGGTATGGGAAAGGTGCTTGGCAAATTCCTCGGCTTTGTCTACATCAGACGCTGCCAGGTACCCTCACCTCGAAGAAGGTGATGAGATTTTAGGATTCTTTTGGTGGCATTCCAGAGGGAATTATCATGAGCAGAGATTTTGGTGGGTTAGGAGTTGAATGATCGGGATCTGAAGGTGGCTAATTCTTTTTTAATTGTAGTACAGTAATAATTGTAGGAGTGAGTGGCGGTCGGCGGGATGTCTGGTACGCTGTCATAATAATGTAGCACGGCGTTTTACAAGGATTAGGTCAAGGAGATGTTGAGGTAAATTGGGTTTCTTGAGGATTTTTGAGGAATGATCTGGAGAGGAAGCCGTCCAGACTGCTTCCTAGATTTTATTGGTAAGGGAATGAGCGGCATTGTCCAGGTCTTCGGGATTTTTCAGGGTGCTCTGAGGTAAATTTTAGAGAGGATTTGATTAAAGAGTTTGCAGTTAACTGGATCTCTGATGAAGGATGGTGAAGTGGTTTTAAGTATAGGAGCTAATGATACTTGGAATATTAATGGGCTGTGGTCTGAGGAAAGCTCATCGAGAAGTGCAAGGGGCTAGTGGAGAGTTCTTAAACCATTGTGGATAAAGAAATCGAGGATATCGGGATTACGGTTAGGATCAGTAGGCCAGTAGGTAGGTGAATCGGGAGGAAGGAGGGTAAAACATTGGGAATTTAGTGCATACAGCAATGTTCGACCACGAGAATTCGTGGTTCTTGAACCCCATTGTTGATGATCGGCGTTTAAATATGGGTTGTGTTTGTTGTTCCGGCAAGGCCTCACATTCATTAGTCGAGTCTCTACCTCCGAGTAACCAAGCAAAGGAAACTTTAGATTCCACGATTTTAGCGGGTCATCTTCTTTAGGTGTAGCATCCTGGTTCCGGGGCTTGTATCTAGCTTTGAGGTTTTTGTAGATTTCACGACCGTTATAGTTGGCCGGATGACCGGCCAAGCATAGGGCGCAGACTGCAGGATCTTTTACAGATTTAGTACATTCACCAGATTTGTGTGACTCGCCGCACTTCACGCAGCGTGGCATGTGTTGGCAATATGACTTTGTGTGGCCGTATGCCTGAAAATCATATTACTGGACGATTTCTTTTTTTGCATATGTTTTTTTCTACTTTTGCAATGGTATAGTAAAGTCGATCTATATCGTATATTTTTTCCACCCCTGGTGTTGGCTCCAAATCCACAAAAAATATCGGCAGGTGAATTTTAGTTTTTACTCCTGGCTGGTCTCTATTTTCTTTCAGAACGTTTGTTATTATTCGAACATTGAACCCTAACGCCGTTAGCTTATCCTTGATAACCTCAGTTAAGGATGAAGATTGTAAGTTTCTTATCACCCCTCGTAATAATCTATCCTCCCTCAGCTGGTATGAGTGAAAATCCGCACCTGTTTCAATTAAATGCTTGATTTTTTTTCGATAGGATTCAGGTATGGCCCGCGTTATTTTTGTGTCACTAGTCCTGTTAAGGAATGAAAAGCTATCGGGACCGATTTTATTTAGTTGGATACACAACAATTGAAAATGTCTAATATTTTTGACAAAGATCAGTCTTAGACAATCACTCGTGAAGTCAAGACCTCAAGCGTGCGCTTCTCTCTTAATATATCAATCTAACAGATATTCACATACATTCTTGCTAAAAATACTTCTCCGATATTTAATATAGTTACCAGTTAATAGTACAGTGTTAATATTACAGTTTTTATTAACCAATGATAACATAAATATTAATAAAACAATGTGTCCGAGGCAAGGGCAGCTGAGTAGTGGGGACAAGCCTACAGGTATCACCTTAATCCCGGTAGCCGCCACTCAAATAAACAGGTTCGCTATTATTATTGTTTTTATTTTGTCCGCTCTATATAAATTACGTTATTTAAAGTAATAGCAATTTTTCATTAAAATGGTCAGTTGTAAATCGTGTGGAAAAACGCTGGCTCGAGAAGAAAAGTCTAAATTAGCCTGTACCTCATGTACAAATATATTCCACGTTAAATGCATGAAAATCGATATTCTAGAAACAGAAGGCCTAAAAGAAATTAGCAAAAACTGGATATGTCCCGATTGCGAGTCACGGACATCAAAAGCCACTCAGCCCAGTAAAATGACCGGCCGGAAAGCCGTTTGAATTATACAGAGCAAAATCAGTTAAGAAATACAGTGGAAATTCGAAGAATTCCAGAGAAGCCGGACGAAACTGTGACTGGGACCATCATTAGCGTCGGAGCGGGTCTGGGGGTCAAATTGAGTCCAGACGATCTAGAACACGTAGTAAGACTTAAGCCCAAGCAGGAAGGGACCCCAGAGCCTATTATCGCTCGATTTGTCAGGCAAATAGTAAAAGATGAGATATTACAGCAAAGAAGAACGAAGAGAGACTTCTCTACACGCCATCTAGGCTGGGGAGAAGACGATTCTGACAGGGTGTACGTGATTGAAGCCATGACCTCCGTCAATAAACATCTCTACTTGTTAGACAGATAGAAAAAAAATGACAGCAAAAATAAAATATGTATGGTTCAGTGGCGGAAAAATTCGATGCGGACAGTCGGACGGATATCCAGCGGTAATTATAGGGAAAAATAGTGACTTAGATGTTTTTAGTTCAATTTTGTATGTATGTTTCCTATCTGTTTTAGTTTTACTTTTTTTCACTAAAAATGTTTTTAATTTATTCCTTTTTGTTTTCTACCGCCATCTTAGTAATACTAATGAGCTGGAATTTCATTTAACTATTTGCTTTTTTCTTTTAATTTATTTTAATCATAGCCATATTTATATTTTCTTATATCGTAAATTAATTCTAAGTATCATTTTTTTCCGAATATCTATAATTTTTATTTTATCTTTTCAACAGTTATTATATGCATATATCTTTTTGCTACTATTTCAAAAATGAATTTTATATTAAAAAATGGTTATATTATGTTCTCCATCCTTGATACTTTTCCATACAACTCTACTTCCCATGACTAATATCCTAAACTCCTGTCACGTCAATGCACAATCCCTAAATGCCCACTTTGATGAATTTCAAAAATATTTCGAATAATTATTATATTTGATTTTTAATTTAAAAATCGTGCCTGATTTATAAATAAAAATGAATCCATCTTTAATCTGTATTTATTTATTCGATTAAAAATAACGATCACTCACTGATTGATACGGTTTTACATAAATAGTAATATAATAATAAAAGGCTTAGCGAACCCGGAGGTTCGATGCCGACACCACCAATGGCTTATTACACACCATACCCCACCGTTCGCCGTCCAAATCCAGTCCCTTCAGATCGGCTTTTGTTGGTTGAACTCTTTTTTTAAGATCTTTTTATTGAGAAATAATACATTTTGCCACTCATAACGGCACTGAGTACTAAAGCTGAGTGAGGCACATTCATGTTATATAAACAGTACAATAAAAAAATAAAATAAACAAATAAATAAATTAAAAAATATAAAACCAGAGAAATGTAACAAGAAATAATTTTTTTAAAAAATACAGAAATTCTTAGCAACTTAAATAACTTATAAGTAAAACAAATAAATGGATAAAAAAAGAAAATCATTCATACTTAATTACAACATTTACAATCAGCCAAGGGAGCTCCGAGTCCAGGCCTTTCCTCCACTTGTGAAGAACAAAGCGAGACTCTAAGAGATATATCCTAGCGCTTCTCTCTCGGCCGCGTCACCGGCATTGGAGTCCAGTGGAATCTGAGAGAGGGCACTAAAGCCACACACGTACTGACTTGAGTGTAGAGGCTGGCCATTGCCAGAACTCCATTGACAATCTTTACAAAAGATCTCGAGGCCACTGTCGTTTCAAACTTCGAGGAGGATTGTAGGGATGACTGGAGCTGGATAAGGATTGTGCTAAGGGGTTAGGATGGTGAATTAGGTTCCGGTAAAATTTTGAGAATCGGAATGGAATAACGTCAAGGACATAAGGTCATGTAAAGGTCATGATGTAAGGTTTTGTTCGTAACATATTAAGGAGCATTGACTATTATACGGAGGACTTTAGACTGGAAGGATTGGATGCCTTTGATGTTCGAAGATTTATTTGTTCCCCACAGTTCAAGTCCGTAAGTCTAGATTGGTTTCAGTATGGTCTTGTATATTAATAGTTTGTATTCAATTGAGATATTGAATTTTCTCTGAAGTAGTCTGTATAACTGGCCAAGTCGTCGGTTAAGTTCTTGTCTTTTAAATATTTCTGTTCTTGTCTGGTATGTGGGTTCCATGTTAATCTTTTGTCAAAAATCAATCCAAGATACCGAACTGTGTCTGAAACGAGGAGAGGTACAGATTTGAAGAGGATAGGTGGACAGGATCTGCGTTGGAGGGTAAAGGTGACATACTTGCATTTGGATTCGTTGATTTTAATGAGCCAGTTGTTGTACCACTGCTCAATTAGGAAAATGTGTCTTTGCAGGTTTAAGAATACTGTTTCAGGATCTGTGTGGGATGACAGCATAGCGGTGTCGTCAGTGAATGTTGCTAGAAGGGTATCGTGGTTGGTTGGAATGTCGGCGGTGAAGATGATGTAGAGAACTGGGCCCAAGGCACTGCCTTGTGGAACACCAGACTCAACTTGATAATAATTGGATAATTCAGTGCCGCAGCGGACTTGAAAGGAACGATAAGAGAGGTAGGATTTGAGGTCTAGGTACAAGGATTAGGTTAAATGGGTTTTGAGCTTGAAAAGCAGACCATCGTGCCACACCCGGTCGAAAGCTTGCGCTACGTCCAGAAAGGCACCATTGCAATATTGCTTGTTTTCTAGTGCAGAGGATATATGGTTGACAACGCGAAGGCCTTGTTGAACAGTGGAATGTCTTGAGCGAAAACCAAACTGATGGGAAGGGATATTGTGGGTTTTGAGAATAGGTAGGATGCGTTTGAGAAGTATTCAGAAATTTTTGAGAGAATCGGGAGCAAGCTTATTTGTCTATAGGATGAGGTATTATTAACAGATTTACCTGGATTAGGGAAGTGGATGATTATAGAGTGGTTCCATAACAGAAGATAGTGAGTTGTTCGGAGGGTACAGTTATAAAGGTATGTGAGGAATATGATTGCTTTGTTGGGAAGTTGTCTAAGGATCTAGGAAGTAAGGAGATCGTGTCTAGGGGATTTTTAAGGTTTCGAGTTGTTTATAAGGAATTTGACCGAATTTAGTAAGGAGAGAGAAATCGGAGAAGAGTGGAGTTCTTTTACTTCAGCAGTGTGGATGGGATGGAGTTCGGGGTGGGGAGTGAATATATTGGATAGATGTCTGGCAAATTCTTCAGCTCCAGTCTCATCTAACAAATCCCAGGTTCCATCATCTCTTCGGAAGGGGTGGGAAATAGATTTTCCCGAGAAGGGGAGGTATTTAAGGATTTTTCTTGTCACTTTCCAGAGGTAGTTGTGATCAGTAGAGAGGGATGACAGGTAGAAATTATAGGATTGGGATCTAAAAGAAGCCAGTTATTTTTTAGCTTGTTTTAAATAGTAATTGTACAATTTCCGATCATCAGGATGCCTGGTTCTTTTCTAGAGGGTCCTTGATTGGCGTTTGGATTTAATAACGTCAGTAAGATTTTGGGGCAGAGGATTCTTTTTAAGTGATTTTTTGGAGGGCAATGGTGAGGATGCAGTCCAGACTGCTTGTTGGATCCAGATGATGAAGGAACTCATTGCATTATCTAGATCTTGAGGGGTTTTTGGGATGCTCTGAGGTATATTGCATCTAATATTGTTAGGCGGAAAAGGTTACAGTTGACTGGACCTCTGATGGATAAGGGATGAGATAACCTGGATATAGGAGATGAGGAAAGGGTTAGGTATAGCGAACTGTGATCTGAGGAAAGGTAATCGAGCCGTAGAACTGAGTAATTTAGCGGCCCTAGACCTTTGTAAATGAAGAAGTCGAGATGCTATTTTAGGTGGAGAGTATGCTGCAACAACTGTAACAGGAAAAAGTGAAGTTTGGATAGTTATCGATGAGGTTTGTAGGAAATTGTGAACTGGTAACGCTTAAATGTGATGGGGGAGGGACTGTTGGATGATGACAGCAGTGCCAGCATGTGCTGTGCTATTAGGGTGGATATTTCGATATATGTTGTAGCCAGGTATGTTGAACTGTCGTTAGTCGGGTCTCTATGTCTATTACGATTAGGGCTATGTCTATGTTATTGTCCTGTAGAAAAAGGTTAGTTCGTTGATGTGATTTCGAACATCATTCGCATTCCAAAGGACAATGGAGAGGCCTTTTATTGAGGACATTTAAGGAATTTTTGGGATATGATTAGCTGTGACATTTGTAAGTAAGGTTATGAGCGGGTTGATGAGGGATTTGATTCCGGAGAGGAATGATGTAAGGAGGCTGGTAAAGTCATTGGAATTGTTAGGCGGAGAAATGTAGGATATTTGGTGAGGACTGACCTTTTGGGTGTTATTATGTTCGGGTGGTGAACCATGAGGTAGTGGCTGAGTTTGCGGTAGGGCCTAAGGTTGAGTATTCTGTTCTAATTCTCCCAACATTTGAGCATAGGAGACTTCTTTGTTTGCAAATCTTGCCTTGGTGGTCTGGGAGTCCTGGAAGTCTTTTCCTGTCTTGCTGCTGTCTGTAATCTTGATTTTTAGATTTTATATGTCTGGCATCCTTTGTAGTTTTCTGGGTGATCTTTACTGCCTAATGCGCACACCACAGGAGTTTTCTTGGACTTAGTGCAATCGTCCGACTTATGTTGCTGCCCGCCTTCACCCATTGCGGTAAGCGGTGACAATAGCTTTTAGTATGACCATAAAAATGGAAATTATGACATTGTACTATTTCCTGTTTTTCATACGATTTTTCGACAACTATACTAGTACAGTACAGGCGTCTTAATTTATAGAACTTCGACTATGTTCGACCCCAGTAGTGCGCTTTAAGTCTACGAAAAATAGTGGTAGGGCTATTTTGTTGTTTGTGCCTGGTTGCTCTTTATATACGTTGAAAATTTGGCGGACACTGAAACCCAGTTCTGTCAATTCTTCTTTGATCGCATCAGTTGGAGTTGATGGATGGAGGCCTCTTATCACGACGCTTTGTGCTCTCTCTCAGAATAACTGATAAGAATGGAATTCCGCCTTTGTATCTGTCAAGTATTTTCTATTTTTTTATATGATTCAGGAGAATCTGGCATCAACTACTTGGTGTCATTGGTTCGACTTTGACATGTGAATTTACCATTGTCAAGTAATTTATTTAAATGCTGGCAAAATAAAGGAAATTTTTGTAGGTTTCTTATGGATATTGGAGTTGGTTTTGGCTCTCTGTGGGTTGATGGTAATTCCATAGTTTCTTCTGGGGTGTTAGATAGTAGTTGGTATGGGTTAGCAGAAAAAATGGTGATCCTTCAATTTCAGTGTTTGTTTCGGTGGTCATAATTTCTGTTGAGGTACCAGGTTGTGGTTCGTTCACTGCATCATTTGGTCTATCAGGTGTAGACGGTGGAGTTTTTCTATTAGAACGCCTAGGCTTTTGTTTTCCTGGTGAATTAAGAGAGCTATTATTGCATAAGATTCTTTACCTTTTGTTCTTTCTAGACATTATCATATGAAAACATCGCATTTCATGTCAACGATTATTGAAAAAAAAAAATTTTTATGTAAGCTATTTTTATTTTTATTTTAAAAATCACGCAGACCGATAGAGGGAAGAGTGATATAGACTAGCTTCCTTAGACAGCCCAACAGGCACTGAGACTACTGGCCCCTAAGTGGGGGAACTATAGATAACAATGGCCACTCTATTTAATTTTATGGTTGTTCACACTATTGTTTAAAGTTAAAAAACAAACGGTTACTCCGTTTTTATGATATGTTCGAGAATGTACTTTATAATTGTTCAATTGCACTAGTTATTTAACACAACAGTTCACAAATTCACTAATGATTAAGATACTTGTGAGAGACGATGTAGCAGGTGGGTTAAAAGATACTAGCGCATGCGCAGAACTGTCAGATCGGCTTTAACGCAATCTTCCAACATTCTCTTCGGTCTACCGCTCTTTAGTTTACCATTTGATACAGCAAACATCAACCTTTTAGGAATTCTTTCGTTATTAAGCCCAACAATTTTTAGCGATTTAATCACCTCAATTTTATATATCCTCCCAACTCACCTACCTACTGGCCAACTGATCCTAACCGCAATCCTGATATCCTCGATTTTTTTATCCACAGTGGTTTAGGTTCCCTCAATTATTCCCTTACCCGACTAGACGAACTTTCCTCAAATCATAGTCCATTAGTATTCCAATTATCTCTAGTTCCTATTCCTAAACCCTCTCCACCGCCCATCATCAGAGGCCCAGTTAACTGAAAACTCTTTCATCAAATCATTTTGAAAGAATTGACCTCAGATTAACCTAGAAAACCTCAGAAGACCTTGACAATGCCGTACATTCCTTCACAAATTCAACCAGCAGTATGGACAGCCTCCTCTCCAAATAATTCCTCAAGAACCCCTAAGAAAAATAGTTTACCCCAACACCTCATAGACCTAATTCACACCAAACGCCGTGCCAGATCATTATGGCAACGTACCAAATACCCCATCGATCACCGCTACTACAATTATTATTGTAAACTATTAAAGCAAAAATTATCATCCTTCAGATCCCAATCCTTTGATACCTACCTTACTTCTCTCTCTGTTCACGACAATTCCCTCTGGAAAACCACGCTATGGTCTATGGGCTATAGCCCGCTGGACTGCTCTTCAAGCTTATTTTCCATCTACCACAATCGTTATATCTAATACTCCGTTCCTACCTCTCCGACCGCTCCTTTTAAGTTGGCTGTGGTACTGAATTCTCCAACTGTCATTTAATTGAGGCGGGAGTTCCGTAGGGCAGCGTCTTGGGTCCCATCCTTTACATTCTTTTCACCGCAGATATTCCTGCCAATCCTGATACCCTCCTGGCAACATTCGCTGATGATACCGCTATCCTTTCAACTAATTCAGATCCTACCAACCAACAGCGACATTAAACCTGGAGATGCACCTCTCCCTGATTGAACACTGGTGTAAGAAATGGCGCAATAAGACAAACGAATCAAACTGTAAACACATAACCTTCACCCTATGTCGTTAATCCTGTCAACCTGTTTATTTTAACACCATCCAGCTTCTTTTCTCCGATACAGTCCGGTACCTTGGCTTTCCCTCAGACTGACGATTAACCTAAAACCCTCATACTAGACTTAGAAGATAAGAACTAAACCGACGATATGGCCAACTATAGCGACTACTGAACAGAAAATCTAAACTTTCCATTGAAAACAAGCTACTGATCTACAAGACAATACTGAAACCTATTTGGACTTACGGACTAGAACTGTGAGGATCAGCAATATTTTCTAACATCAAGCGCATCCAATCCTTCCTGTCAAAGGTCCTTCGAACAATAGTCGATGATCCTTTCTATGTAACCAACAAAACACTACATCATGACCTCAACATCCCATTTGTCCTAGACCTTATCCCAGAAAAATACTCCAAATTTCACCAGAACCTTATGTACCACCCAAATCCTCTTGCACAATCCCTATCAAGCACCTCCCATCCCTATAATCCTCCAAGAACGTTGAAACGGCAGTGGCTTCGCTACCTTTTGTAGATTGTATATATTGGAGTTCTGACAATGGCCAGATTCTCCACTCAAGACATGAGTGTATGTGGCTAAAGTGCTCTCGATCAATCCCCGCTGGCTTTAGTACCAGTGACGCGGTTCAGAGAGTAGCGCAGGGTTCGCCTGATTGTATATAGGTATGCATGTGTCTTTTTTGCTTAGTTTTAATTTTCTTATCTTTTAGCTTATTTTATTTTATTATCTATTGTATATACTTTTGATTATTATTTTGTTTCTATTTATTTTATATTTATTTGTACAAATAGTGTGAATGTCATCCTACCTCGCTATAACCAATGTCCAAGAGACAGATTGTTGTAATACTTAATAAATAAATTTAAAAAAAAAATTATATATATATATATATATATATATATATATTTATTTATTTACATATATATTTAAACATAACCATTTAATTGGGAATAAGGTCACTTATTAATTGTTTAATAAACTACTGAATTTTCATTTCCTCTATGTTTATTGACGTTTCCCGGTATTATTCTTTTTATAAGTTAACGATGGGATCCTCTTCAAAGTTTTAAAAATAGAGCTTCGATCAGGCCAGGGACACCGACAGTCTCAGCACCGTCCACTAGCACATATATTAAGCTATTGGCTTAATATATATATATATACATAATTTTTATTTATTTATTTATTTATTTAGACATATAATAATCTGTCTCGTGGACAATAATTATAGTGATATATGAACACATTCACACTATATATACAGAAAATATAAAATTAACAAAAGTAAAATATTAACTAAATAATAATCAAAAAATCTATGTACAATAAAAATAAATAAAATAACCTAATAATAAGTAAATTAAAGACATAAAAAAACAGTCATACCTATATACAATCAGGCAGGGAACCCCAAGCAAGGCTTCTCCCTCCAAATACTGCTGTATTAATTGTATACAGTTCACACAACTCGGCGTTGTGCAACCTTCTGAACTCTCAGGTTAACTAATCTTTCTTCGGTTCGAATATTCTACGCAATAAGTTATTTTCATAAACCTTAACACATTTCTCATCCCTTAATGTAAGCGACCACGTTTCGCACCCATAAAGAACTCTAAGTAGAATAATGGTTTTATAGATTCTAGTATTTAAATTCCGAGATAAGATGCGGGAGCTAAATAGTTTTGTCACCGAAAAATTTTCTCTAATATTTGCTGTAAAGAAAATCAATTGTCGAATGATTCCTTCTAAATCCGCATTGGTTGTCACCGATATCTTCCTCGGCATATTCTTTGATTCGACTGGTTAAGTTTAAAGTGAATATTTTATAACACACCGGAAAGAGTGAAAATCCTCGATAGTTATTACAATCCGTCCTCGGACCCTTTTTGTGAATCGGAATAAGAACATATTCTTTCCATTCTTCATGTAAGTTCTCATTCATCCAGATCTCTTTAACCAACAGATGTATTTTAGAAACTCCAGCTTCACCGCATGCCTTAATTAGTTCACATGGAATATTATCGGTTCCAGCTGCTATATAGGATTTTACTTTTCCGATAGCTACTTCAACTTCCTTTTTACTCGGTTCTTCTATTAACGGTTCCGCACTCTGGTACTCAGAAGGATGACACAGATCATAATTTATCCAATTTAAAATATTGTAAAAGTGGCTCTTAAACTTACTTAATATGTCTACCAGATCGGTCAGAATCTTGTTATTTTCATCCCTAATTCCGGACATGACGAACCCTAAATATTTACGTGATCTGTTTATACCTTTGTACATGTCTCTTACGGCATTTTAAATTCTATTATTTTCTATTTCAATTATTTTATTTGTAAGATACTCCTTTTTTTTATTTTCAGCAATATTATTGTTTCATTCTTGCATTTTATTTTTTCTTTCATTCTGGAAGTATTCCAGATTGTCTTCGCTAGGACTATTTAGAGCTTTTAATTTAGCGGCTTTTCCTTTTTCATACATGTTTAAGCAATCTTCATCAAACCGCGAATTGTTATTTTTATTTCTCTTTTATCCTAGACACGAGTTACCGACTGCTTTAATATTATCCCTGATATCTAACCATAACTTGTCAATATCCTCGCGGTTCTCTTCAGAAGGTCCTAACATCTAGCTCGAATTCAGTTCTAATTGATGGATTTTTAATTTTTCAAAATTAAAATTCTCGAAATCGAAACGGTTTTCTATTCTCTTTTTTCTATTAAGTTTATGTCGAAGTTTTGCCATTACTAATTCATGGGTACTTTATAATGAACCCATTCAAGTTTATCGTAAAATTCGCATTTGACTTCATCGTCACTGTCTTCGGTCGGACAATGTACATACATGAACCCGATTTTAAACCAACGGCTCTGAAATATCTCTACCAAAATTCCGTTTTACCTTAGGGAGATCCATGCCTATTTGTGGTGTATGGTGTATCACTAATGATATGTGAATAGGGCGTTCAATCCTATGTCACACACTACAGCAAGTCTGGAGGGCCCCTCTCATTGTTGGTTAGCGAGTCCATCGGACTTCCAAAGAATTTCCATCGCCCATCCCCACATCTGCCACCCGTGGGCCGTTCCTCATACGCGGTAATGAGCCCGCGAGAGGATTATTATTATTTGTGTATCACATAAATAATAATGATTAAATTTTAATCAACAAAATTTTGGTTAGAAAATAAAATCACCTTTTACACATAAATTAAATTAAATATTAATATGCATCTATACGTTATTATTGTACACATTTTTTAATATTATATTTCCAAAATCGCTTTAATTGTGCCCGCAGTACCTGTACTGTATATACGTATATACAGTGTTTCAGGATTAAGCGGCCGAATTGAAATTATGAATTAAGGACCTCATATCAACAAAAAAAAACCTATGAAAGTATTACCGCAAACGGTTTGCTTAGGAGATATTCACACCTAAAAATTTTAATTGTTATGAATTATTTACGTTACATTAAGTAGAGAGAGAAATACTTTATTTAAAGCAGTGTTGCCCTACTATATAGGGTTGTTCAATACACAGCATACTCATCTATCCTTTTTTTTTTTGGACATCGCACTTAATTATACTTAATCATATGTTTATATATATATATACAAATTATTTTTCATATTACACAGTATAAACAATATCAATACTATAATATACTAATACACAAAATTACAATTATACAATACATACATATTTCGGTAAAACCGATACAAAACAATTTCTAAAATTTATAGGCCAAAAAAAAAAATATGGTTTTCGAATGCCAAAGTTTTAAAACCAGTAAAAAGTGTGTGCAAGTAACATAGTCTTATGAACATAGACAAAAAGATATGGTCACTTAAATCATTTAAAATTGAATAAATAACGATAATTAACCCCTAATTACCATATTTGGAATGATGAGTGATCCCAAGGGAGTCCAAAATAATACCCTCGGCCAACACAGCAAGCTCCCCGACATCAACACCTAGTTCCTCGAAGAAGCTACCAATTCTTTTAGGAATTACCCAGTGAGACCCAAACCAGAAGCCTCTCACTGTGAACTCTCTCTCTCTTCGAAGGTCTTGCGGAATTTCTCTGTTAGGATAGGGATGCATTTCTCGTAGATTTCCTTCTTTTATCTTTCTACTTCATTGGCATGATCGAGGTCATTTCTCTGATAGGAAACAGTTGGATCCAAGACCAGTGCTGCCTTTCCAGTCCTGGAGAATGCAACTATATCCGTTTATCTGTTGATCCATCACTATCAATACAATACACCTCGTCGAAGCATGTGAATTCCCTTTCCCTAAGGATCCTCATCAATTCGTGTTTTGCCCCATGGTGCCGGCGTGTTATAAGGAGGGAGTTGTTGGGGCATTTTCCCAGCACATGGGGTGGTGTTTCAGACTCTCTACAGCATTTACGACAGAGGGATCCAACTTAATTCCACTGTAAACTGGACTCCATGCAACGGTGCATAGTTGATGTTAAGTTTCAATGGGTTGGACCATTCTGATCCCGAAAGTACTTGCTTCTGGCATATATATTTATTAGCTTTCGGAGTCTCTTTGAAATGCCTAACTCCAACGCCTTACCACTTGCAACTGGCCCATTCTTCAAAGGAATTCTCTCTCAGCGATTGTCGTAGAGCTCTCATGGTTCGGTAGCCCAGATCAACACCCAGTCCCTCCGCACATTCGGCTATTTCGGCATTATAATCAAATATAGTCTGGAACAGGGCATCCGGTACACTGGACAGTCGCTGGGCAATGTTGGGAGCATTGTTGCAAAGGAGCCTCTCATTGACAGCGGGTCAGTCCCAATCCTCGAAACCTCCTTGGTGCATATAACGTCGCCGATGATGTATTAGCGGGGAGCCCTATGATCACCTTGATACTCCTGCGGATATTTACATCAATCCCCTCTAACAACGCAGGACTTATCTTTGTAAGGGACGCCGTCTGGAGAGGGTAGGTAAGTCCTGGGAACACATATTGATTAACAACATTAGTCTTTTGCTCCGGTTTAAGAAGGCTCACCAGTTTATCCAAGTTGTTAAATTTTTTTAGCTTTTCCTCATTTATCACTAGCTCTCCCGACAACGTGCACCCTAAATATTTTATAGTATCATCTGCCTTTGATGTATCAATGACTTCTCCGTTCTCAAGGAAGAACATTGTTTGTTGCAGCTCTCCTTTATCCATTATTAGGTCCACGCTTTTCTTCGGATTAATACCCAGAACAATATCGGGGACTATCCTTTGTACACAGTTAAATATCCTTTCTGTAGCACACTTGTCGCGTGCTGAATCAGCCTGGTCATCCGCGAAGCCTGTGAGGACCACACATTCTTGGTCTCTGGTAAGCTTGTATCCATAATTCTTGGAAAATTCTTGCTCACACAGGTCGCGGTATAGATGGTCAATAGACAGGTTGAACAGGGAAGGCGACAAGGGTCCGCCTTTGGGTGCTCCTCGCCACACTTTGATCCAGCTTGTCGCGTGGGCTCCTATTCCAATCTTAATTGAGTTAGTACCCAGTAGAGCCGCAATCACGTCTTTCAAGTCTGGTGAGACCCCTCTTGTCTCCAGTGAGCTGAGTATATGGTCGTGACCAACGTTGTCAAAAGCGCCGACAAGATCTAGAAAAACCACCGCGCAATCATTCTATTTACATTTGGCATCTTTTATGATCACGTCGATGATTCTTGCGCTGACGTGTATTTAACGACACGCCCCTGATGAAAACCCTCTGATATTTGCTGAAGATGATCTGTTTTCTCAATTCTTGACCCAGAAACTTTTCAATGATTCGGCGCAAAATCGAATAAATGGTAATGGGTCGCCATGATGATATGCTGTTGGTATCACCCTTTCCCTTGTAAACCGAAATTGTGCGCCTTAACGCAGAGGCTCTGGTACGTAAGCCACCCTGCATGATCTCTGCAATTATCTTAATTATATGAGAACTATCATAATACTTTATCGTGCGAATCAGAACTTCGTCCGGCTCCGGCGATGTGTCCAGCGAGGTTGTATTAATTGCTTTTTTTACCGATCGGACTTCGATGGACATCAGATTTGGCATTGGGGCGCAATTTTCATAATCCGCACGTTTGCAGAGATTTTTCTTTTCAAAGATGCTTTTGAAGTGGCCTTCAATCTCGGCTATCTTTTGTGGGCACTGTTTAGGAGCGTCGGCGTTATTATATTTTGAACTACTTTTCTTCTCCTATTATAATAGTTATATTGAGCCACCTCGTAATGGTATTTCTCCTGCTGACGACTCCTATCTTCCTTGTTAGCCCTCTGTGGATTCGGCACCCTGGATTTTCCAGCACCCTTGCCTGCCATATCAGTCTTATTTTTCTTTCTTAACTTATATTATTTAACCGCAGGGTGCGCTGGGCCAGGCAATTCATTATTTGCATTTTTCATACATTTTAAAAAAATTGCCAACCTATTACGCCGAAGGAAGTCCTGCAAGGTAGCCGACCGCCTGGTTATTTCTTGTTTTATACTATCTTCCTCACCCTCTCCATTTTCATTACTTCTTCTATCGTTAATTAAGCCCCATAGTCTGTCGCTGTTAGCCTTCCTTGGATGTTTCTTCGCTATATGGGTTCTGAGACCTCTATCCCCTTTGAAACTCAGCCCACAAATCGAACACACTTTGTCGTTGATCCCTGAGGTCAAGGGGCCTTGTTTCCTTTTTTTTTTATTCCTCTACTAGGCTCTCCGGACGTCGGCGGCAAATTGGGCAATCTCGGAAATACATCTTTCATTGAAACTGTTTTGCCCAATACTTGGCCTTCTTCGTCCTGTCATTCCACCTTAATGAGCGTTTTATCACTGCCTCCCGCTGCGGCCACAGATATCACAGAGGCCACCACTACTTCTTGAGCTGGGCCTTCTGATCTCAGAACTCGTACTCTCTGAGCTACTTCAACTCCTACAGAATTATATAGATCCGAGTCCATATTTTTTGATCCTGAAAATTGTGAATTATGCTCAACTTGACCAAAGTACTAATCTGAAAATTTTCCTCTTTGCCGAAAATCTTGTTGTAGTAAATTTTGTACCCGTTAATAATGATACGGGTGAAGTCCATCTTTAATGACAGTTATCCATACTGTAGTTGGCGTAATATTTAATTCTGCTCCAGCTCTTCGTACACTGCCAGATGGATTATCATCAAATTATTGTAATACGGTAGCACTCCTTTCTTCGTTTCGTAAAGGGGAAAAAATACCATCAGCGCGTTCAATTATAGCAAATGTACCAGTTTCTCTAAGACGTTGAAACGAGGAGCTAGAAGAAGAAGAAGAAAAATAAAATTTATTCTGGGACTAAGTCTTCTTAGAATAACTACTATGTACAATTTAATGACGATTGCCTGGCATTGGAAATAAATTAGATAAAATATTTTCTAGAACTAAGGTTACAATAAAGAAAAGGCACTGTTAAATATATGAAATCATAGATAAATTCAGATATGCGAGTTCACATATGTTTACGCATGTTGGTGATATACAATTTTCTGTCAGATAACATTAAAGCGATTAACAGATTTGAAAAACGTGAACATTATTTTACACATATTCGGAAGATTGATTACTGAGGAGATGGATAGGTAAATTATGTTTAAGTGGGGTCAAGGATGATGTTTTGCTTATGGAGGTTGTTAGGGAATTCCAAAACAAGGTAGCGCGCATGACAAAGGATTTTTTTAAAGTAAACAGTTCTATGAGAAGGAATAAACAGGTTTGAGGGCTGGGATCTCATGTTGAACGAATCGACAGAGCAACAAAGAGTAAACAAATCGAGAATATATGAGGGTTTTTTTGGTTGAAAAGGTTCGAAAAAGGAATACACCTAGAACGTATTGCCGTCGGAAGACATGATAGAGCCACTTCAACTCGGCATACCAACTGGAGATGTGGGAGCGCCTGGGGAGTCCATAAATGAATCCAATGAAACAATTCGTTAGTCTCTTTAATCTGATCTCAAGCCCACCAGACAATCCACCGTATACAAGGCAGCCATAATCGAAATGAGGGAAAATTAGTGAAGAATCTGGGAGCTGACGTATTTTAAGAGGCATGGAATCACGGAATCTTAGAAACTGTTTGAGGGTAGCAATTATAGGATTATTTGGGAAATATGATTATTCCAGGACAGATTCTGATCAAACATTACTCCAAAGTTTCTAACGGAAGTGTGTAAACGAATATTTAGTCCATTGAGGTAGGGTAGGGGATATAAGGTATGGAATTAATAAGATGCTTGGAACCAATGAGAATGGCTTTGGTCTTCTCAACATTAAACATTAAATCGTTGCTCACTGCCTAAATATTGATGCTATCAATGTCTTCTTGGAGCCTTTTTATTGCCTTAAGCATCTTGATGAAAGGAAAGGTAAATTTGGAGATGGTCAGCATATAAGTGATATTGTGAATGATGGATGGAATCAGGAATGTCGTTGATGTAAATGGAGAAAAGATCCCTGAGGAACACCGCGGGTTTGTGAGAGAGGACAGGAAGGAATTTTGTTAGCTATGGTAACTGTTAGGGATCTTTGATACAACAAGAAATGGAACCAGTTCAGAGCACTATTTGATATAGATAGATTTTTGAGTTTATAAAGGAGAATTTCATGATGGACAGAATCGAATGCTTTTGAGAAATCCAAGAGGACTAGGTTAGTGATTTTCTGTTTGTCTATGGAGAAATGAAGGTCTTGTGTAATGTTCAATAAAGCAGACTGGGTGGAGAACTGGGATCTGAAACCAGACTGGAGGGGATTGGGGAGAGATTTTTGTTCTAGGAAGGTGTTAAGCTGTACATGGACAATTTTTTCAAGAGGTTTTGAAAGGTTGGAGAGAATAAGGATGGCTCTGAAATCGGAAACTTTGGAGGGAAGTGAAACTTTGTTCAACGAGCGGACATGACTTTTTTTTTCAGGATGACGAGAAACTGGAAATTTGCAAGGAAAAATTGTAGATATGCAATAGAATAGGATAGATGACAGGAAAACATAGTTTGATTAACTTTACAGGAATTTAATCCTGGTCATAATCTGGATCACCATAATTGAACTATTCAGTAAAATCGCTATGGTGTATCAAATACTGGATAAATCGTCAGATGGAGTATTAGAGGCTTTACGAACATGGTTGTAGTTTTACAGGATACCCGAGAGTATCTTTTCCGATGGAGGAAGGGAGTTTGACAATGTCGCAATGAGGGAGGAGGCTAAACGATCGTAGATATCCTGGCACTTCAGCACACCAGGGCACCCCAAAAGCAGAGGTGGCATCAAACGGTTGCATAGTACCCTAAGTGACCTTTTACGGGTGTATGAGGGAGAAAAAGAATTAGAGCCTGACATTGTTATGAAGAAAGCTATAATAGCGTATAACCACTCAATTCATTCCGTCACTGGGTTTTCACCCTTCGAAGTACTATTCGGGATGCGGGAGTGAAGACGAGATTGCGGGTAAACGGCAAGGAGGCCGAACAAATAATTTCTCTTTTTGTAAGCAGGTGGACTTCTGAGTTTTTTATTACTGTTATAATTTTATTTTTATTATATTCTTTGTATTAAACGTGAGGTATTAAGGCTAATAGCCTGTCCTCTCCGCTCCAGGATTACTTAGAAGGTTCTGAAATGTTATTCGTAAACTGGTGGGGGGGGGAGGAGATAAGGACAGTAGTCGTTCAGTATCAGCCTTGATACCATCCTAGAGTGTAAACAAAGCCTTAAATGTATATAAGGAGGATTACTTTATAAATAAAACAGTATTGTTTCTGAAGCAGTGTGTGTTATATCTCAATCCATTTCCCTTTTTTTTTTTTACTTTTTTACCTATACCAGGTAAGGTAAGTATTGCGATCGGGTCTAATTTTCGATATGCCTTTTTTGACGGATTTATACGTTTCAGAGCTCCTTGAGTCCGAATAACACATTTTCATTATTTTATTCACCCGTCGCATAAGTTATATATATATGTGTGTGTGCGTGTGTGTATGGGTTGGGTACATAATACGAGTTGACATTTTTCTTTTATTTATAGGAGACTTGGTACTGTACTTTTTTTTTGTAATCGTTTCCTTTTGTTTATTATATTCTTTTATCTTTTTATCTATGTAGCGATTACGTTGTTTCATTTCTTATTTGTATTATTTATAATTGTAGTATTTTGTAAATATTATCATTAGTTTGGTTTTGTACGATAACAAATACGATAGTTTATTTACTTAAAGCTTTTTATTTATCGATCTTTTAATGTAACAGTTTTTCTGGTCAGATGATATTCTTTTTTTATTTATAACATCCTGTTATTCTTAAGGGACTTCGTACCAGAATAAAATTATTTTCTATCTAAATATTTAGTACATGGTTACATTTTTCTTTCTATCAATTCCAATATAATACAATTCTAACATAGTATAATAATATAATATAGTATAATGACATAATAAATTATAACATAATGATAATGTAATATAGTATTTATTAAATACTACATGGCAGTATATGAGTTCTATAAGATTATATAGTACAATATAAAATATAAATGATAATTAAGATTATATATAGATATGAATATGAAGCGGTGATAATTTATCAGATAATAAATAAAATAATTAATAAATATCAAAAGATGCATATGAATAGCAATAAGAATAATAGCTTGATTAGAAGGAATAGAAGTTTATAACAACAGAACTTATGAGATAATCATAGGATTATACGTCGTACATCAATAATTGAAGTGACTAGTAGAAGAAAAAGAGACAATACAATATGCTAAGGAAAAAGAAAAATAACATTATCTTATTCTATAGATCAAATGCTGTGATTTTTTCTTTTTCCTTACCTAATTGTATTATGTCTTTTTCTTCTACTAGTCATCCCAATTATTGATGTAAGACGTATTTTCCTATGATTATTTACTCTTTTTTATATTTAGTTTTTGTCAAGTTTGTGCAATTACTAATTCATGACCTGACCCACATTCTGCTCCGCGATAAGACCGTACATTAATTATAATATTTTTCCAACTATGTTGTATCAAGAGGTAATCGATTTGATTTCTTGTTTGCGAATCCGGTGATATCCAAGCATATTTGTTAATATCTTTATGTTAAAACATAATACTTTTAATTATTAGCTTTTTTGAGATTGCAAAATCTATTAGCCGAATTCCATAATCATTAATATAGTCGTGTAAGCCTTAAAACTTGTTACCTCCCCACCTATGCGTTAGGGTCTCCTAAAACTATTTTCAAGCGGCTTCGTGGTAGTTTATCATGAATCCAGTTCAGTTAATAATAAAATTCGCATTTGGCTTCATCATCATTGTCTTCGGTCGGATAGTGTATATTTATCATAAACGCGATTTTAAACCAACGCCCCCTCCCTCAAAGTGGACAGAAATGTATTCCTAATAAGAAAACCGGTACCTAAACAATGATTTCCGCTTCCTCCGTAGAAAATGGTGTACTTACCTTCCCTTATTCATATCCCTCTCCTGGCCAGCAATTGTTGTATTGCTGTTGCAATACTACGATATCTAAATTATATCCGTTAAACTCATTTGCGACCGATTTTGAGCCACTTGTTGCATTTATCTTCCACAAATTTAAATGTTTCACATTCCTATACTGAAATCTCTAGTTTTAAACTTACGCCATGAATCCCCCATGACACCCGGAGACCCGAACGGGGGACTAGTTTAATTCCGGATAGTGAGAGTTTTACCATAAGAAGATCCATGACTGTTTGGTATTTTTTCAACTACAAATATATGAGTTTGGCGTTCAATCTTTCGTCACACCCTCCAGCAAGTCTGGGGTGCCCCTCTCATTGTTGGTCAGAGAGTCCATCGGACTTATCCCCACATCCGCCACCCGTGGGACGCTCCCCTACGTGGTAATGAGTCCACACGGGGGTTCATTTGCCTATCGGTTCAACACATTTTTACGATTTTCTCAAAAACGGCTCAAACGATTTTGAATTAATTCATTAAGTCAGTATAAAATTAAGCAGTTTTTAATAAGTTGTAGGTTTTATTCTCATGGATAAAAAATATTGGATGGATAAAAATATATTCACTAACAAGGCGTAAATGGCTAATTTTCGAAATTTCTTTCTCTAAAGTACCTTTTTTTTATGTATATATATAATTTACCATTTCATAGGAGATCGTAAAGGATAATAGCATTAATAGAACGACTCGAGCATTCCCGAGGTGGGCCGAATGTCGAGAATAGGCTTCCATAACACGAACTTAATATGAGCCTTTCAGGTGACAGAGTGATTAACTCAGTGATTAATTTCAGTAATTCCAATGAGTAGTAATTTTAGTGATAATTCTAGTTGGAAAATTTATAATATTTATACAGACATTGATTCCCCAGTTCGTGATTGTAGTAAATATGAAACCGAGAATAAAGGTATACCTTTTGCCAATAGAAATATCACTAAAATTATTAACATAATTTACAATATTATATACGACATATTATATATTATATGAGACAATAGTACACATGTGTGTATATATATATACACACATGTGTACATAATATTGTCTTATATAATATATAATATGTCGTATATAATATTGTGAATTATGTTAATAATTTTAGTATATATATATATTTTCAGTTGGCGCTACAAACCACTAAGATCGTTGTCCGCAAGATGTGGTCTCCTAGACCACCTCACGGTTCACAGTTTAAATACACGGGGGTAGGGTCATCAGTCCTACGCCCGGTCGGTGTGAGTTGCCTCCAGTAGGCTGACGGGTCTCACATACCCAAGGGGGGGTCTCGGGCAGCGTGGCTTTCCCTGGTGGACGGTCACCTTAATCGTTCGATCACCCATCCAAGTGCTAACCACGGGGTTGCTTAACTTTGATAACCTATTGCAAGCGCCTTAGCCCGCGCAGCTACTCCAGGCCCATATATATATATATATATATGGGGTAGCCGTACGCATGCCAAGCATGCCACCTTTACCTTCCGAAGCAGATCCTGTCCACCTGTACTTTTCAACTCTGTGCCTATTCCCAGTTCAGACACAGTTCGGTATCTATGGAACCCCATAGATTCGGCAAAAGATTAATATGGAACCCCCATACTCGACTTAAAAGAAGAGAACTCGACCGACGATTTGGCCAATTATATAGACTACTTAACATAAACTCTAATCTCTCGATAGAAAACAAATTATTAATTTACAAGATCATACTAAAACCCATTTGGATCAATGGTGTTGAACTATGGGGGACAGCTAAACTTTCGAACATCAAACTCATCCAATCATTCCAGTCTAAAGTCCTTCGTACAATAGTCAATGCTCCTTATTTAAAAAAAAATTATTTATTGATTATTACAACAATCTGGCACTTGGACATTAGTTATAATGAGGAATAACATTCACACTATATGTACAAAATGTATAAAATAAATAGAAGCAAAATATCAATAAATAATAATCAAAAAGTATATAAAATAAATAAAATAAAATAACCTAAAAATAAGAAAATTAAAACTAAGCAAAAAACACAATTTACAATTAGGCAAGGGAAGTCTTTGCCCTCCAACTATGGAAGGAAAAGCAGAACTCCAGGAGAACCCTGCGCCACTCTCTCATCACTGCTACTAAAGCCAGCGAAGATTGATCTAGAGCACTTTAGCCACATACACTCATATTGAGTGGAGAATCTGGCCATTTCCAGAACTCCAATATATACAATCTACAAAATCGCGAGACCACTGCCATTTCATCCTTCTTGGGGGATTATAGCTATGGGTGGTGCTTGATAGGGATTGTGCTAGAGGATTTGTATGATACCTAAGGTTTTGGCGAAATTTGGAGAATTTTGCTGGGATAAGGTCTAGGACAAATGTGATGTTGACGTAATGATGTAGGATATTGTTTTTTACATAGAAAGGAGCATTTTTACATGTAGGGTTTTGTTTTTTACATAGAAAGGAGCATCGACTATTATTCGAAGGACTTTTGACTTGAAGAATTGGATGCGCTTGATGTTAGACAAATTTGCTGTTCCCCACAGTTCTAGTCCGTCCTAAAGCTTCAGTATTGTCTTGTAGATCAGTAACTTGTTTTCAATGGAGAGTTTAGGTTTTCTGTTTAGTAGTTGATATAGTTGGCCGTATCGTCGGATTAGTTCCTTTCTTTTAAGTCTAGTATGAGGGTTCCAGGTTAGTCGTCGGTCTAAAAGAAAGCCAAGGTACCGGACTGTATCTGAGAAAGGAAGCTGGATGGTGTTAAAATAAACTGGTGGACAGCATTTACAACAAAGGATGAAGGTTTTGTGTTTACATTTGGATTCGTTTATCTTAATGTGCCATTTCTTACACCAGTGTTCAGTCAGGGAGAGGTGTATTTGTAGATTTAATGACGAACATTTAGGATCTGAGTTGGTTAAAAGGATAGCGGTATCATCAGCGAATGATGCCAGGAATGTATTAGGATGGGCAGGAATATCTGCGGTGAAAAGAATGTAAAGAATGGGTCCCAAGAAGCTGCCCTGCGGAACTACCGTCTCAATGAAATGACGGTCGGAGAATTCAGTACCACAGCGAACTTGATAGGAGCGGTCAGAGAGGTAGGAACGGAGTATTAGATATAACGATTGGCGAATTCCTCAGCTTTGTCTTCATCAGACGCCGCCCAAGAGCCATCACCTTGACGGAGTGGTTGGGAAATATTATGGGATTTTATAATTTTTTTGGGGGGATATTCCAGGGTTAATTGTCGTGAGCTGAGAGGGAGGCAAGGTAAGAGTTAAAGGATTGGGATTTGAAGTTGGATAATTCTTGCTTAACTTGTTTACAGTAATAATTATAGGAACGGCGATTTGTGGGATATCGGGTGCGTTGCCATAACAATCTGGCACAGCGTTTGGTACGGATTAAATCGAGGATGTGTTGAGGTAACTTATTTTCTTAGGAATTATGATTCTTAGGAATGATTAGGGGAGGAAGCAGTCCAGACTGCTTGTTGAATGGTAGTGGAAAAGGAGTGTACGGCATTATCAAGGTTTTCTGGTGTTTTCAGAGTTATTCTGAAGTCAATTTGATCGGAAATGATTTGATGGAAGAGTTTCCAGTTGACTGGGCCTCTGATAAAGGACGGTGTTGAGGATTTAGGAATAGGAGCTAGTGATACTTGGAATATTAATGGACTGTGGTCTGAGGAAAGTTCATCGAGGCCTGCAATGGAATAGTTGAGGGAACCTAAACCACTGTGGATGAAGAAATCAAGGATATCGGAATTATGGTTAGGATCAGTGGGCCAGTAAGTAGGTGAGTTCGGGGGAACGAGGTTAAAACGTTGGGAATTGAGTGCAGACAGCAGTGTTCAGTAGCGAGTATTCGTGGTTCTTTAGCCCCATTGTTAGCTGCTAAATTAATATATTTATTTCTGTAACGTGATTGAAGGGAAAAAATTGTTGAAAATAACATTAGAGTATTTGCATTGGGATGTTTTGTGGGTTAAATATGAGGTGTTAATTGAGCGGGAAGGAGGTGTTGGTGCGGGGCCGGTGAGATATTGATCTGCTGGTTCCTGTGCTCCTCTGCCCCCATCACTCCCTTCTCACCTCCCCCTATCTCCTCCCCCTTCTACCACAATCCGATATAATAACTTACCTTTCCTTCTCTTTAAATGTCTTGGGCATTAATTGGCACCCATATCAAGGAACTGTGACATACCATTAACTTTGGAATGTATGACGCGCTGATAAGAAAAAGTGCTACAAATCGATCATAAAATTTTACATTTCAGAGGTCCAAAAATAATTGACTTAGTTATAAATTGTTGACAATTTAAGTTCCACTGATCTCTTAACGATCATATTGTTAGATTTCATAGTTCTGGTGGCAAATTGCCAAAGTATTGTTTGAGAATACTGGCACTAATGAAAATCAAACAAGATTTGGAGTTAATTTTGAAGAATAAAATTAGTGCTTTCGGAAATAAATAAAGAAAAATAAGGTATGCCAATAATTTTACTGCCTTAAATCTCAATATTAAACTCAATATAAAAGTAATTAAAATAACAAAACAAGACTTTTTATTTGAAATAGATAAATATTTCATCTCACTGAGGGAGTGGGAAGGAGGAAGAAGATAGGAGGAAGGGGGTTTAAGGCACTAGACCATAATGTAGCAATGACCTTCCTTCCGCGCAGCCGATCTCTTTAAGCTAGATACTAACCCTTGAGATATTGATAGGGCCAGTGGATTTGCCTATCTAATACTGAATCCCTCATGAATAGTTCTGTTTTTTCATTATTATTATTTTGGGTCATTCTCATTAGAAGCAACAATTTGATTTCGAGAGCGGTTTACAAGGACTATTATTTGATTGTTGCATCTGATGTGGCCTAGATCCGCGTTTTTTTTTTCACTCCAGAATTAGTTCTTTCTAGTAAACAAATGCTTGAATAGTCAATTTTTCATAGGTTAAATTGACTCTTCAAGCATTTATTTGTTAGACGACGATGGTGCTATGAATGGCGGAAACTTGCTTCCATGCTATGGTCAGCGAGACCTCTGACCTCTTTCGTTATGCTTTTCCATTGCTACGTTTACTGGGTAGTGTTCCTCAATTTAATCTTCTAAAATCATCATTTTGTAAAAAAAAAAGTTTATTTATAAAAAAAAAGTTTTAATATGAACGAAATTGTTACTACACTAGGCTACTCTTAATTACCTATGACTGATTACTGGGATTACATATAAAGGAGTATATATACAGACTTGGGGGGTGGGCTGGGGGAAGCCAGCTAATTTTTGACTTAGTAATATTATTTAAAATAACTCCTCCCTTCTGAAGATGTCGAACTCATTAAGAAAGTATCAAATACAGGCCTTTCCCTAAATCTGAATGTTTGTGAGCCTACTGGTTCTGATGCTGATGCTGGCGGTTTAAGTCGTTGACATAGCTTTGAGGCTTTTTATATACTGAAATTATATGAATTAGTAATAAATAAGATACAATACTATTCAACGCAATTACTGGATATGAATACTTTATTTTATAAATTTCTGTTTCCAACGCTTCAAACGTTCCTTTTTTTGTCTTCTAATGCTATAATTAAGTTTTCTAAAGTTACATTAAGTTTTTTATTTTTCGATTTGATGATTAATGGAAAGATTATCTACATTTATAAACAAATTTCTGGTTTGATTTACGATAGATTCATCAACGACAAGGGATAAGATATGTTAGTTTTAATGATAATAATAATAATAATAAAAGGCTTAGCGAACCCAAACGTTCGATACCGACAACACCAATCGCTTATTACACACCTCCCTCGACCGTTTGCCGTCTAAACCCAGTCCCTTCAGATCGGCTTTAATGCAATCTTCCCACCTACGCTTCGGTCTACCCTTCGGACGCTTACCATTCGGCACAGCAAAATTTAACCTTTTACGAATCTTCTCGTTACTAAGCCCAACTACTTTACACGCCCATTTGATTCGATGCGATGAAATTACCTCAATTATATTACCCGGATACAGTTCACGCAATTCGGCGTTGTGAAACCGTCTGAACTCTCCGGTTAACTCATCCTTCTTAGGTCCCAATATTCTACGCAACACTTTATTTTCAAAAACCTTAAGACGCTGCTCATACCTTAATGAAAGCGGCCAAGTTTCGCATCCATAAAGAACTGTAGGCAAGATGATTGTTTATAGATTCTAATTTTTAAGTTTCGGGAAAAGAGGCGCGAGCTAAGTAGTTTTGTCACAGAAAAATAACAAGCATTTCCCGCCTTCAGTCTAACCTTAATCTCTTCTTCAATTTCGTTTTTTCTAGTTATCGTAGAACCGAGATACCTAAATTTATCTACCTGTTCAAACATATTACCATCTATATCGATATCACCAGTAGTATCGCTATTTTTGCAGCTAACCATATATTTTGTTTTATCCACGTTTATTTCGAGTCATAGTTCTTTACCGGCTTTCATTAAAGCTGTCGTATTTAGTTATATAGTTTCAACGTCTTCGCTTAACAGTACCAGATCATCAGCATAGCCCTGCACGGATGTTGTCCCACCCAGATCCAACACTTTCTCGGTAAGCATTACCTAACTAATGGCATGTTATAATGCCAAATTGAACAGGACAGGCGAAAGGGAATCCCCCTGTTTTAAACCCGAACGAACCTCAAATTTTTCGGACAGATTATTACAGATTCTAACTTTATTGAGTGTCTCCGTCAAGCACATACTGACTGGATTTACTATATTACCTTTTTAAAATCTATATACAGCTGGTGAACAATACCGTTGTACTCCAATTTTTTTCTCTAATATTTGCCGTAAAGAAAATATTTGATCACTTGTCCAACGATTCCGTCGAAATCCGCATTGGTAGTCTCGGATAATTTCCTCGGCGTATTCCGTGATTCGACTGGTTAAGATTAAAGTGAATATTTATAACATACCGGAAGGAGTGAAATTCCTCGATAGTTATAACAATCCGTCCTCGGACCCTTTTTGTGAATCGGAATAAGAATAGATTCTTTCCATTCTTCAGGTAATTTCTCGTTCACCCAGATCTTTTTAACCAACCGATGTATTTTAGAAACTCCAGCTTCCCCGCATGCCTTAATTAGTTCAGTAGGAATATTATCGATTCCCGCTGCTTTATATGATTTTAATTTTCCGATAGCTACTTCAACTTCCTCTTTACTTGGTCCTTCTATTAACGGTTCAGCACTCTGGTACTCAGAAGGAGGACACAGATCATAATTTCCCGTATTTAAAATATTGTCAAAGTGGTCCTTAAACTTATTCAATATGTCAACCGGATCGGTCAGAATATTGTTATTATCATCCCTAATTCCAGACGTTACGGGCCCTACATATTTACGTGATCTGTTTATACCTTTGTACATGTCTCTTACGTTATTTTCGATTCTATTAGTTTC
Source organism: Nezara viridula (assembly GCA_928085145.1). Lineage (NCBI taxonomy): Eukaryota > Metazoa > Arthropoda > Insecta > Hemiptera > Pentatomidae > Nezara > Nezara viridula. The sequence goes on from OV725078.1 coordinate 668,517, forward strand.
TATTTCAATTATTTTATTTTTAAGATACTCCCTTTTTTTATTTTTGAGCAATTTTGTCGTTTCGTTCTTTGAGATTCGGAAGTATTCCAGATTGTCTTCGCTAGGATTATTTAGAGCTTTTAATTTAGCGGCTTTTCTTTTTTCACACATGTTTAAGCAATCTTCATCAAACCACGGTTTGTTATTCTTATTTTCCTTTTTTCCTAGACACGAGTTACCGACCGCTTTAATATTATCCCTGATCTCTATCCATAACTTGTCAATATCCTCGTGGTCCTCGTCAGGAAGCTCTAAAGCTTCAAACCTATTCTTAACATCTAGCTCGAATTGGTTTCTAATTGATGGATTTTTTAATTTTTCCAAATTAAAATTCTCAAAATCGAAACGGTTTTCTTTTCTCTTTTTTATATTAAGTTTTTGTCGAAGTTTCGCGATTACTAATTCATGATCCGACCCACATTCTGCTCCGCGATAAGACCGTACATTAATTATACTGCTTTGCCAGCTGTGTTGTATCAAGACATGATCGATTTGATTTCGTGTTTGCGAATCCGGTGATGTCCAAGTATATTTATGAATATCCTTATGTTTAAACGTCGTACTTTTAATTATCAGGTTTTTCGAGATGGCAAAGTTTATCAGACGGATCCCATTATCATTACTATATTCGTGCAAACTTTCTTTACCAATCGTCGGAATATAAACTTCTTCCCTTCCTACCTTTGCGTTCGCGTCACCTATAATTATTTTCATGTAATTTCGCGATAGTTTATCATAAACCCATTCGAGTTTATCGTAAAATTCACTTTCGACTTCATCGTCACTGTCTTCGGTCGGACAATGTATGTTTATTAATGCAATTTTAAACCAACGTCCCTGAAATATAGCTACCGAAATTCTATCACTAAAGAATTGTACGTCCCTCAAAGCGGATAGTAATCTACTCCTAATTAGAAACCGGTATTTGCCTATTTTTAAGTGGAATCTCTCTGATTTTTTCATGGAATACATTTCACGTGTACACCAGAGCAGTTGATATTGCTGTTTGATATATTTTTTTTTATTTTTTTTTTTCTTTTTTTTTATTTTTCTTTCTTTCTTCTCTATGGTATGCGGTATACTCACCAAGTGATGTCAAGTAAGGTGCCCAAGAGGACTCGGTCAGACGGAGTTAGCTCACCAGCCAAATAAAGGACTCTTTGCTGCCTACGAGAAACATCTCCATAACAAAAGTGAACACTTCAGAACCAGAACCTCAGCCACAACCAGGAACTTCTCGCAAGAAATGATCGAAGAATCCCCTTTCTTTACTCCAAACCCCTACCAAGTGCTTCAAAATGACCGAGAGGTAATGGAGTCTGCAGCTATACCCACAGAACCAAGGCCTCCTCCGATATTTGTAAAAAATATCAAAAATTTCCAGTTGTTCTGCACCCAACTAAAAAAAATCTGCTCTGGCAATTATTCATGTCTTAACGGGGCCAACGATACAAAAATAACACCAGATACTGCTGAAACCTACCGAATAATGTTGAAGTACCTCTCAGAAACGAATGCGAATATTCATATGTGCCAGCTTAGGCAGGAGAGATCGTTACGAGTAGTAATAAGAAATTTACACTCCTCAACCCCAACTGAAGTGATAAAAGATGAACTAGCGGCGCTTGGTTTCAAAGTACGTCAGGTAACCAACGTTCTGAAGGAGAATAAGGAGCAGCCTGGAGTAAACAATAAAGTTCCACTACCTTTATTTTTTGTGGATCTGGAGCCATCACCCGATATTGAGAAAATATACCATATCACAAGATTATATTACACAATGGGAAAGTAGAGAAACCATACCCCAAGAGAGAAATCGTGCAGTGCCATAATTGTCAGGCGTATGGCCACACGAAGACTTATTGTCACCATCTGCCGCGTTGCGTGAAATGCGGTGAACAGCACAATCTGTGGAGTGCACCAAACCGATACAAGATCCTGCAGTGTGTGCACTATGCCTGGAGGGACACCCGGCCAACTACAAAGGATGCCAAATTTACAAGAATCTCAAATCCAGACACCAGAAAAACCGGATTCAAGATGAAGCAGGAAGACCAAGAAGAGAGAGAGAGAGCCTTCTAGAATAGTAAACAACAGTGTATCATTTTCCCAGCTACTTAGAGGTAAGAGCTCAACCGATAACTGTCAAGCCCTTATGCAACAACAACCTCAACCCCAACCTCAAAATCCTATTGATCCGAATAAACCTAACCATCAACAACAAATTCATCATATACCTCCTCCTTCAAATGCAACAGATCTCACCAGTTTGCTGGCATGTTTCCTTTATGATTTTAAATCCTTAGTTACTCCACTCATATCACTCCTCACAAATCTCGTATCTCACCTTCATCCCTCCTTTAAAAAATCCTTAATGACTCACATCCCAAAACCCATATCCATTCTCCTTTGGAATGCGAATGGTGTTAGAAATCACGTTGACGAACTAACAGCTTTATTACTGGACAAGAACATCGACGTAGCACTAATTACGGAAACACGACTGACCAGAAAACAGCATTTAAAAATACCTCAATACATAACATACCGTACTGACCATCCTGACGGTAAAGCACATGCCGGTACTGCTGTTATTGTACACCACTCCCTTTCTCATCACCAGCTCCCATTACCGACACAAGATTTCCTACAATCCACCGCTATCGTAATCAAAACTTTCTCCTTTCCCGTCACCATAGCATCAGCATATTGCCCTCCTAACAGATCCATATCCAATATCCAGTTCAGTTCTCTTCTCAACTCCTTAGGACATCATTTCATGCTGGGTAGAGATTTAAACGCCAAACACCATCAATGGGGTTCTAGAACCACGAACTCTCGTGGCAGAACAATGTTATCTGCACTCAATTCCCAACGTTTCAGTATTCCTTCCTCCTAACTCACCTACCTACTGGCCCACAGATCCTACCCAATCCCGATATCCTTGATTTTTTCATCCACAGTGGCTTAGGTGCCCTCAACCATTCCCTTACCCGTCTTGCCGAACTATCCTCAGATCATAGTCCATTATTACTCCAATTATTTCTAGCTCCTATTCCTAAGTCTTCTCCACCGTCCTTCATCAGAGGCCCAGTTAACTGGAAACTCTTTCACCAAATCCTTTCCGATAAAATTGACCTCAGAATAACCCTGAAAACCCAATGACCTTGACAATGCCGTACACTTTTTTACCACCACTATCCAACAAGCAATCTGGACTGCTTCCTCTCTAAACCACTCCTCAAGAACTCCCAAGAAAAATAAGTTACCTCAACACCTCATAGACCTAATCCATACCAAACGCCGTGCCAGATTATTATGGCAACGTACTAGACACCACGCCGATCCTAATCCTATAATTATCTTTGCAAAAAATTAAAGCAGGAATTGGTCACCTTCAGATCCCAATCCTTCAACTCCTACTTTACTTCCCTCTCTTCTCATAACAATTCCCTATGGAAGACCACTAAACATATCCTAAAACCCCATCATATATCACATCCTCTCCGTCGAGGTGATGGCTCTTGGGCAGCGTCTGATGAAGATAGAGCCGAGGTATTTGCGGAACACCTTTCCCTTACATTCACCTCTCATCCAGAATCCAATCCCACCCACACGTCAGCAGTAGACGAATTCCTTAATTCACCCATCCCACTCTCCTTACCACCTAAAGCAGTTAATCCTTCTGAAGTCAAATACAAAAACTACATACCCGCAAATCACCTGGATACGACCTCCTTACCTCTCAGATCCTTAGACAACTCCCTCCCAAAGGTGTCATATTCCTTACATACATATACAATAGCATCCTACGAACCACCCACTTTCCTCTTTTGTGGAAACATTCCACTATTATTCTGTTTCCGAAACCAGGCAAACCTCCCAACACCTCAACGTCCTACAGACCAATTAGCCTACTTCCGATTCTCTCAAAAATCTTTGAAAAGATCCTCCTGAAACGCATCCTACCCTTTATAGAATCCCAAAATCTTCCTTCCCATTAGTTCGTTCACAACACTCTACAGTCCAACAAGGACTCCGAGTGGTTGATCATATTTCCGCAGCATTGGAAAGCAAGCAATATTGCTCGGGTGCATTTCTGGACATAGCTCAAGCTTTCGACTGGGTATGGCACGCCGGGCTTCTTTCCAAGCTGAAAACCCTTCTTCCTTAATCCTTATACCTTGTTCTCCGTTCCTACCTCTCAGATCGTACCTTCCGAGTTCGTTGCGGTACTGAATTTTCGCATTGCTATCCAATTGAGGCAGGTGTTCCTCAAGGTATCGTATTGGTTCCCGTCCTTTACATTCACTTTACCGCCGATATTCCTGTCCATCCCGATACCTTCCTGGCAACTTTTGCTGATGACACCGCCATTCTATCATCCGACTCATATCCTGATATAGCATCCTTTATATCCTCTTTACCGCCGATATTCCTGTCCATCCCGATACCTTCCTGGCAACTTTTGCTGATGACACCGCCATTCTATAATCCGACTCAGATCCTGATATAGCATCCTTTATATCATCTTTACCGCCGATATTCCTGTCCATCCCGATACCTTCCTGGCAACTTTTGCTGATGACACCGCCATTCTATCATCCGACTCAGATCCTGATATAGCATCCTTAAACCTTCAAAGACACCTCTCACAAATGCCAACACATCACATTCATGCTCCGACGCAGCTCCTGTCCACCAGTACACTTTAATTCCATCCAGCTTCCTTTGTCAGACACAGTCCGGTACCTTGGCTTTCTCTTAGACAGACGACTAACGTGGAACCCTCATACTAGACTTAAAATACAGGAACTAAACCGACGATATGGCCAACTATACCGGCTACTAAACATTTTTTTTTTTTTTTTTTTTTTTTATTTCAATGGAATTTACAACTGTATTACATAGAGAATACAACAAGTAAATGAGAAATTTGTAACATGGCATGTACAACATGAAGAGAAACTACCCATTGGTAGAACTCAAATTAAAGTTCTATATTAGAAGATCCCGAGGCCATCTTCTTTTCAGACGCCTCGGAGGGTTATCAGGGATCGAGGAGGAAGCAAGGTTTGAAACGAGAGGATTCGGATGATTCTGCAGTTTGTTATGGAAGGAAAGGTATCTGGATTGGGCCAGATCGGAAACATATGGAACATTAAGGTCTTTATGGATGATTTTATTTGTGACAAAGTAAGGAGCGTTGAGGATTTTACGAAGGATTTTGGATTGTAAGGATTGGATACGAGAGGAATTCGATGGTTTAGTGGAGCCCCAAAGCTCAATTCCGTAAGTCCAAATAGGTCTTATTATTGTCATATATACGAGTCGTTTATAATTGATTGAAAGCTTAGATCGTTTGTCTAGTAAGTGCTGCAGTAGTCGAAAACGTCGGGCGGTTTCTAGTCGTTTCAGTCTGGTATGGGGGTTCCAAGTGAGTCGTTTGTCAAGGTGGAGTCCTAAGTAGCGGATTTGCTCAACAGGAATAAGTGGAGTATTATTGAAGGATACTGTAGGACAAGAGGTCATAGGTTTACGACGGAGGGTAAAAGTGATTTGATGGGATTTGTTGGAATTTATTTTTATTCTCCAGTTTTTACACCATTCTTCAAGGCTTGTGATATGTGATTGAAGAGTTTGGGATGCAATTAAAGGATCGTTATTAACTGATAGGATACACGTGTCATCGGCATAGGTGGTGATGACAGTGTTGGATTGGGTTGGGATGTCAGCTGTATAAACTGTGTAAAGGATAGGACCTAGGATACTACCTTGAGGAACACCGGCAGACTGAGTAAAAAGAGATGAATAAGCATTGTTATGATTGACTTTGAAGTATCTGTCAGTAAGGTAGGAACGTATAATGAGGAAGTATGTAGGTGGTAGGAATTCACGGAGTTTGTACATCAGTCCCGGATGCCAGACTCTATCAAACGCCTGTTCAACGTCGAGAAAGACTCCCGTGCAGTACATTCCGCGCTCCAATGCAGAGGAGACTACATCTACCACACGATGGCATTGCTGAATAGTGGAGTGGGATGTGCGGAATCCAAATTGGTGATCTGGGATAATGTGTTTAGAGTCTAGGATGGGATACAGGCGTTTTAAAATGAGTTTTTCCAGGATTTTGCCCATAATGGGTAAAAGGGAGATAGGACGGTAAGAGGATGGGTGTTCTGGCGGCTTTGTGGGTTTAGGTATCATTTTGACAATGGATAGTTTCCAAGAGTCAGGAAAATATGTGGTGCGGAGTACAGCATTAAATATATAGGTTAGGAACAGTATGGCTTTTTTAGGAAGACATTTTAGGATCTGGGAGGTGATTAGGTCATGGCCAGGAGCTTTGCGAGAAGGTAATCTATTAATGATATTGGATATTTCTGAAGGATGAAATGCTTTAGGTGGAGGAGTCAATTGGAGTGGGGTATCCAATTCTGCTTCAATAAACTCAAGGTGGGTTGGATTAAGGATGTCTGGGTGTGGATTAAATGTTTTTGAGAGGTGTTGAGCAAATATTTGAGATTTTTCATCATCAGATCTGGACCAGGTTTGGGTTTCAGTAATAAGTGGGTGGTTAAAATCTTTGAATTTAAGGAGTTTTTTAGTAGTCAACCATAGTGATTTGTCACAAGTAGTAAGTTTTTCTGTCATGTTATGTAAATTTTGAGCTTTGTATTTTCTAATTTCAGCTTTTAGTTGGTTAGTTAATTTGTTGTAATATGTCTTATCTGATGGATATCTAGTCCTGTGCCACTTCGATCTTGCTCTGCGTTTTTCCCTTAATAAGATACGAATATGCTGCGGCAAATTTGTCTGTTGGGAGTTGTCAGTTTTATTGGTAGATGTATTATTCTTTATTTTGTCACTTATAGATGTAGTAAGTTCTTTTATGGCTGTGTCAATATCACGTTTCGTCTTAAGTGGAATATTTAGGTCCAATTTATTTTCCAGGTCTTTACGAAAATTGTCCCAGTTTACTCGTCCTGTAATCAGTGTAGGAGAGGACGAGGGCTTAGGAGCGAAGGTTGTGTGTAATGAAAGCAGAACTGGAGAATGATCTGAGGAGAGGTCATCCAGGGATTTTATTGTGACATGGGAAGAGGAAATTTGGGAGGTGACAAATATGTCGAGGATATCAGGGCGTTTTTTGAGGGATGTTGGCCAATAGGTAGGATTCATAGGAGAGAGGACAGAGTAACTATTGGAAGTTGAGACAGAAGATAGTATGTTACCACGGGAGTTGGATGATCGACAACCCCATCGTTGGTGTTTAGCATTGTAGTCTCCTCCAGCAATAAAGCGCGATCCGAAGGATTGAAATAAGGATTCAAGTAAGTTATAGGTAAGAGTATGACCGGGAGGACAGTATACAGCTGAGAATGTTAAATGGAAAGGACGAGTTGAAATGATAACCGAGGTTGCTTGAATAGCCTCCGTTGGAGTAGAAGGAATGAGAGAATGGGATAAGGATTTATGGATAAGGATGCAAGAACCGGCATGGGAAGTGTTGTCGGGGTGGTCTGATCTATAAGTGATATAGTCACGTATGTAGAAATATGAACGTCGAGTGAAGTGAGTTTCTGTCAGTAGAGCAATATCAATGTGATAGTCATGAAGAAAAATGTCGAGTTCGTCTCGGTGGTTTTGTAGTCCGTTAGCATTCCATAAAAGAACAGCTAGGGGCTTAGTGCTCATCGTGAGAGATTGAAGGGAATTTCGGTAAGGATTCTTGTGAGGAGGGTAATTAGTGGCTTGATAGTCTCTTGGAGATCTTTCAGGAAGGAAGCAAGAGTGGAGTTTATTAAATCGATCGGGTTTTGTTGGTCAGGTTGGTTTTGATTAGGAGTTCGTGAGGGAAAGATCTTATGATAAGGAGTGTCTGATGAAGGATGTACCCTTGGAACTTGGGAAGGAGAGTAAATATGAGCAGTAGGGGGGGAATAAACAGGAGTTGGATGTTCGGGCGGTAATTTTACACGTATAGGTATCTGGTGAGGAGGCATTTGCTGACGTGGAGATTTTGAATGAATGTGGGAGATTTGAGTCTTGGATTGGGAGGTCTGGATCTTAGGTTTGGAAGCCTGAGTCTTAGTTTTGGAAATCTGAGGCGTCTGACGTCGCGGCTGTTGATTCTTCACCGTAGTGTCTGAATATAGGTGCCTAGAGTCTTGATGGGGATGATCTGTTGATGTAGAAGGGTTGTGCGTCAATTGTGGTATTATTTCGTTCGGCAGTTGAGGAAACGCTGCCAAATTTAGGAGTTCAGGTGCCTGTACCTGTGCCTGGGTAGAATTCTTCTGTTCTTCTTTTAATGATAAATTATAAGTTCTTTGCTTATATAGCTTCTTATAGATAATGCAGCCCCGATAGGTTGCAGGGTGGTCCTCACCACAAAGGGCACATTTTGGTGGTTCATTTAACGGTTTCGGGCAGGTGTTAGAGGCGTGAGGCCCGGCGCATTTAACGCAACGCACCGAGTGATGGCAGTAAGCCTTTGTATGCCCTAAGTTTTGGCACTTGGTGCATTGAACGACTATTGGTTTCTGCCTCGGCTCTTCAAATTTTACAACAGAATACAGCAGTCTTTTAACTTCGAAGATTTCTGCATTATTCCGGGCTGGTTCTAGATCGATGAAAAATAATGGCAGTGGATATTTATCAATAGGATGTAAGATAGAAGATATATGTCTTACCGAATGGCCGATATCTTCCAAATCTTTTTTTATAGCGGTAGTGGGTGTGGTAGAGTGAAGACCTCTCAAAACCACTCTATATGTTTTGTCTTCTTTTAGTTGATAGCAGTGGAAGTCGTGATTGAGTGCTGTCAAATGATTTATAAGTTTTTTATAATCATCTTTAGTATTGGTGTTAATCTTTATATCGTTGACTCGAGAAAAACACCGAAGTTGGTCGGTCCGATCAGATTAGCTATTTCTTGACCGAACTGAATGAAATTGTCAATCTTGCTTACATAAATCGGAGGTGGCACTGGTTCAGTGAAAGTTCTAGGTTCAGTGATTTCGTTAATTTTATTATTGGCTGTAACAGAATTGTTACTGGATGTGTTAGTTGATGGTTTAGTGTCAGGTTTCATAGCTGAATTATTACTAGTTTTTGATTCTTTATTTACTTTGAGAGCTTGCTTTGTTTTAGCGGATTTGTTTTTTTTTTTATTAGGTGAGTTGCCCGCCGAACCGGGGGCAGAGTTTCTATGGCGCTTTTGGAGAGTTCGCCTTGTTAAATATTGAGAATCAGTCTCACTGATTTCGGAGAAAGGAGTCTCTTCATCTGATTCGTCAAAAGAAATGTTCTTATCAGAATCCATACCTCTAAATAATAATATATACAAAAAGAAGAGAGAAAAAAAAAAAAGTATCACTAATAAGAAAATTTACAAAACAAATACTTAATAACTAATCTATTTACAAATATATATACAAATATTAAAAAAAACATTTTTATAAATAAATAAAATAGAGTCTCAGTAGAAAAAAAATATTAAAATAAAATAATCAATTAAGAAATAAAAACAGAGAAAAAAAAAATATATATACTGTCTTAGGTACGAACTCAAGATATTCTGAACGTAAAATAAAGCGCCGTGACCTTGAATTTGAAAGATAAGACCCGCTGAGGGGAATTATCTGCCACGTAAACTGTCTCTAGCAATCGAGTACCAATTTAATGTTGCTAATTGTTAATAAAAGTCACTCACCTCACTGATTGTAATGTAAAAATGTTAAATTGTTTATAAACTCACTGTTTACAAAGTCTGAGAACAGGATTTGAGATAATAAGCACATAACAAACTAGCAAAGACGGAACGATACGAATATAGAACCTCAGTTTCGGCCATGACACTTACGACTTTCCTACTAAACATAAAATCTAAACTTTCCATTGAAAACAAGTTACTAATCTACAAGACAATACTGAAACCTATCTGGACTTACGGACTTGAACTGTGGGGAACAGCAAAATTTTCTAACATCAAACGCATCCAATCCTTCCAATCCAAAGTCCTTCGAACAATAGTCGATGCTCCTTTCTATGTAACCAACAAAACCCTTACACCATGACCTTAATATCCCATTTGTCCTAGACCTTATCCCATCAAAATTCTCCAAATTCCACCAGAACCTTACCCATCATCCAAATCCCTTTGCACAATCTCTATCCAGCACCACCCATCCATATAATCCTCCAAGGAGATTAAAACGGCAGTGGCCCCGCGACCTTTTATAGTTTGTAAATATTGGAGTTCTGGCAATGGCCAGATTCTCCACTCACGACATGAGTGTATGTGGCTTAAGCACTCTTGCTCAATCTCTACTGGTTTTAGCCCCAGTGACGCGGTTGAGAGAGAAGTGCAGGGATCTCCTGGAGCCATGCTTTTCCCTCCACACTTGGAGGGACAAGTCTGGTTTGGAGTTCTCTCACCAGATTGTAAATATTGTATATAGGTATGTATGTGTTCTTTTTATTCATTTATTTTTAGGTTATTTTATTCTTATTTATTGTATATATATTATTTTTCTGTATAATTTATTTTATTTACTGTACATAGAGTGTGAATGTGATCTGTGAACACTATTATAAATGTCCTTGAGAAAGATTGTAATATTTTTCAATAAATAAGCTAAATATTATAGGTTAGAAAAAAAAAATTAAAAATCCGGTACCTAAACAATGATTCCCGCTTCCTCCGTACCAAATAGCGTACTTTCCTTCCCTCATCGAGCCCTCCCCTGGCCAGCGAACCTCTTGCAGAGCCACGACATCCAAATTGTACCCATTTACCTCATTCGCAACCGATTTTAGCCCCCCTGCTGTGTTTAAATTCCTTACGTTCCACGTACCAATATTTTTTTTTTTAAACCTTTATTATGATATTTACAACTGTATTAGTATAAATACATCAAGTAAATTTGTACAGAGAAATATTATTACATGAAACACGCTTGTTGAGAAACCACCCACTGGTAGCACTCCAATAATTTGTCTACATGAGAAGATCACGAGGCCATCTTCTACCAATATTTAAATCCCTATATTTCAACTTGCTCCATGAATCCCCTAAAACAGTCTCCACCCGTACACCCGAACGGGGGACAAGTTTACCTCCGGATAATGAGCGTTTTACCTTAGGGAGATCCATGACTATTTGTGTTTGGTGAACTAAAGGTATGTGAGTAGAGCGTTCAATCCTACGTCACACCCTCCAGCAAGTCTGGAGGGCCCCTACCTCCAGCAAGTCTGGAGGTCCCCTCCCTCCAGCAAGTATGGAGAGCCCCTCTCATTGTTGGTCAGAGAGTCCATGGGACTTAGCCGGGAGGAACTTCCAAGGAATTTACACCGACCATCCCCACATCCACCACCCGTGCGACGCTCCCCATACGCGGTAATGAGTCCGCGCGAGGTAGTTTTAATGATAATGTTCTTAATTCTAAATGTTACATGAATTTATATTAAATCAATATACTTTAATAGTTTAGTATTAATAAGGTTAGTAGTAGTACAATATTTTAAATCACTATGAATAGCATATTTTATACATTTGGCGATAGGTGTTTGAAAAGTGGTCCAGCTTCAATCTAGGATACATACTTACATAAGTAAAGTAGATTACGGCGTGGTTAAAAGAAAATTTGCATCAGGAAAGAACCCAAAACTAAAATAGAAAGAAACCAAAACCGCGTCTGGTTTTTAATGAGCCAGATGGATGATATGGGACCAGAGAAATAGTGTCAAAAGATAGTTCCAGTCAAACAGGTTCAGTCTGCCAATCATCATTTAAAAATAAACGTGGGCTTGAAATCCACATATCCAAGAGACACTCGGTATAAGCAAATAGGATCACACTTAGGTCAATTGAGAGGAAAAATAGAAATGAAAGTTAAGAAGTGGGAGATCATATTTAAAGATCTGCTCAAGGCTCCATTGGATTCAGGCAACTTCGATAAAATTGTGCGTATCTTATTTTTCTTAGAGAGGCTAATGAAAAATTTCCTGGCCCGTAACACCCAGCTTTACGCTTTTATCAGATGCGTAATAGAAATAAAAACATAAAATGAAGAGCCGAGGGGAACGAAATGTCAGAGATCCCCAGAGATCTAATAAGCCTGCCAGAGATAGAAGGCGGGAACAATATGTACATGATCTAGCCCTGTACAAATTTTACAACTGTAGAAAAAGGATGGTCCAAACCATAATAAATTATAACAGTCCAAAGCAGTGCTTTATTCCAACAGAGGGAATAGAAGCTCATTTTTTTTTTTATTTGTTTATTTAGCAATACAATAATCTGTCAAGTGGATAATAATTATAGTGACACATGAACACATTTATACAGATAATATAAAATTAACAAAAGTAAAATAACGATTAAAAACTATGTACAATAAAAAATAAAATAACCTAAAGATAAGTAAATTAAAAACATAAAACACTGGCATACCTATATAAATTATATACAATCATGCAGGCAACCCCAAGCCAGGCTTCTCCTTCCAACTATAGAAGGAAAAGCAGGACTCCAAGAGATCTCTTTAAACCGCATCAGTGGTGCTAAAGCCAGTGGAGTTTGAGCAAGGGCGCTCATGTCCTGAGTGAAGAATCTGGCCATTGCCAGAACTCCAAGATATATAATACAAAAGATCTCTGGGCCACTGCCGCTTCAACCTTCAAAGAGGATTGTAGGGATGAGTGGAACTAGATAAGGATTGGGCTACGGGATTTGGATGATTTATAAGGTTCTGATGGAATTCGGAAAAATTTTCAGGGATAAGGTCGAAGACAAATGGGATATTAAGGTCATGATGTAGGGTTTTGTTGGTTACATAGAACAGAGCATCGACTATTGTTCGAAGGACATTGAATTGAAAGGATTGAATACAGGATTGTCTTGTAGATCGGTAATTGGTTGTCAATTGAAAGTTGAGATTTTTTAGTCGGTAGTCTGTATTATTGGCCGTGTCGTCGGTTTCATTTCGATTCAGGGTAGGATTCATTTCAGGAGGATTTTTCCAAAGATTTTTGAGAGGGTTGTAAGTAGGCTAATTGGTCTGTAGGACATCGAGGTATTGGAAGGTTTGCCTGGGAGGAAACAGCATAATAGTGGAGTGTTTCCACAAAAGAGGAAAGTGGGTGGTTCTTGGTTGGGTGGGATGGTATTATATTATTATAGTAAGTGAGAAATATAACAGCTTTAGGAGGAAGTTATCGAAGAATTTGAGAGGTATGAAGGTCCTATCCAGGAAATTTAACTGCTTTAAGGGGCAATGGAAGTGGAATGGATGATGTAAGAAATTCTTATTATACTGTTGTGGTATGGGTGTGGTTGGATTCCGGATGAGAAGTGTATGTTCTAGAGAGGTGTCTGGCGAATTCCTCAGCTTTTTCTTCATCAAACGCAGCCCAGGAGCCATCGCGTCGATGGAGGGGATTGAAAATATGGTGGGATTTTAGGATTTTGTTGGTAATCTTCCATAGGGAACTGTCGTAAACAGAGAGGATTGGGATTTGAAAGAGGCCATTTCCCGCTTTAATCGTTTGCTGTAATAATTATAAGAGCGGCGATCGGTGAGGTGTCTTGAACGTTGCCATAATATTCTGGCAATGAGTTTGATGTGAATTAGGTCTAGTAGGTATTGAGGTAAATTATTTTTCTTAGGAATTTTTGAGGAGACCTTTGGGGAGGAAGCAGTCCAGATCGCTTGCTGAATAGTGGCGGTAAAGGAATGCACGGCATTATCGAGGTCTTCTGTGTTTTTCATGATTATTCTGAGGTCAATTTATTCGGAAAGGATTTGATGAAAGAGTTTCCAGTTAACTGGGTCTCTGATGACGGTGGAGGGTATTTTGGAATAGGAGCTATTGAAATAATTTTAATACTTCATTAATATGAAGTATTAATGGCCTATGATATGAGGAAAGTTCGTTGAGACGGGTAAGAGAATGATTGAGGGGACCTAAACCACTGTGGATAAAAAAATCAATGATATCAGGATTGCGGTTAGAATCAGTGGGCCAGTAGGTTGGTGAGTTGGGTGGAAGGAGACTGAAACGTTGGGCATTGAGTGCAGACAGAAATGTTCTGCCACGAGAATTCGTGGTTCTTGAACCCCAAACTTGATGCTTTGCATTATGTCTGCACCCAGGATGAAATGATGACCTAAGGAGTTGATGAGAGAACTGAACTGGACTTTGGATAGGGATCTATTAGGAGGGCAATATGCTGATGCTAGGGTGACTGGAAAGGAGGAGGTTTTGATTACAATAGCGGTTGACTGTAGGAAATCTTGAGTAGGTAATGAGAGTAAGTGATGGGAGAGGGATTGGTGTAAGATGGCAGCACTACCGGCATGTGCTCTACCATCAGGATGGTCTGTACGGTATGTTATGTACTGTGGGATTTTTAAATACTGTTTTATGGTCAGTCGAGTTTCTGTAATTAGGGCTACGTCAATGTTCGTGTCTTGTAGTAAAGCTGTTAGTTCGTCAACGTGGTTCTTAACACCATTCGCATTCCAAAGGAGAATAGATATGTGTTTGACGGGAGTCATTTAGTAGGAATATTTCACAGAAGGGGTGAGGTGAGATACGAGATTGGTAAGGAGTGATATGAGTGGGGTAACCATTGATTTGTATTCAATTAAGAAAGATTACAACAAACTGGTGAGATCTATGGTATTTGAGGGAGGAGGAATATGAGGAATTTGAGGTTGTTGATGGTTATTTATGTTAGGATGAGCAGGATATTGAGGTTGGGGTTGAAGTAGTTGCTAAGTCAGAGGTTCACATGTATTAGTATGTTTCTTACTTCCAAGTAGTTTGGAGTATGATACATTATTATTGACAATTCTAAAAGGTTCTCTTCTTGGTATGGTTGTCTCATCTTGAATCCGGTTCTTCTGGAATTCCGGGTGTCCATCTTGGGCACATTCTGCAGGATTTTGTGTCGGTTTGGTGCACTCTGCTGATTTGTGTTGTTCACCACATTTCACACAAGGCGGCAAGTAGTGGCAATAAGTCTTCGTGTGGCCATAAGCCTTGCAATTGTGGCATTGCACGATTTCCCTCATGGGGTATGGCTTCTCTATCTTCACGATACTGTAGTACAATATCTGTATTTCCTTGATTTCCTATATTTTCTCTATACCAGGTGATGGTCCACGAAAAATAAAGGTAGTGGAACTTTATTTTTTGCTCCTGACTGATCCTTATTCTCCTTCAGAACGTTGGTTACTTGACGTACTTTCAAAACAAACGTCGTTTGTTCTTCTTTTATCACTTCGGTTGTTGTTGAGGAGTGCAAATTTCTCATCACCACTCGTAACGATCTCTCCTGTTTCAGCTGGTACATATGGAAATTTGCATTCGTTCTTACAGGTACTTCACAGGTTTCTGCAGTATCTGGTGTCATTTTTGTATTTTGTATTGTTGGTCCTGTTGATGCAAAAATAACTGCCAGAGTGGATTTCATTTAGTTGTGTACACAATAAACTAATTGGATAATAATAATTGGATTTTTTAAATATTTTTTACAAATATCGGAGGAGGGCTTGGTTCGATGGGTATTGCTGCTGACTCGATTACTTCCCTGTCATTCTGAAGCACTGGGAACGGGTTTGGAGTAAAGAAGGAGGATTTTCAATCATCTCTTTCGAAGATGTACCTGGTTGAGGCTGAGGTTCTGGATCTGAAGTGTTCACTGAGGTTATTGGAGTAGTTACTTGTAGGCAGCTACGAGTTCCTTGTTTGACTGGTGAATCACGAGGGATACTAACGCCGTCTGACCGAGTCCTCTCAGTGGGCACTTTACTGGACTTCACTTGGTGACAATGCTTCATATCATAAAAGAAGAGAAGGAAAAAAAAATATGTATATATATATATTTTCAGTTGGCACTACAGATCATGAAGATCTTTGGCCGCGAGATGTGGTCTCCTTACAGACGTGTGGTACTTGCGGGAGCTCAGATAGCCTGGAGGGAGTCACCCAACATCACGTTGCTACGAACCTTGGTTTCCATGGTGCAGCGGCAGGCCACCCATAGCCCCATAGCCGATCCCTTTGGGCCCAATCTGGTAATGTCCTTCTCACCGACTTTCTCGGGTTCAAGGACCGTGACAAATCGGTTTAGATCCATGGATTATGGCTGCTCGGAGTCAGCCGGCGCACGAGGACCTATATTTCTTTCCCTGAGACAGACTGTCCATGGACCGAACCTCAGGGAGGCTATTAACATCCTGGTAAACCTCATCCCGATTCCCGATTTAAATACACGGGGTAGGGTCATCAGTCATACACCCGGTTGCTGTGAGTTGACTCCAGTAGTCTGACGGGTCTCACATACCGGGGGAGGGGGAGACTCGGGCAACATGGCTTTCCCTGGCGAACGGGAATGTATATATATATATATATATATATATATATATATATATATATATATATATATATATATATATATACATATATATATATATATATATATATATATATATATATATATTGAAAATTAAAAAAATATATATCAAATATCAACTGCTGTGATGTACACTTGAACTTTATTAAGTGAATAATCAGAGAGATTCCGCTGAAAAATAGCAAAAAACTGGGAGACAAGTTGAGAAAACAACTTTCGCATCAGCTGGTCCACAGCCTTCAGAAGCTCATTTTAGATCTATTTTTGAACAAGGAGACCTATCCACCTTCTTCTAATAATCCAAATTTGGAAAGAGTTGACTTAAAAGTTATTCATAGAGCAATAATTGGTATTTCTTTAAACACTTCGCCCGGTTCTGGTTGAGTTCGTATGAGAACACTAAGGAAACTTTCGCATATTATTAAATTGGTAATAGACATCATGCTGAAATTTAGGTATGTCCCCGAAATTCTCCGTTGTGGGCGGACAGTTTTAATTTACAAAGGAAAGGGTTCCAAGGACGATTTGTTCTCGTGGAGACCCATAACAATATACCCTATATTAAGACGCATCATAGAAAAAGTTTTAAATCATGAACTACGAATGCAGATTTCATTTCATATAAACCAGAGGGGTTTCGTGATAGGACAACCTCAGTGTCATATGAACTCAAGGATCATTGATGCTGGTCTCAAGGATGCTAAGAACAAACAGAAAGATGCTGCAGTCACATCTTGGACGTAACTGGAGTATTTGACAATATTGGTCATGGCCATATTTTGAATTCATTGGAAGCTATATTGGAGTAGTTATCTCTCTGATATAGCTGTAGGTATCTCAGCTGATATAAGAAAAGGAATAGTAATTCTGTTGTGTCACAATACCATTAGAATCTATCAAGGTGTTGACAAAACTGGTCTTATCAGTATTTTAAGAGGAGTACCACTGGCTTTACCATTTTCACCCGTACCAGTCAATTTAAGTATTGACTCACTGTATACAGAACTCATTATATTCATCGCTAAAAATGTGGAAAAAATATTTTTTATAACTTGTATAATTATAATCTCAGATATCATCATTACCAATTTTCAGTCATCGCTATTCACTACCAATTTTAAGCGGTACTTATGCCATACGCAATTTAACGTTCTTTATTGTCTTAAAGATTACATTTTACACTTCGATGCACCGTTTAGGAGTTATGGGTGAAAAATTTAAAAAATCTGGCTTTTAGTTTTCCCTTGGTGGCCCGCGGTAGCGTTAAAGTTAAAAAAAAATAAAAATTTGTCCCACATTTTTCGCAATGACTTATCCGTTTCAATCCTCAAATTACTGTTAGCAAGATCCGTTGGGTAGCGAGATCCGACTGGCTGACTCTCATTTTTTTAATATAAATGTTACAAATATTTTTTAAAAATGCTTTTAAAGTTTTCATCAAATAATGTCGGTTTTTTCTCACGGTCCCTCGGACTATCTGGGGAGTATTTTTTTTTTTGGAAAAGTTGTGATTCAAGAAAGTTGTTAGTCAAGGAAATTATCGGGGACTACCAATGCGGATTTAGACGGGACCGTTCGACTATTGATCAAATAATTTCTTAATGTCAAATATTGGAGAAACAATTAGAGTCGGCATCGAACCTTCGCTAAGCCTTTTATTATTATATTAAGTATCAAGATTTTGATGGAGTGGTGGCCTTAGGGCGGGGCATGGAGGCAATAGCCCCGGGGCGCCGACCAGGAAGGCGCCAGTTGGGTACGCCGGCAGATCTTCAGGGGCAGTTACCAATTATTAGAAATTAATACACCTTTACACCCCTTTCCATAGATCTGCTTCATTTCAACATTCCTTTATTGTCCGCTCCTCCACCTTTTGGAATTCCATCCCACTTAAAATCCGCCATGCACCATCCTTATCCACATTCAAAACCCTCTTATTCCAATTCCTCTTCACAATCTAATCAGATGCTGGTTAATCATGTATTATGTAACAAGGATACTTTTTTTTTTTTTTTTTCTTTTCATACATCATTATTTTATTTTTATTTTTATCGCAATTGCTTTCTCATAAAATTTATTTAGTTCCCCTTCGGTATAAAGGCAGTGGATCAGCTGATGAGAAGGTTGTCTCATCAACTCCTCTCTCAGTTTTTACCAATTTTATAGCGGAATCTCTCTGATTATTCACGTGATACAGTTAAAGTGTATATCAGAGCAGTTGATATTTACTGTTGGCATCTTTTTTTTTTGTTATTTTAAGAAAAAAAAAAAATATATTTTTTTTTTTTTTATTTATTTATTTATTTTTCTCTTATGATATGCGGTATGATCAGCAAGTGATGGCCAGTAAGGTGCCCAAGAGGTCTCGGTCAGACGGAGTTAGCTCACCAGCCAAACAAAGGACTCGTCGCTGCCTACGAGAAATACCTCCAGTGACCAAAATGAACACTTCAGAACCAGAACCTCAGCCCCAACCAGGTACGTCTGCACAAGAAACGATTGAAGAATCACCTTTCTTTACTCCAAACCCCTACCAAGTGCTTCAAAATGACAGAGAAGTAATGGAGTCTGCAGCAATACCCAGAGAACCAAAGCCTCCTCCGATATTTGTGAAAAATATAAAAAATTTCCAGATGTTCTGCACCCAACTAAATAAAATCTGCTCTGGCAGTTATTCATGCCTTAACAGGACCAATGACACCAAAATAACACCTGATTCTGCAGAAGCCTACCGAAAAATAGTGAAGTACTTATCAGAAACAAATGCGAATTTTCACACTTAGCAGCTGAGGCAGGAAAGAGCTTTACGAGTAGTGATAAGAAATTTACATTCCTCAACCCCCACTGAAGTTATTAAAGAAGAACTAACGACGCTTGGTTTCAATGTACGCCAGGTAACAAACGTTTTGAAGGAGGACAGGGAACAGCCAGGATTACGAAATAGGATCCCACTACCATTGTTTTTCGTGGACTTGGAGCCATCACCAGGTATCGAAAAAATATATGATATCACAAGAATATACTACACAATGGTGAAAGTTGAGAAGCCATATCCCAAGAGAGACATCGTGCAGTGCCATAATTGTCAGACCTATGGCCACACGAAGACATATTGCCACCATCTGCCGCGTTGCGTGAAGTGCGGTGAACAGCACAAATCTGTAGAGTGCACCAAACCTATACAAGATCCAGCAGTATGTGCCCTATGCTTGGAGGGACACCCGGCCAACTACAAAGGCTGCCAAATTTACAAGAATCTCAAAACCAGACACCAGAAAAACCGGATTCAAGATGAAGCACTAAGAACAAGAAGAGAGAGAGAGCCTTCCAGAATTGTAAACAATGATGTATCATTCTCCCAACTACTTAGAGGTAAGACTTTAACCGATAAATGTCAAGCCCTGCCACAACAACAACCTCAAACCCAACCTCAAAATCCTCTTCATCCTAATATACCTAACCACCAACAACAAATTCCTCATATTCCTCCTCCTTCAAATGCAACAGATCTCACAAGTTTGTTAGCATCTTTCCTCACCGATTTCAAATCCCTTGTTACTCCACTCATATCACTCCTCACGAATCTCGTATCTCACCTCATCCCTCCTTTGAAAAATCCTTAAATGACTCACATCCCTAAACCCATATCCATTCTCCTTTGGAATGCGAATGGTGTTAGAAATCATACAGACGAACTATCTACTTTACTACTTGACAAGAACATTGATGTGGCACTAATTACTGAAACTCGACTAACCACTAAACAGCACTTCAATATACCACAATACCTGACATATCGTACTGACCACCCTGACGGAAAAGCACATGCCGGTACTGCTGTAATTGTACACCAATCCCTCTCCCATCACGTACTCCCATTACCAATACATGATTTCCTACAGTCCACCGCTATCGTGATAAAAATCTTCTCCTTTCCGGTCACTCTTGCATCAGCGTATTGCCCTCCTAACCGATCCATATCCAATGCCCAATTCAGTTCTCTCCTCGACTCCTTAGGACATCACTTCATCTTGGGTGCAGACCTAAATGCCAAGCACCAACAATGGGGTTCCAGAACCACGAATTTTCGTGGCCGAACCCTGCTGTCTGCACTCAATTCCCAACGTTTTCACCTCCTTTCCCCCAACTCTCCTACCTACTGGCCCACAGATCCCAACCGTAATCCTGATCTTCTTGATTTCTTTATCCACAGCGGCTTAAGTCCCCTCAATTGTTCCATTACACGTCTAAATGAACTTTCCTCTGACCATAGTCCTCTAATCCTTAATGTTTCACTTGAACCTGTTCCCAAACCTTCTCCACCGTCATTCATTAGGGGCCCAGTAAACTGGGACCTTTTCCGCCAAATAACCTCCGATAATATTGATCTCAACATATCCCTCAAAACTCCCGATGACCTTGATAGTGCCGTAAATTCCTTTACTACCACAATCCAACAAGCCGCCTGGACTGCCTCCTTTCCAAAAGACTCCTCCAGAATTCCTATAAAGACCATTCTACCCCAACACCTCCTTAACCTAATCCGCACCAAACGCCGTGCCAGATTATTATGGCAACGTACCCGACATCCTACCGACCGCTGCTCCTATAATTACTACTGCAAACAATTAAAACTGGAATTAGCCACCTTCAGATCACAATCCTTCAACTCCTACCTATCCTCCCTCTCTTCTCGCGACAATTCCCTTTGGAAAACCACAACAAAAATCCTAAATCCTCACCGCATTTCCCATCCTCTCCGACGAGGTGATGGCTCCTGGGCAGCATCTGACGAAGATAAAGCTGAGGAGTTCGCCATTCACCTATCCAATACATTTATTTCACATCCGGAATCCCATCCTGCCCACACCGTAACAGTAGAAGAACTCCTTACATCACCAATCCCACTTTCCTTGCCCCCAAAAGCTATTCATCCTTCCGAAGTAAAATTTCAATTAAAAAAACTAATCCTCCGTAAAGCTCCTGGACATGATCTCCTTACACCTCAAATCCTTCGACAACTTCCATCCAAAGCAGTCATATTCCTTACATATATCTACAATTGTATCCTACGCACCACCCACTTCCCTCTGTTATGGAAACACTCCACTATTATCCTTTTCCCAAAACCAGGAAAACCTCTCAATAGCTCAACATCCTATAGACCAATCAGCCTACTCCCAATCCTTTCAAAAATTTTTGAAAAGATCCTTTTGAAACGAATCCTACCCATTATAGAATCCCAAAATATCCCTTCCCATCAGTTTGGTTTTCGCTCTCAACATTCTACTGTTCAACAAGGACTCCGAGTTGTTGATCATATTTCCTCAGCCCTAGAAAACAAGGAATACTGTTCGGGTGCCTTTCTGGACATTGCACAGGCATTTGACCGGGTATGGCACTCCGGACTGCTCTCCAAGCTTAAAATCCATTTACCTCAGTCCTTGTACCTAATCCTCCGATCCTACCTCTCTGACCGCTCCTTTCGAGTTCGCTGTGGAACAGAATTTTCCAATATCTACTCCGTTAAAGCCGGTGTTCCCCAAGGCAGCGTCTTGGGTCCCGTGCTTTACATCCTCTTTACTGCTGACATCCCTGTTCATCCCGATACTTTTCTTGCAACATTCGCTGACGACACCGCAATCTTATCATCCAACTCTGATCCCGAAATAGCATCCTTAAATCTCCAAAGTCACCTCACCTTGATTGAGCACTGGTGTAATAACTGGCGCATTAAAGTTAATGAATCTAAATGCCAACATATTACCTTTACACTCCGACGCAATTCCTGTCCACCAGTACTCTTTAATTCCATCCAGCTTCCTTATTCAGACACAGTCCGGTATCTTGGCTTTCATTTAGACCGAAGACTAAATTGGAACCCGCATACTAGACTCAAAAGACAAGAACTCAACCGACGATACGGCCAACTATACCGACTACTAAGCAGAAAATCTAAACTTTCCATTGAAAACAAGCTACTGATCTACAAGACAATACTGAAACCTATTTGGACTTACGGACTAGAACTGTGGGGATCAGCAAAATTTTCTAACATCAAGCGCATCCAATCCTTCCAGTCTAAAATCCTTCGAACAATAGTCGATGCTCCTTTCTATGTATCCAACAAAACCCTACATCATGACCTTAACATCCCATTTGTCCTAGACCTTGTCCCAGAAAAATTCTCCAAATTTCACCAGAACCTTACTTACCACCCAAATCCTCTTGCACAATCCCTATCAAGCATCTCCCATCCCTATAATCCTCCAAGAAGGTTGAAACGGCAATGGCCTCGCGACCTTTTGTAGATTATATAAATTGGAGTTCTGGCAATGGCCAGATTCTTCACTCAAGACATGTGTGTATGTGGCTAAAGTGCTCTCGACCAATCTCCGCTGGCTTTAGTACCAGTGACGCGGTTGGAAGAGTAGCGCAGGGTTCTCCTGGAGTTCCCTCGCCTGATTGTATATAGGTATGCATGTTATTTTTTTTTTTTTTTTTTCCTTAGTTTTAATTTTCTTATTTCTTAGGTTATTTTATTTTATTGTCTATTGTATATACTTTTGATTATTATTTTGTTCTATTTATTTTATTTTTTTGTACATATGGTGTGAATGTCATCCTACCTCACTATAACCAATGTCCAACAGACAGATTGTTATAATACTCAATAAAGAAATTTAAAAAAAAAAAAAAAAGTTCCCCTTCGCAATCGTATTTACCTATTTATTGTTATTTTATATCTCGTATGCCGGGATGATGCAATATCGTAATCCCGTTGCTCATCCTGTCATTAATATATCTTTAATCTATGTATATATTTTGTATGTTTTTACTGTTTAGGTTTTAACATAACAAGTCAATACTTTTTATTTACGTACTTTTGATATTTTTTTCTTTTCTTTTTGTTACTTTTCCTGTACAATCATAAGTTTAGTTGAGAAGATTTTCTTTATTTTTTAATTGTTTACACACTATTATTTAAGTAGTTGTATATATTGTTTGAATCTTTATCAGGTTAGTTTTTGGCCAGATATTTATTTTTACTTTCACTTACGTATATATGTAATATATAGTAAGGGTAAGTATTGCGATCGTGAAAATTTTCGAATCTCAGTTTTCAACGGAAATACATGTTTTGAGGTCCCCTGAGTTCAAATAACCAAGTGTCGCAAAATGGTCTGTCTGTGGGTGTGTGTGTGTCTGTGTCTGTGTGTGTGTTTTAACAGTCTAGCTCATAAGTAGTGTGAAACTGATATTAAGTATTTAAGGTTTGTATATGGGCCGGATGTGACAGCAACTTTTTCGTTAAAATCGGCTAACCGGAAGTGCCACTTTATATGAACGCTGAAATACATGTTTACAATTTTCTTAAAAACGACTCTAACGATTTTGATCAAACTCGGTGTATCATTGTATAATTAAGTGGTCTTTAATATCATTTAGGTCTTATCCCCGTTTATGTCACTTTACAGGGCTTAAATGCCCAATGTTCATATATGCTTTCCTCTAAAGTATCTTTAATATGATTTATTTTAAAAAGTTAACCATTTCGCATTATTCAGAGTTACAAAAAAATGCTACATATAACTTTTGAAAGAATTTGATAAATTAAGAAAGGAGAAAAAAAATAAAAATGCAGAAAAACCTGCTTTCCTACAGATTGTAGTGACTAAACAAATGTACCGATTTCAATGAAACTTCGCGAATGTCATTTTCTCGATACCCTTTAAATTTATCTATATAACATACTTCAACGAAAAGAAGCTGGAAAAAAAGTTACGTGGGACGCTAAAATTAAATTCCGAATAACTCTAAAAGTATACGCTTTTTTGTCGATATTGTGATATGTTTCAAAGATATTTAAATTGCCTAAAAAATGAAAGGAGTTTCATTGAAATCAAAGCACTATTAGTAGAGATGTCGCGATTTTAAAATATTTTAGCTTTCACTTACGAATATATGTAATATATAGTAAGGGTAAGTATTGCGATCGTGAAAATTTTCGAATCTCAGTTTTCAACGGAAATACAAGTTTTGAGGTCCCCTGAGTTCAAATAACCAAGTGTCGCAAAATGGTCTGTGTGTGTGTTAACAGTCTAGCTCATAAACGAAAAGTAGTGCGAAACTGATATTAAGTATTTAAGGTTTGTATATGGTCCGGATGCGATAGCAACTTTTTCGTTAAAATCGGCTAACTGGAAGTACCACTTTATATGAACGCACTTTTATATGGTTTTTTAAAAGTTTATGGAATTTCCTAAAAAAACAAAAAAAAAAAATCGTTAAAATCGGACAATTAGGAGGAAAGATATGGTCTCTAGTTTTTTTTTCCCTGAAGAGGTGAAAATTTGGATAAATTTAAAATATATTTTTTTAATTGTTGAGATTAAAAAAACCTTTTATCTACAGATATTTCATAAAGTGTCTTTCCTAACAACATCTTTCATAAGAAAGTAGTACCTAAATTTATACTTTTATTCTTAGTTCTATATTTCAACACCGCAATCACCACCTCTGGAACCAACTTACTCATTGTCTGCATAGATAACTTTTTCAATTAAAAATATCACTAAAATGACATCACTCAAAAATGTTGATATTGGAGTTAGTCATTCTGTGGTTTATAAAAGCAGATAGAGTGAATAGATTTTTATTGCCTGTAGTCGATATATTAAATAGACATTGTGTAATTATAATTGGTATTAATGACTTGTTATCTGTAAGCTTTAGCTCCGTTTAAAATGCACTTCAAAAAATTTTATAATAGCCCAGCATTGCCAGAAAATAATTTCTATTCAAAGTAGATCGGTAAGTGAAAGTTGTGTGTTGCGCTCACCAGATTTTTTTTTTTGTAACTGTTCATTATTGTTATTCTAAGGGGACATCTTCCCAGAATATAGTTTATTTTCTATTTCTATTTCTAATAATAGAAATCAATCAACAGTTATATTGGAGAGATATTGGATGAAATAAAATTCAAATATTACATCATATAAAATAGCTTAAGATATAAATTTAATTTTTTGAGGAAAGGAGATGACATCATTGCCCGGGGGCGCCCAATGTCTAAGGCCGGCTTATGTTATCTGCTCTGTTGTCCTCGACCTCTACGCTTTCCTCAGCAGTTTGCTGTATGCCTTCAGGTCTTTGACTTGCCTCATACTCTTCTAGCAATTCGTCATAATTTACTGACGAGACAGGGATCAAGTTCGTCTGGCTTGCTTCCTACAAATCTAATTTTTGAAACATTTATAGATCTTCTATCACGTAGGATTAATTTGGACTCTTCTTGGGGAATCGGCAACATTTTTTTTCCTACTAAAAACATGTTTTATATCAAAATCGAATTCATGTAGATAAAATATCCAGTTCGTAATTCCGGTATTATTATTTTTCATGGAAAACAGGCATTGCAATGTCTTGTGGTCTGTGTTAATGGTAATTTTTTTTTCATATAAATACCTTTTTAAGTGTTGCATGCAGAAAGAATCTCTGGAAGTTCTTTTTCAATTGAGTCTGGTTCCATCTCGATCTAGTGGAAACCAGCAACCAAATCAATGGTTGTAAATACCTTTGAATTATTTAATTTATTTATTAAATCTTCAATGTTAGGCATGGGGATTTTGTCTTAAATAGTGTCAGCATTTAGTTTCCGATAATCTAAAACCATTCGATTTTTTTTTCACCGCTTACATCAGTTTTTTTGGCGACTTACCAAATAGGACTGGTATAAGGTATAATTATTTTAATACATTTCGTCTTTTGTTTTTTTAATTTCTAACAAGTGCCCCTGAAGATCGGTGAGCGCCCCAGGGCTGTCCTGGTTGCTCCACCTAAAGGCTACCACTGATTTTCACATACTATTTGAAATGTTTCTCTTAGTGTATTTTCACTTCTAGCAACAACCCCAAGATCGTCACCATAGCCACAACGTTTCTATGTTCTATTAAGAATACTATACTTTTTACACAATCATACTCTATATTGAATTGAGTTTTGTGTCTTCTCGACGAAGGCCAAATTGTACGCTAAGAAACCCGCCAATTTTCCAATTGCCAATTACAACTTTCGATGAAGAATTTTCCATAACCATTAAATTAACTATCTAATGTGGAAAATTTGCTGGAAAATTTGAGAAGGTTTATCTGTTTATGCTATCAAATCCCTGCTTGTCGTTAACGAATATAAGTTCGAAGCGGTTGAGATATCAATCCTTAATGAAACTTTTATTTAATTTTAAAATAATCCTCGAGTTCGAAACGATTATTGTTTTTAATATAATTTCAACACGTATTTAATGGATATAAACCCATAAAATCCAGATCTTTTCCTTCTTTCTTTATTATATTCCTCCAAAGCAATAAATGGGCTTTAGGCGTGAACTGAGTGGTTTTGGAACTTGACAATAACAAGCAATGCCCGCTTTTAACTTTATTCTCTGCATACCCCTTAGGCTGTGGTTACATTGGATCCGTCACGACACGACACGACGGCTCAACTGTTCAGCTCAAAAGTATAACCTATGAATCGCTTTCATTCATCTTTTAATGTTTATCATTCATTTAATTGTATTAAATGCATCCTTCGTCCTGTTTCTTTACTTACATTTGCAAACATAAATGTTCTGCAACAGGAAATGGCCACGATAAAAATGAAAATTAACCCAGAAAAGACCAAATGTATGAGGATAGGGAAGAAACCCCGGGGAATAATGAGGGCGATTAGAGCAAACGGAAAAAGACTAGAACAGGTCGATAATTTCAAATATCTAGGTGCTTATCTCAACGAAAGCGGCTACATTGAGGATGTTTCAGAGAGAATCGGTACAGCTGGAAGAGTATTTAGTTTGCTTAGAGGGGGTTTCCTGTAAAAGGGAAGTGACGAGAAAAATTAAAATGGTGGTCTATAAATCGACGTTCCTCCCTATTCTTCCGAATCGTGGACCCTCTCCTCGAAACACAAGAGTCGGATCCAATCCATGGAGATGCGTTATCTTCGTAAGGTGGAAGGAAGGACACGACGAGACAGAATACGGAACAACACCATACGGTGTTAACCTCGGAGTTAAACCGGCTGAGAGCATCCTAGAGGAGCACAAACTAAGGTGGTTCAGGCACCTCCTTAGGATAGCCCAGGAAAGAACTGCCAGAAAGACGTATGAAACTCGCTTGAAGGGAAGAAGGCCAAGAGGAAGACCACGCATTTCCTGGGAGGAGAGTGCCAAGGAGGCCTTTAGGAGGCGGCATGTGGACTGGAGTAGGAGAAGAGTCCAAGGTCCAAGAGCGAGACATCTGATCTAAACTCTAAAAATCGTTATCCAGTATACATGAAAAATAATAGGAAATCCCTTTGAGATTTTTTTAACATTAATAAGTAGTAATTACGATATTATTTATTCGATATGTAATCCAAAAGTAATTCAAAATATAGTAGAAAATTACAATAATAGCAACTAATTTATTGTTAGCAATTAATAATTATTATTGTCATTTAAATATCGAATACACTTTCATTATAGGGGAAAATAAGTTGTGACTTTAAATGGTCAATAGTAAGAAAAATATGAAAATTAAAAATATCATAAAACATTGTAAATTTTATTTATTATATGTTTTAAATTTAAATAATAAAGATTAAAAAAATGTTATCTAGCTCATCATCACCTTTATTTTATAATATAAGTAAATATTATTCGGCTTCTGCTTATTACTTTAAGTTATATGTGATTATAGTATATAATTCAGACTTAAAAATTATTATATTTAAAATAGATAGATAGATAGATAGAAAATAACTTAATTCTGGGACACAATCCCTTGAGGATAACAAAATAGAACAAAATTAAAAAATACAATTTATATTGCATATTTAAATCCATAATAATTATATCATAGTTTAAAAATACCAAAAATATTACCAAATTAGTTAAAAAGGTTAATTCGCATCCTGTTTCTTCAGTCCCTATCAATCAGAAATAAAATTATTTAAAACATTATGTAAAAATATTTGTTTTGTCAATTCATTAATTACATTTTTCTAAAATTCATATTAATATTATTTTAATTAAATATATTAAATAATTCTGCAGGGATTTCTTAAATTCACACATTTTTTTAACCAAAGGCTTTTTTTTCGTTAAATTTAACATCTATGATTTCTATATCTTTAAGTTATCGTTTATTTATTTTGCAATTTATTTCAGCAATTACAATCAAAAATTGTAATTCATATATAACATTGTAAATATCTCACTAAATTATTGATTTTAATCCATGACTATTGCACATTGTTAAAATAAAAAAAAGAAAAAGATTACCAAATGAATTAAGATATTAATTCACTAATTTATTTTTTATTTGATCAGTCCTTGTCAATCAATAATAGAACTATCCTAACCATTCCGTAAAAAAATCCATTTTTGTCTGGTTATTAATTGCATTTTTCTGAAATTTATATTTAAATAAATATATTCAACAAACACCTTGATAGAAGGGGGGTGCTTTATTGATTGTGCAAACCCACCTGACCGATCGTCAAAAGGCAATCAATTAGTCAGTTAACGAATCGGAGGCAGTGAAGACTTTATAAGTAATGCTTTTCATAATATCTCTGTTACAAATGTCATCTAACATACAGAGTAATATACTATGGATATATGGTTTGATTACACGAGTTCACTCCAGGTCTCCTACAGTGAAGAGTGTGACTTTAATAATGTAACTGCATGAATGATTTGGTCTGAGGAACATGGGGTTATGTACCCAAGAAGAGCAAGGGGTGAAGCGAAGTTGGAAGAGGACGGCAAAGGAAGTTATCGATAGTTAATATTCTTAAGAAGAGGTCTGTGAGAAAGTGCCCTTTTGCTGAAATCGGTTATTGTTCCCTAAGTCTTGATAATAAGTTTTCTGTCCAGTCGGTACATTCTAGATAACTATTTCTAAGCTACCAGAGATTTCTTGACCTGGCTATGTAAGGATGCTTTGTTATTTTATTCTTTGAGTCTTGAGAAACTTCAATAAAATAGATGATTCACCAATTGGTATATTTAACAAAATAAAAGTTAAATTAATATTATTATTATTATTATTTTATTTGTCAACACTTTTACAAAAGTTTTTTTGTTTACTTGAGAGAGAGAGAATCTCCTCCAACCACCTCTGGTATGTTCTATTTTAATTTCTATTGAATGTTCAGAAAGCTTCTTACATTTCTGGCAGTATTCAACAGCACAGTTTTCTGAGCTTCATTTATTACATGAGTTGGGAGACCCAGCCTGTCAGTAGCTTCCACAGTAGACACCGGTATTAGACCATTGCTGGAGATCACAATGCCCCTAACGGTTACTTTATTAAGTTTATACAAACTTTTTAACTCAGCCGCTAGACCTTGAAACTTCCGAATTTTTTCTGCACAGACAGAGTTAATGTTTCCGTCATTTGGCACAGCAATATCTATAATTTCAGCCACCTTAATATTGCCGTCAATTAACACAATATCAGGTCTGTTGTGGATCACGAGATGATCTGTTATAAATGATTGATTCCAATACAATTTTAAGCCACCTTTCTGGCAAATACCTTTAGGGGAATATTTATAGCAGATGTAAATCTACGCAATGAGGGTGTTAGTCAGGGTGGGGGTGGAGAGAAGGGATGTATAGTGGCGTCATCTCCAACGGTTATCTGACGAAGTTTGAACTAAAGTACCGGAAGCGTAAATAAGGACGAGAGATATATGCATAAATATTATGGATAATTAAACGAAATTTGATAGAAAGAGGCAATAAAATAGTTTAATATAAAATAAATTTACAATAAATAAACAAATAATTTATAAATTATAAATAAATTTAAGATCGACTAACCCTAGCTTACTACTTGCATTCAAATCTAACAACACATTCTCTAAATTATACACATCCTTAAAAGATCCTGTTCCTCCCTCACACCGCTCTCATATCGTTTACCGTATTCCATGTTAATCTCCTAAAAGACCACATCACCCAACATAAATATTCTGTATCCTCTCGTAATTTTACCGCCTCCAAATTATCCGAACATTCTCTCTCCCTCAATCATACATTTGATTTCGACAAAACATCAATCCTTGCCACAGTTCTCAACCATGATAAACGACTCATTTCTGAAACCCTCCACATCCAGCTTGAGCCAAAGACAGTGAATTTAAAAACAGACAAACATAACTTATCTTTAGCCTACTCCCAAATTCTGAATTTATTAAAAAATCCATAGTTATATTCCTTTCCTTTTTGCTGACAACTTCCTTATCTATATATATACATAAAGGTGTGTATGTGTATGTGTATGTGTGTATTATGTATATATATATATATATATATATATATATATATATATATATATATATATATATATATATATATAAATAAGGACCAGAGATATATGCATAAATTGTATGGATATTGAAACGAAAGTTGATAGAAAGAGGCAATAAAATAGTTTAATATAAAATAAACTTATTATAAATAAATAATTTATAGATTATAAACAAATTTAAAAGTGGATAGAAATTCTGAAGAGGCAATAAAATACAGATAATAACTGTTGAGTAATAATGGAGAATAATTGAAAGTGATACATATCATATAAATATATATATATATATATATATATATATATATATATATATATATATATATATATATATATATATATATATATATATTCCTTTGGATAACCGTTAGATAACCGTTGGAGATGACTCCACTATACATCCCTTCTCTCCACCCCCACCCTGACTACCACCCTCATTGCGTAGATTTACATCTCCGTAATCAGGTGGGTCTTCTCTTTATTTTAATTTTTCTTTCTTGTTTCAACCTTCTCAGTTTCCTTCCTTCTTCCTTTCATCCCTCTGCTCTGTTTTAACTCTTTATTATATTATACGTTGTCTATACATCTTGATAGACTTTACAACATCTCAATTTTCTATCTAACTATTCTATTCACAATATCTTAATTTTACTGTTTATTTCCATTTCTTATATAACTTCATCTTTTTCTGTTTTTACATTTTATTCTAAGATTCCCATTTTAATACTTATGTCACCTTTTTTTTTTCATTATGTTTACTTCGTCATTCCACACTTTGTACCGCTTATTATCATTTATTTCTTTGTTCTTACTATTATCATTATTCTTTTTTTTTATTATTATTATGTTTTTTTTAACTTTCTTTATTGAATATTAATACATTCTGCCACATTGAAGGGCATTAATATTAAGGCTACATGATTCATTCACACAATATGTACATACAATTAATATCAATAATAAAGAAAAAGAAATATAAAAAAATAAAATAAGTAAATTGGTATGCCTGTGTACAAAAAAAATAATGAAATAATAGATAGAAGCTAGGTGAAATTAAAGTAAATAAATCACATTCACACCTATGTATAATATTTACATTCACCCAGGGGACTCTGAGTCATGCCTTATTCCCCGACGTGGAAGCCAAGGCAGGACTCCAGGAGATCCCAGTGCTTCTCTCTCAGCCGCATCACTGTTATTTGAAACCAGTGGAAACTGATGGAGGGCACTATAGCAACAG
The DNA here is from genome assembly GCA_928085145.1 of Nezara viridula. NCBI lineage: Eukaryota > Metazoa > Arthropoda > Insecta > Hemiptera > Pentatomidae > Nezara > Nezara viridula. The sequence continues at coordinate 700,582 of OV725078.1, forward strand.
ACGCTCATGTCTTGAGTGGAGAATCTGGCCATTGCCAGTACTCCAATATATACATATTTACAAAAGGTCGCGTGGCCACTGCCGTTTTAACCTCCGGGGAGGATTGTAGCGATGGCTGGAGCTAGATAGGGATTGTGCTACAGGATTTGGATGATGAATGAGTTTCTGGTGAAATTTGGAAAAATTTTCTGGGATTAGGTCAATAACAAATGGGATATGAATGTCATTATGGAGGGTTTTGTTGGATACATAGAAGGGAGCATCGACTATTGTTCGGAGGATTTTAGACTGGAAGGATTGAATGCGTTTGATGTTAGAAAGTTTTGCTGTCCCCCACAGTTCTATTCCGTAGGTCCAAATAGGTTTCAGGATTGTCATGTAGATTAATAGTTTGTTGTCGACTGAGAGTTGAGATTTTCTATTCAATAGTGTATATAGTTGTCCGTATCGTCTGTTAAGTTGTTGTCTTTTAAGTCTGGTGTATGGGTTCCATGTTAGTCTTTTGTCTAGAATAAAGCCAAGATACCGGACTGTGTCGGACAGAGGAAGTGGTATGGAGTTGAAGTAGACTGGTGGACAGGAATTGCGTCGAAGGGTAAAAGTAATATGTTTGGATTTGGATTCATTTACTTCGATTCGCCACTTATTACACCAGTGTTCAATAAGAGAGAGGTGAATTTGTAGGTTTAAGGATGCTATTTCAGGATCTGGATTGGAGAATAATATGGCTGTGTCATCAACGAATGTTGCCAGGAGTGTTTCAGGATGGGTGGGAATATCAGCGGTAAACAGAATGTAGAGGACGGGACCCAAGACGCTGGCTTGAGGAACTCCCGCCTTGATAGAGTGACAGTTGGAGGATTCTGTACCACAGCGAACTTGAAAGGAGCGGTCAGAGAGGTAGGATCGGAGGATAAGATATAAGGAATGGGGTAGATATAAGGATAAGGAATAGGGTTATTCTGAGGTCAATTTGATCGGAAAGGATTTGATGGAAGAGTTTCCAGTTGACTGGGCCTCTGATGAAGGAAGGTGGAGAGGGTTTAGGAATAGGAGCTAGTGATACTTAGAATATTAATGGACTGTGGTCTGAGGAGAGTTCATCAAGGCGTGCAATGGAATAGTTTAGGGGACCTAAACCATTATGGATGAAGAAATCAAGGATATCGGGATTACGGTTAGGATCAGTGGGCCAGTAGGTAGGTGAGTTCGGGGGAGCGAGATTAAAATGTTGGGAGTTGAGTGCAGACAGCAGTGTTCGACCTCGAGAATTCGTAGTTCTTGAACCCCATTGCTGATGCTTGGCGTTTAAGTCTGCACCCAGGATGAAATGGTGTCCAGGAATTAAGGAAGGAACTAAATTGGATATTAGAGGTGGATTGGTTGGGAGGGCAATACGCTGATGCTAGGGTAATAGGAAACGAGAAGGTTTTGATTATGATAGCAGTGGATTGTAGGAAATCGTGAGTAGGTAATGGGAGTAGGTGATGAGAGAGGGATTGGTGTACAATGACTGCAGTGCCGGCATGAGCTCTACCGTCTGGATGGTCAGTACGATATGTTGAGTACTGAGGTATATTTAAAATTTGTTTTTTGGTCAGTCGAGTTTCTGTAATAAGGGCTACATGGACGTTCTTATTTCGCAATAAAGCTGTTAGTTCGTCAGTGTGGTTTCTAACACCATTCGCATTCCAAAGGAGAATGGATAGGGGTTTGATGCAATTCATTTAAGGATTTTTAAAGGAGGTATGAGGTGAGATACGAGATTTGTAAGGAGAGATATCAATGGGGTGACGAGGGATTTGAATTCGGTGAGAAAAGATGCCAACAAACTGGTAAGATCAGTGGCTTGTGATGGAGGAGGAATATAAGGAATGTGATGTTGATGAGGTTGTTGAGAGTTTTGTACATTAGGAGGGATAGGGTGTTGGGGTTCCTGTTGCGGCAGGGCCTCACATTTATCAGTCAGGACTCTACCCCCTACTGACTGAGAATAAGATACTCTAGAGTCTACTATTTTAGCTGGCCCTCTTCTGGGTTTAGAAGTTTCTTCTGTGTTCCGGGGTTTACGAAATTTATTTTTGATGTTTTTATACACCTAGCAGCCCTTGTAATTAGCAGGCTGTCCTTCTAAGCATAAAACACATACTGCAGGAGTAGTTTTCAATTTCTTGCACTCACCAGTCTTGTGTGACTCTCCGCATTTCACGCATCTTGGGATCTGGTGGCAGTATGTTTTGGTGTGTCCATATGCCTGGCAATTGTGGCACTGGACCATTTCTCTTTTATTACATGGTTTTTCAACCTTGACACTTTTATAATATAATCTGTTGATTTCATATATTTTTTCTACTCCTGCTGAGGTTCCTCTAAATCGATGAAAAATAGAGGTAATGCTATCTTTCTATTATTTCCTCCAGAAACGTCTCTGTCATCCTTCATAACATTGGTGACCTGTCGGACTTTGAAACCTAGGGCCGTCAATTCTTCTTGGATCGCCTCGACTGGAGTAGAGGGATGTAAATTTCGCATTACTACCCTCAAGGAACGCTCTTGCCTCAATTGGTAGGTGTGAAAGTCTGCCTTTGTGTCTGATAAATATTTAATTATTAGGCGGTATGCATCAGCTGTGCCAGGGGATATTTTAATATCGTTAGTGTGGCTTAAGCAGGAGTAGCTACCAGGAAGTGTGATTTTGTTTAACTGGGTGCATAGTAAAGAGAAATTTTTTAGATTTTTAACGAAAATTGGAGGGGGTCTGGGGTCTCTGGGAATGGGAGCAGATTCCATTACCTCATTTTGAAGTACCTCGTAAGGATTTGGGATAAAAAAGGGAGATTCTTCCCTCATATTCTGAGATGTACCCGGTTGAGATTCAATATTATCTGTTGCTGTAGGTGGAGTAGCAGGTGGCGTCATTCTATTCGATCGACGAGTTTTTTTTTTTGCAGGTGAAGAACGCGGTGTAGATCCGACAGAGCGCGATCTCTTTGTTGCACCCTTAGAAGACATGAGTTGGTGATAAAATCTCATAACATGTCAGAAGAAAGTGAGGGAAGAAAAAAAATAAAAGAAAAAGTGAAATGAGAAATAAAATTAAAACACGCTGCGTGACCTAGATTTTGTATCAGAGTCGCTATAAGACCTCCCTTCCCAAGTGAAGGCTCCAGGCCAACTGACTACAGTGGGCCAGGTACTTATGGCGGTGAGATAAGAACAGGCCTCTATACACCAGCTTCACTTCGCACAACTGTACACAATAAATAACAATAGTACTCATTGTGGCATTAGTATATATTATGGTCCAGGTGTTTAGTTAACACAAAGTCACAATTTTATCAAAAGAATAGTACCAATTTCCTAACAAAAAGTAAATATGTCTAAGAGACGAGGTGACGGTAGTATTTCGTAATCTAGCGCATGCGCAGAACTGTCATTATTTTAACAACTGAATTTTACTTTAATTTTTTTACCTACACTACTTATGTTTCTCATACCTTGTTATCTGGTTCTTTTCTTAGCCCTGATGAAGGCCTGAACCTCAGGTCGAAACGTCGGATAATGTCAAAATAAATTGTATCATTTATTTTTGCCTTCTTATTTGACTGATCACCCCAACTATTCTTCTCTCGTTTAATAATTTAATTTTTAGACCAATCGCCTGGTGATTAGACTTTGGCAACAACGTCGTGTCTTTTTCGGTATTCTGTACCTGCAAGAGCTCCGCAGCCTCCAGTTATGTGTTGAATGGATACATATGTGCTTGAAAGAGCCTACATTTGTCCGATACATTCTGTTGCTTCAAGACGTGTTGCCAGTAGCTATAACCTGGTCCTGGATTGCAGTTAAAAAACCTTCAGTCTCGGAGAACTGACTTCCTCTGACCTAGAAAAGATTTTTCTATTTCAGTCTGCTGAAGCTGGTGAATAAGCCTTCCATGTAATGCTTTTGACTTCCACTCTTCCAGGCGGTCTTTGTCGGTAATAAAGATTGGAGCAGTTTCATGAGAGGCTAATTGTAGAGCAGTGTGCCCATCGATATTGCAGATTATCTTATGGCACGGCACTGCGCTTTGTTTAAAGTACTCCCTTAGGTTCTTTTCTTTACTTCGACAATACTCTTCAATATTTTTAAGACCTCTCCCTCCTTCCTTTCTTGGCAGGTAAAGCCTTGCCATAGATGCAGTCGGGTGGTGCATTCTGGAACCCGTCATACTTGTTCTTATTAACCTATCCAATTCCTGGAGTGACATTGTGGACCATTTTAGAATTCCAAAGCTGTAAGATAAGGAAGGAATAACCCACGTATTTATAGCTTTTATCATTAATCCTGAAGAAAGATGTGTTCTAAGGATAATCTTTAGTCTTGTTTTTAAATGAAGCTATCAATTTATATTTTACATCCTTTCTAGCTATTTTTAAATGCTGTTCTATCCCTAGATATTTATACATATCTTCTTTCTGAAGGTTCTTAATATGATATTCTTCATTAAACAAGTTTTCGGAATTATTTGGTTTTCCTTTTATAAAGTGAAGAACTGCGCATTTCCTCAGTCTCAAGTGACATGTGTATGGAGTCACTAAAGTGGCTAACTGTCTTTAGCATAGACTGGAGCTGGGATTTATTCTTTGCTTAGAGTTTTAAATCGTCCATATATAAGCTATGGCTGATAATTGCACTTAATTCATTAAATTTTACTTTATATCCGTTGTCTTCACGATTTAATAAAATTGACAATGGAGCCATCACAAGACAAAACCAAAGGGGGCTGAGGCAGTCTCCCTGGTATATACGTCTTGAAATGGTAATGTATTCAGGTGATTGCTTATCTCCCATTCTCAGTCTTGTTTTCCAGTGTCCATCAATTTCCTCAGAGGTTCTTTAGTATAAGGATGGATTTTATATAAATCCAGAACTTTTAAAAGCCAACTATGAGGAACTGAGTCAAATGCTTTTCTGTAATCAACCCAGGCTATTGACAAATTTATTTTATTCTTGGTCGCTTGGCCTGCAATTAACGAATCGATTAGCAAAAGTTCTTTACACCCTTGAGCTCCTTTCCTACAGCCAAGTTGCACGAGTGGAATCAAATTATTGGTTTGCAGGTGAAATTGAATTTTACTTGTGAGAGTGTATGTTAAAATCTTATACACACCGTTGAGGCATGTAATTGGCCGAAAGTCTTGGGGGTCCAATCGATCTTCTTTTTTGGGAATCAGCACAGTAACGCCCTCACAAAACGTTTTGGGAATGTCTATCTGCCCTGTTATCATCTTTTTAAAAATTCATTGCAAGTGTTTCACGCAGGCAAGATAGACTTTTTAACCAGTAATTCTGAATTCTATCACTACCAGGCGCTTTCCAGTTTTTCATTTTCTTTGTAGCGATGACTACATCCTCTTTCGAGATGTCGAATTCTGGCATTTGGGGTTTCTCCTGAAGTTCAGTATTTACTAATTTTAACCATACGTTTTCATTATTATGCTCTACATTGTGGTCCCAAAGCTCTTTCCAATACTCTATAATATTGTCAGTTAATGAACAATTTGCATCTCCCTTATTATCATAGGTAAGCTCCGATAAAACTGCTGTTCACTGTTTTTGAACATTTTGTTTTTCTGTTTTCGAAGTAACGACTTTGTATACCTTCGTATTCTGTTTGCATAAACTGCAAGTTTTTGCTTCAGTATATCAGCATGTAAAGCCAGTTTTTTGGTAAGCTCAGATTCTAACACCATCCCTATTTGTAGTACAACTATTTCGACGATTTTTCGTTTTACTTTTGTACTTGCTCCAACGGGGTTTCTAATATAACTCGTTATTACTCCAATATTTGCCCTGAGCGAATCTTCTCTGCCAGCGTGGAAGTTTTTTTTTTATCTTTCTTTTTTCCTTGATTTTCCAAGCCAAGTTCAATAATAATGATACTAGCTGCAACTATTAATATTTGTTACGGATTAAGTCCATTCAGTAACTGTCGTACAACCAGGCATTTGAAACCGGTTTCTTCCAAACCGATTTTTCAAAATGACGGTTCATAATATCAGTACTAATTCCATGTGAAAAATAAAATAAAATTAACACATAAAACAAATACAGAAAATTAATGACAAGGTATTTGAAATGTAAAATAACAAACTTAATCTTCGGAAACTAATTAATAAATGATAACGCAGCATTTTAATAAATGCTACAATGTAAAAGTATAAGGTAATAGGAATAAATATTACAAATCAAAATATATATTATATAAAATAAAACTGAAAACATTAAAAAAAATTTAACACAAATAAAAATATTAATTTTGAACTTTATAACAATATTAATAAACTTAAAGAAATAACTTAAAAGAAAGGTAAAATTAAAAAATTATATTTTTTTGGAACATGTTTGTTGAGAAATATTACAATCTGTCTTAAAGTACATTTATAATAGTGTTCTGAGATCACATTCACATTTTATGTACAGTAAATGTAAATACATTATACAGAAAAATAATATATATACCATAGATAAAATTAAAATAACTTAAAGATAAGTTGTTTTTTATTTATTTATTTAGAAATATAATAATCTATCAAGTGGACAATAATTATAGTGATATATGAACGCATTCACACCATATATACATAAAATATAAAATAACTATGTACAATAAAAAATTAAATAATCTAAAGATAAGTAAATTAAAAAAACATAAAAACACAGTCATACCCATATACAATCTATACAATTAGGCAGGGAACCGCAAGCCAGGCTTCTCCCTTCAACTATAGAAGGGAAAGCAGGACTCCATGTGATCCCTACTACTGCTATTCTTTCAACCGCGTCACTGGTGCTAAAGCCAGTGGAGTTTGAGTAAGAGCGCTTTAGTCACATACACTCATGTCTTGAGTGGATAATCTGGCCAGAACTCCACGATATATTGTTTCGAGGAGAATTGTAGGGATGAGTGGAACTTGATAGAGATTGTGCTATGGGATTTGGATGATTTATAAGGTTCTGATGGAATTTGGAAAAAAATTCAGGGGTAAGGTCGATGACAAATGGGATATTAAGGTCATGATATAGTGTGGGTTTCATAGAACGGAGCATCGACAATTGTTCAGAGGACATTGGACTGAAAGGATTGGATGTGTTTGATGTTAGCACATTTTGCTGTTTCCCAAAGTTCAAGTTCGTAGGCCCAAATAGGTTTCAGGATTGTCTTGCAGATCAGTAATTTGTTTTCAATGGAAAGTTTTGATTTTCTGTTCAAGCCAAGACACCGGACTGTGTCTGAAAAAGGAAACTGGATGGAATTAAAGTGGAGAGATCTACGCCGGAGCATGAAGGTTATGGGTTTGCGTTTGGATTCGTTTACTTTGTTTACTTCGTTTACAATGCTCAATCAGGGAGAGGTGCCTTGTTGTCGAAGGATTTGAGATGTAAGGAGGTCGTATCCAGGAGATTTACGGAAAGGAAGCTTTTGTAAGTGATGTTTGACCTGAGAAAGATTAACTGCATTAGGGGGTAAGGAAAAAGGAATGGGTGTTGTAAAGAATTCTTCTACTGTTGTGGTATGGGTGGATGGAGATGAATGTTCTGGAGAGGTGTCTGGCGAATTCCTCTGCTTTGTCTTAAACAGACGCTGCCCAGAAACCATCGCATAGACGGAGGGGATGGGAAATATGATGGGATTTTAGGATTTTGTTGGTGATCTTCCATAGAGAACTGTCATGAACAGAGAGGGAAGTAAGGTAGGACTTGAAGGATTGAGATTTAATGGTGGCCAATTCCTACTTTAATCGTTTACTGAAATAATTATAAGAGTTTCCAGTTAACTGGGCCCCTGATGAAGGATAGTGAAGGGGGCTTACGAATAGGAGCTATTGATAATTGCAGTATTAATGAACTGTGATCTAAGGAAAGGTCGTAAAGACGGGTAAGGGAATGATTGAGGGGAACTAAACCACTGTGGATGAAAAAATCAAGGATAATAGGATTGCGGTTAGGATCAGTGGGCCAGTAGGTTTGTGCGTTGGGTGGAAGGAGACTGAAACGTTGCGAATTGAGTGCAGACATAAATTTTCTGCCACGAGGATTCGTGGTTCTTGAACCCCATTCTTGATGCTTGGCATTTAAGTCTGCACCCAGGATGAAATAATGACCTAAGGAGTTGAGGAGGACACTAAACTGGACTTTGGAAATGGATCTGTTAGGAGGGCAATATGCTCATGCAAGGGTACCCAGAAAAGAAAGGTTTTGATTACAATAGTGGTTGATTGCAAGAAATCATGAGTAGATAATGGGAGTACATGACGAGAGAGGGATTGGTGTACGATAACAGCATGTGCTTTACCGTCAGGATGGTCAGTACGGTATGTTATGTACTGTGGAATTTTTAAATACTGTTTCATGATCAGTCAAGTTTCCGTTAACAGGACTACGTCAATGTTCTCGTCTTGTAGCTGTTAGTGAAGCTGTTAGTTCGTCAACGTGATTTCTAACAACATTCGCATTCCAAAGGAGAATGGATATGGGTTTTGATATGTAAGACATTAAGGATTTTTTAAAGGAAGGATGACGTGAGATACGAGATTTGTGAGGACTGATTTGAGTGGAGTAACCAGGGATTTGAAATCAGTGAGGAAAGATGCTAACAGACTGGTAAGATCTGTGGTATGTGTTGGAGGAGGAATTTGATGTTGATCAGGGTTTTGTTCATTAGGAGGGACAGGATGTTGACGTTGGAATTGGGGTCGCTGTTGCGGCAGGGCCTCACATTTATCAGTCTGAGATCTGTTGCATTTGAAGGAGGATGAATATGAGGAATTTGAGGTTCCTGATGGTTAGGTATGCTAGGATGAACAGGAAAGGATTGAGGTTGGGGCTGAGGTAGTTGCTGCGGAAGGGCTTCACATGTATTAGTTGGGTTCTTATCTCCTAGTAGTTACTAGTATGATACATTATTATTAACAATTCTAGAAGGTTCTCTTCTTGATCTGGTTGTCTCATCTTGAATCCGGTTCTTCTGGTATCTGTATTTTAGGTTCTTATAAGTTTGGCAGCCTTTGTAGTTGGCCGGGTGTCCCGCTAGGCATAAGACACAAACTGCAGGATCTTGTATAGGTTCGGTTCACTCTGCTGATCTGTGTTGCTCATCACATTTCACGTAACACCGCATGTGGTGGCAATAATTCTTCGTGTGTCTATACGCCAGGAAATTGTGGTACTGCACGATTTCCTTCTTGGGGTATGGCTTCTCTATCTTCACGATAGTGTAGTACAATCTCTTGATTTTCTTGATTTCGTATATTTTCTCTATAGCAGGTGATGGCTGTAGGTCCACGAAAAATAAAGGTAGTGGAACTCCTGGCTGCTCCTTATTCTCCTTCAAAACGTTGGTTACCTGGCGTGCTTTGAAACCAAGCAATGTTATTTCTTCTTTTATCACTTCAGTTCGGATTGAGGAGGAAATTTCTTATCACCACTCGTAACGATCTCTCCTGTTTCAGCTGGTACGTATGGAAATTTTCATTCTTTTCAGACAGGTATTTCACAATTTTTCGGTCGTTTTCTGCAGTATCTGGCGTTATTTTTTATATCGTTGGTCCTGTTGAAGCAAGAATAACTGCCGGAGCAAATTTCTTTTAGTTGGATACACAATAGCAGTATGGCAACTGACTCCATTACTTCTCTGTCATTATGAAGCACTTGGAACGGGTTTGGAGTAAAGAAAGGAGATTCTTCAAACATTTCTTGCGAAAACGTACCTGGTTGAGGCTGTGGTTCTGGATCTGAAGTGTTTACTGTGGTTATTGGAGCGATTTCTCGCAGGCAACTACATGTTCTTTGTTTGGCTGGTGAATCACGGGGGGTACTAACACTGTCTGACCGAGTCCTCTTAGTGATCACCTTACTAGACATCACTTGGTGACAATGCCGCATATCATAAGATAAGAAAAGGAAAATAAAATAAAGAATATGTAAAATTTTAAAAAAATATATCAAACAGTAAATATTAACTGCTCTGATGTACACTTGAACTGTATTCAGTGAATAATCAGAGAGATTCTGCTGAAAAATAGGCAAAAACTAAGAGAGGAGTTGAAAACACAACTTAATTTTTTAAAAACTCATACATATTAATATACACTATTTCAAATCAGCTGAGGGAACTCCGGGGTAGGCTTGTCCTTCCAACTATGAAGGAAAAAGTAGGATTCCAAGAGATCCCTTTGCTACTCTCTTAATCGCTTTACAAGTACTAAAGCCTGGCCAGATCAAGGACGCTTTAGCCACATACACTCATGTCTTGAGTGCAGAATCTGGCCATTGCTAAAACTCCAATATATACAAAATATAAAATGTTGCGGGGCCGTTTTAACCTTCTTGGGAGATTATAGTGATGTGTGGTGTTAGATAGGGATTTTTTTTTTTTTTATTGAGAATAAAATACATTTTGCCTCAATCAAGGGCATTAAGTATTTGAGATATAAGAAACTCATTCGTACAATATATACAATTACAGAAATAATAGAAATTATAACAAAAATAAGAAAAAGAAACCTTAGTAAAACAGATGAAATAAAATATGATATAACACAAATAAAAACAAAACAAAAATAAATAAATAAAACATTCATGCTATTTACAATATTTACAGTCAGCCGAGGGAGCTCCAAGTCGGGCCCTTTCCCCCACGTGTGGAAGATAAGGCAAGACTCTAAGAGATCCCAGCGCTTCTCTCTCAGCCGCATCACTGAGATGAAGATCCAGTGGAGACTGAGAAAGGGCGCTAAAGCCACATACGCTCATGACTTGAGTGGAGAAGCTGGCCATTGCCAGGACTCCAATGACGTATTTACAAAAGATCTCGAGGCCACTGCCTTTTTAACCTTCGAGGAGGATTGTAGGGATGGCTGGAGCTGGATAAGGATTGTGCTAAGGGATTATGATGATGGATTAGGTTTTTATGAAAATTTGAGAAACGGGATGGAATAACGTCAAGGACATAAGGGATGTTAAGATCATGATGTAGAGTATTGTTTGTAACATAATAAGGAGCATTTACTATTGTACGAAGGACTTTGGACTGGAAGGATTGGATGCGTTTGATGTTCGAAAATTTAGTTGTCCCCACAGTCAAGTCCGTAGGTCCAGATGGGTTTCAGTATGGTCTTGTATATTAATGGTTTGTTTTCAATTGAGAGCTTAGATTTTCTGTTAAGTAGTCTGTATAACTGACCAAACCGTCGGTTAAGTTCTTGTCTTTTTAGTCTGGTATGTGGGTTCCATGTTAGTCTTTTGTGCAAAAGGAATCCAAGATACCGAACTGTGTCTGAGATGGGAAGAGGTACTGAGTTGAAAAGGATAGGTGGACAGGATCTGCGTTGGAGGGTAAAGGTGACCTTCTTGCATTTGGATTCATTGATTTTGATACGCGAATTGTTGCATCACTGCTCTATTAGGGCGAAGTGTCTTTGTAGGTTTAGTGATGATGTTTCAGGGTATGCGTGGTATGATAGGATGGCGGTATCGTCAGCAAATGTTGCTAGAAGATAGGGATTGAGCAAGTGGTTTTGAATGATTAAGCTATTATGTATTAGTTGTATTGGAATGTAAAGCCCTGCAGGGATGTGACCTAGAACTTTCCTGACGTATTCTCTGCGTGGCGTAAGAGGCGACTAAAAGAGAATCCTTCCCCTTTTTTCCTCTTTGAAGAAGGACCCTCCTGTAGCCTGAATGGGGTGACAAGAAAGCCGGCCTCAGGCCCTGAAGCAAGAGGGGAGTCTTGCTTACAGCTCGAAGAAGGATTAACTTCAGCAAAACTGGTCCTACAGGTTGGGAGTTGTGCGTTGGGCTGGTAACCCATCCACGGAAAACAATCAACACTTGAATCCTGAAAAGAAAAAAGCCGGACTGATCTCACGGAAACGACTTAACGCCTGTATAACTGATTTTTGACTCGGAACTTGGAACGTTTTGTCATTATATCGACCTGGAGCACTTCACCTGCTCTTAGCCCAACTTGCCAACTTCGGGGTAGATATTTCTGCCATCCAGGAGGTAAAGTGGACGGGGGCTGGAATACTAATATATACTATATAATATACTACAGCTGCGATGAAAGGTTGCACCACATTGGCACTGGCTTCGTGGTTGGCAGAATAGCTTCCCAGTTAATAATTGGTTAATAATCCAATCGACCTCAGAATCTGCTACCTGCACATGAACGGGAAATTCTACAATTACAGCCTATGGAGCATCGATGCACCGACGGAACCTTCCGAAGATTAGGACAAGGACGCCTTTTACACCGTGTTGGAGTGGAGCATTGACCAAAGCCCTCAATCGGACATAAAAATTGTGATCGGAGACTTCAATGCCCAGGTCAGGAGGGAAATGGCCTACAAACCAACAATTGGAATGAACAGTCTGTATGATGTTTCGAATGATAATGGCAGACGCATGATGGTCCTGGCTGCTTCAAGCAGACTAGTGGGTGGTGGCACTATGTTCCCTCATAAAAGGATACATAAAGCAACTTGGAGGTCCAATGACGGGACTACATTGAATCAGATAGATCATATTCTGATGAGCGCTAGACACATATCAAGCCTAAGATATGTAAGGATATACTGTGGAGCGAACATCGACTCAGACCACTATCTGGTCATATCTCGAATCAGGGCTAGAATCTCTGCCGTCCGGAACCGAAGAAGAGTACCTCAGCCCAAGTGGAATATTGAGCAGCTCAAAGACCCTGAAACGAAAATTCGTTTTGTTGACTCCATGGACGAAAAACTGCGAAACTTGATCCTGGAAGGTGATACTGAGGCCCATTGGGAAAAATGTAAGGAAGCGGTTAAAGTAGCCAAGAACTCACCAAAGTCCTGCACCAAATAATCCTAGGAATTTGAAGGGGAAAGAATCCCATCAGACTGGTATAAAACCATAATCTGCACAATACACAAAAAGGGCGATGTTCTTGAATGTAGGAACTACCAAGAGATTTCTCTTTTGTCATGTGCCTACAAAATACTCTCACGAATACTATTCCTTAGGCTCCTCCCCTTTGCCGAGAGAGAAATAGGAAAGTATCAAGCAGATTTTATGAGGGGTAAAGGAACGACTGATCAGATTTTGTCTCTGATAATAATGTTGGAGAAAGTCCGTGAATCAAACCCATCACCTCTTGATCGATTTTCGGGCTGCGTGTGACAGTGTACTGAGAGAGGAACTGTTCAGGGTGATGTTGGAAATAAGTGTTCCTAGAGGACTGATATGTTTGATTCGTCGAGCAATGGAGTCCGTCCAGTGCTATGTCTGGCCTGCCTACTGTTTAATTTTTCCCTAGAAGGAGCCATCAGCCAGTCAGAAACTCAAGTTGGTGGAACTATTTTCAATCTGACGGTGCAGCTCCTTGGATATGCTGATGATATTGACATCATAGGTAGGACTTTTACGGCCATGAGCGAAGCCTTCTTAAGCCTAGAGACAGCAGCAGCACGGTTTGGACTGCAAGTTAATCAATCCAAGACTAAATACATGAGTACTAATGCTACAAGAAGAGTACCCGAACACATTCAAGTTCAAAGATACACATTTGATACTGTGAACGAATTTATATACTTGGGATCTCTAATTACAATCGACAGTGCAGTGGGGGCTGAAGTGCAACACAGAATACAGGCAGCCAACAGATGTTACTTTAGACTAGTCCTGCAGCTTAAAAGCAGGGTAATCTCCCAAACAACAAAGCTGCGACTGTACAAAACCCTAATTAGGCCTGTTCTCACCTATGATGCTGAGGCGTGGATGCTGACCAGGGCATTGGAGGAAGACTTGCGCTGATACTAAGAGGATTTTGGGACCAATCTATGATCCAGAGGGTCCAGAGAAGGCGAACAAATAAAAAAATAATGAGCATGTACAAGGATAGGGACATCATCTGTTTTATAAAATTGGGACGGCTCCAGTGGGCTGGTCATGTGGCTAAGATGAGCTCAAAGAAGCCAACTTGAAAGATCCTGGACGAGATGGTCGAAGCCAAAAGAAGAGTTGGACGCCCAAGGCTGGGCTGGCAGGATGGTGTGACATTGGATGCCCACTCCATCCTGGGAACAAGAAAGTGCACAAAGAAGACAGGACTGGCGGAAATCATTACAGGAGGCCCTGACTCCTTGTGGGTTGTAGTGCCATTAAATAATAATAATAATAATAATTGGAATGTAACCACGGCCTTATATATAAAGTTTTATTAATACTATTTTTTCAATGTCACCAAAATCAATGCATTTTCTACTAATATCCGAAATGATTTGTTTTTTACATAATCTCATATTGGTTAGTTGTGTTATTAACTTATGTTTTCCGTTAAATCGGCTTGGTGCTACTGTCCAACATTAGGTACTTAGTCATATTTCTTGACAAATAAGACTGCGTTATATGGAGAATAGTGACACTAATGTATTCCTATTTTCAAATTTTACGAAATATTTACTCCATAACTGATTATAATATAAGTAATACATTATGGCTGCTTTTTATCCAGAGAGATTTCTCCACTCTACAAAGGTTCTGTTTAAATTTGTTTTCTTTTAGACGATTTTTTCCGTCTTTCCGAGCAAAAACGTCTTTAATAATAGCTTTAATAAGAGTCTCCTCTATTATAGGTGTCATTAACTGAGACAGATCGTAATGCTTCTCAATAAAAAAGTTTTAAAATATAAATAAGAGTCTGGTCATTGTTTTGCTGGTAAATCATGAGGGGTTAGCCGGTTGACCGAGAACTCATCGTACGGGTAGGTGCCTCAGTAAGTGACACCACTTGGTCATACCAAACAATACCCTCTATCATAAGAGAGGAAAAGGAAAGAAAAAAAAACATAGAAATAAATTGTTTTAACTGTACACACTGTAAATATAACTGTTTTCATTTATCCTTGGCCTGTTTTGTGATAAAAATCACTGATGTTTCTCGAAAACAAGTAAATTCTGGAAGCTGAGTTGCAAACACAACCGTACATGTCAGCTGATCGATGGGCTGTTAGAGAATAAAATAAAATTATAATAAGTAAAAAAAATTAAATTATTATATAATAGAGAAATAAAATTGAATATTTAAAAAAAAATCCTTTTCTCGGAGATAATAATGTGAGAATATTAACTTTTTTATATTAACTTTTTTTTTGCCATTCCCCAAATTGGCATCTTGGTCGATTTTCTTCAGTTATTAGGTGGAGGTGTGTAATTCTTTTTCGATTTTTATTTAAATGGTACAGTTACCGTTTAATATATTTGCATTTTAGGCCCAATTAAATAAGGATTAGCTCTGAAACAGAAATGTTATATGCAAATACTTATTTTTTTGGCTAAGGGGATATGATTGTAATAAAACAAGGAAAGTGGGGTACTGAGGCAGACAAGTCTAGATTGAATCAAAGAGATGGAGCACGTTGTGTTGAATACGACCTCCTGACCCTTGCTCATATTCTGTCCGGGCCATTCCACCCTGGCGGGTTCTTCCGCACCGACGCCTCCCCCCCCCCACCCACCCTCCTCCGGCCCGACACCTCCCTTTTCCGCCAACCACAGCCTTCAAAATTAGTCTTCTATCTGTCTAACCTCCATCAATCTCACACTTGCTCATTCTCTATAAAACATTATATATATGTATGCAAAACTTCACTATTGAATTCGATCAAATATGAGACTCTTATTAAAGATGAGATTGAAGATGTTTTTTCTCGGAAAGACGGAAAAAATCATCCAACAACAAAAAAATTGAGACAGAACCTTTGCAGAATGCATAAATTTCCCTGAATAAAAATCAGCCATAATATATTACTTATATTATAATCAGTTCTATGCTATTCTCAATATAACGCAGTTTTAATTGTCAAAAAATATGACAAAGAACCGAATGATGGGCGTTAGCACTGATAGAGTAAGAGTTATTCCTGTATACTGTCAACTTAATCAACGCTTAAATAAATTTTCTTGCATGGTTCTTCAACTGTTCTGCGCCTGAAGAAGCATCGCCGATTTAATGGAAGATCTAAGCTAATAACACACCTAATCAATATGAGATGTAAAAAGTAAATCATTTCCGATATAATGAGAAAAATCATTGATTTTGGTGACATATAAAAATGAGTATTTATAGAACTTAATATATAAGGAATATGTAGAGAATAAAATTAAAAGAGGGCATTGTTTGTTATTTTCAAGTCCCAAAACCACTCAGTTCACTCCTAAAGACCATTTGTTGGTTTTGAGGAATATAGGAGAAATATATAAAATCCCATAATATTTCCCACCCTCCACCATCGAAGCGATGGATCCTGGGCAGCGTCTGATGAACATAAAGCTGAGGAACCCGCCAGACACCTCTCCGGTACATCCACTCCTCATCCAGAATCCTATGCCACCCACACTGCAAAAGTAGAATTCCTCTCTTCACCAATCCCATTCTCCTTACTACCTAAATCAGTTAATCCATCTAAGGTCAAATACTTTTTGCGCAAAATCATTCCTCGTAAATCTTCTGGATACGACCTCCTAACCGCACAGATCCTTCGACAACTTTCACCAAAAGCTTTCATATTCCTTACATTTATTTATAATTGGATCCTAAGAATAACCCACTTCCCTCTGCTATGGAAACATTCCCCCATCGTCCTTTTCTGGAACCAGGCAAACCTTCCAACGATACATCATCCTATAGACCACTTTGCCTACTCCCAATCGTTTCAAACATTTTTTGAAAATATACTACTGAAAAGAATCCTTCCTATAATAGAATCCAAAAAAACTCCTACACACCAATTCGGATTTCATTCCCAACATCCCACTGTCCAACAAGGACTCCGAATTGTTGACCATATATCCTAAGCCCTAGAAAAGAAACAATATTGTTGGGGTGCTTTCCTGGACGCAGGCTTTGGACCGGGTATGGCACGCCGGATTTCTTTTCAAACTTCAAACCTACCACAGTCCTTATATCTAAAACTCCATATCCTACCTCTGTGATCGCTCCTTTAAAGTTTGCTGTGGTACTTAATTTTCCGACTGTTATTCAATTGAGGCGAGAGTTTCGCAAGGCAGCGTCTTGGGTCCCATACTTTACATTCTTTTTACCGCAGATATCCCTGTCTATTCTGATACCCTGCTGGCAACATTCCCTGATGTCGCTGCTATCCTTTCAACCAATTCAGATCATAAAACAGCCTCCTTAAATCTACAAAGACAAACCTCCCTAACAGAGCAGTGGTGCAACAATTGGCTCATCAAAATCAATGAATCCAAATGAAAGCATGTCACCTTCACATTCCGACGCAGTTCCTGTCCAACAATACACTCCAATTCCATACAGCTTTCTTTCTCAGACACAGTCCGGCATCTTGGTTTTCTCTTAGACAGATGACTAACGTGGAACCCTCATACTATACTTAAAAGACAGGAACTTAACCGACGAAACGGCTACCTAAACAAACTACTGATTAGAAAATCTAAACTTTCTAATAAAAACAAAGTTACTGATCTACAAGACAATCCTGAAACCTATTTGAGCCTACGGACTAGAACTGGGGGGGGACAGCAAAGGTTTCTAACATCAAACGCATCCAATCCTTTCAGTTCAAAGTCCTTCGAACAATACTCGATGTTCCGTTTTATGTAACCAACAAAACCCTACACCTTGATCTTAACATTCCATTTGTCCTAAACCTTATCCAAGAAAAAATCTCCAGATTTTACCATAACCTTACTTCTTATCCAAATCCTCCTCTTGCACAATCCATATCAAGCACCATCCATCCCTATAATGATCCATGAAGGTTAAAACGGCAGTAGCCCCGCGACCTATTGTAGATTGTATATATTGAAATTCTGCCAATGATCAGATTCTTCACTCAAGAAATGAGTGTATGTGGCTAAAGCGTTCTTGATCTTCCCTGGCTTTCGTACAAGTGACGCGGTTGAGAGATTAGCGCAGGGATCTCTTGGAGTCCTACTTTTCCCTTCATAGTTAGAAGGACAAGCCTATCTCGGAGTTCCCTCGGCTGATTTTAAATAGTGTATATTGCTTGATATGTATGAGTTTTTTTTAATTTACTTATCATTATGTTATTTTATTTTATTTATTGTATATATTTTTTATTACCTTACTACAACCAATGTCCAAGTGACAGAATGTTGTAATATTCACTAAAAAAATAAATTCAAAAAAATATTCTCTCTTATCTATTCATATATTTTTATTTTCATTAATCATCCTATTTAATGTTTATTTATTTTTTGTTATGCAAATTAATAATATAAATACATAAATGTAAACAAAATATTTGATAACGGGTTTAACGCCTTCTTTTCATCACAACCAACTAACCACAAACTTTTAAAACTATACATGTAACTCATTGAATATCTTTCAAAAACTATAAGGGTACTTAATGTTTCTTTATTTTCCAGACCCACACCAGTCGGGTTGGGATTAGGACCGATCCAATACAGCTTAGGCCTGCATTCGCCACAAAAAAAGGAGGATGAGCCAAGCACCATGTCCAGCTACCAGCCGGCTTCCACGCCACAACCATCTTCCAAAGAAGACGAGGATGATGGTATGAATTGGTTTAATTAAAGATTTCCGCAATAATCGTGACCGTAAAGAATGTTATTCAACCCGACTTAATAGCCAGCCAACTACAGTTTGCAAACCCGTGGCAAACATTCGTGGACAACAGTTTTCAAAGTGTCACAATTGCAAATTTCCGATTTGATGCCAAAATTAATGTCCTTCAAATTAATGTTTTTTTTTAAATAAAATAAAACTTTTTTGTGTGTAATAAGTATTGTAATTGAAATTTAAGGCAATAGTATTATGTTTTATTGCAGAAGATAGCATAGATGTGACTAATGAAGAACCACCGGTGGAGCCAGCCTTGTATCCTCCTCCTCCGCACGAGACAGTTTATGAAACTTCTGCCCGCCTCCTCTTTATGGCAGTCAAGTGGGCAAAAAACCTTCCTTCCTTCGCATCTCTACCCTTCAGGGATCAGGTGCAACACTTTTAGCAGTATGCTATGGATACGACTTATCTAATCAATATTATCTATATATATATTATATGCATTAACAATATATTATTTATTTGAAATAAATTTAATTTAATTTAAACTAATCATTGTACGGCTTTCGAAAAAGGTGATTCTACTGGAGGAGTGTTGGTCAGAATTATTTCTGCTGAATGCTGTGCAATGGTGCTTACCCCTTGAGTCGAGCCCGCTATTTAACGTATCCGATCACCTTTCTGGCCTCCCCAACGGAAAGGCTTCTCAAATCGCCGCAGAAGTACGCACTCTCAATGATACCCTCCTCAGGTTTCGCACTGTTGGAGTCGATCCTGCCGAATTCGCTTGTCTCAAAGCTATTGTCTTATTCAGAGCAGGTAATAACTCTAAAACATTTTCTTTTCAGTATATGTGTCAGGTTTAAGAAAATTGAGGGTATAGGCACAGACTTCATGGAAGGGAGGAGGGGCCCACCATAAAAAATAGAAAGCGAAAATGTCGTTTCGCCACCCTATCCCAATATTCAACGAAAAAAATATCAAAACTAAGAAAAATTAATCTACATTAATGAATAATAGTCAAAAAGTAAATAAAAAGTCAATTAGATGACTAAACTAAAGCTTTTTTTTTTTTTTTTTTTTCCTCTATATACTTTTAGGTTGGCTCTGCAATGTATGTATGTTAATGAAGTTATTTCTATATTTACATTTTACTTTTTACCAATTTTGGATTTATTCACATTGTACTCTGATCTAGAATCATGAAATACCTCTCACATCTCTCAACTCTATTTTATATGTATATCTATATATTTATAATTTAATATTTCATAGATATAGTATTTTTCCATTGTATCCATCCATATCTCCAAAAATTCCTAGGTACTGTACATTCCTGGGTTTTTCAATGTTTACTTAGTTAACTAACAAATGTTAACTCTCTGAATTTTTAATTGTCACTGATAATGTTTATACATAATATAAACCCCAGAAACTTTTTTTGGTGTCTATCATCTCTCTCTCTCTCTCTCTTTTTTTTTTTTTTTTTTTTTTTTTTTTTTTTTTTTTTTTTTCCTTCTTTCCCCCGCTGTACCTTAGGGCAACCCTATACCAGCGGTACATCCAATTTTCTAACTGAAAATTATGCCACGAATTTAAAGGGCTCGGTTACCAGGATTGGTAACCAAGCGGGCAGGTCTGCTCTCACTTTGATCCAAATTCTTGGGTCAAAGTGAGGCAAAATTCGGTCTTTTAGTTTGATTGGGGCATTAATTATTACGGGTAAACCCACACTAAAGGGCTGCCTGCAACTGGAGTGTCAAATAAAGTGTCAGTTTGGACAAGAACTCTTCACAACTCTCTCTCTCTCTCTCTCTCTCTCTCTCTCTCTCTCTCTCTCTCTCTCTCTCTCTCTCTCTCTCTCTCTCTCTCTCTCTCTCTCTCTCTCTCTCTCTCTCTCTCTCTCTCTCTCTCTCTCTCTCTCTCTCTCTCTCTCTCTCTCTCTCTCTCTCTCTCTCTCTCTCTCTCTCTCTCTCTTCTCTCTCTCTCTCTCTCTCTCTCTCTCTCTCTCTCTCTCTCTCTCTCTCTCTCTCTCTCTCTCTCTCTCTCTCTCTCTCTCTCTCTCTCTCTCTCTCTCTCTCTCTCTCTCTCTCTCTCTCTCTCTCTCTCTCTCTCTCTCTCTCTCTCTCTCTCTCTCTCTCTCTCTCTCTCTCTCTCTCTCTCTCTCTCTCTCTCTCTCTCTCTCTCTCTCTCTCTCTCTCTCTCTCTCTCTCTCTCTCTCTCTCTCTCTCTCTCTCTCTCTCTCTCTCTCTCTCTCTAATTAAGGTTTTAATTTTCCGATAGCTACTTCAACTTCCTCTACACTTGGTTCTTCTATTAACGGTTCAGCACTCTGGTACTCAGAAGGAGGACACAGATCATAATTTCCCGTATTTAAAATATTGTCAAAGTGGCTCTTAAACCTATTTAATATGTCAACCGGATCAGTCAGAATATTTTTATTTTCATCCTTAATTCCAGACGTGACGGACCCTAAACATTTTCGTGATCTGTTTGTACATGTCTCTTATGTTATTTGCGATTCTATTAGTTTCTATTTCTATTATTTTGTTTTTAAGATGCTTCTTTTTTTTTGTACAATTTTGTCGTTTCATTCTCGAATTGGGTTCTAATTGATGGATTTTTTAATTTTTCCAAATTAAAATCGAAACGGTTTTCTTTTCTCGTTTTTATATTAAGTTTTTGTCGAAATTTCGCGATTACTAATTCATGATCCGACCCACATTCAGCTCCGCGATAAGACCTTACATTAATTATACTGCTTTGCCAGCTATGTTGTATCAAGACATGATCGATTTGAGTTCGTGGATCCGGTATATTTATGAATATCTTAATGTTTAAACGTAGTACTTTTAATTATCAGGTTCTTCGAGATGGCAAAGTGTGAAGGGCCCCTCTCATTGTTGTTCAGTGAGTCCATCGGACTTAGCCGGGAGAAACTTCCAAGGAATTTCCTCTGAACATCCCCACATCCGCCACCCGTGGCATGCTCCCCATACGCGGTAATGAGCCCGCGCAATTATATTGTATTGGAAACAAAGGATTTTATTTTAACACTTTTTTCAGTTATTTTCTCAAGCTTACAAATCTTGTTTTCACTCCAAAAAGTAGTTTTTCTTTTGATGTTTCACTTCAAGGTTAGGTTAAAAAAAATAATTTAACCCATTTTCTTTTCCTAATGCGGTATAGTAAATTACGTAAGTACTTATTTGACTAGTTGTAAATAAATGCAATGAACTATTTTAAAAGTGGTAAATGTTTTTTTATTTCCTTGTTCTATAATTAATTAACAATTAATTAATTTCGAACCCAATCGGAATAAAAGATTTTCGCAGATCATTGTTGCTTAATGTTTTTTTTTTCAGATAGGCCTTCTTAAAAGGGAAGAACAACGCTTTCAGCTGTCTGAGAATAATCTATTATCTAATATTTTGGGGGTAAAGGGAAATGAATAGCAGGGAATTCAATTAGTCCTCTGGCTTCTAGTAAACTGATTATACATGAATTTTGCAAAATACGATGTCAAATGGTTGTGTAACGTTGTTGAGTTAGATAAAGAGCGATTCAGTAGAAAGATATTCAACGTTGATCCGAGTGCATATCCAGTCATTACCTTTTCCTAGAAGATCTAGACGGGAGATCCGAACACGTAGATTTGGATTTTGACGGGTTGGAGTAAAGTGGCTTTTAAATTAAAAAAAAAATTAAAACTGAATTTAATGTATGACTTTGAATGATGAATCGTGATCCTCATAAGTAAATGCTTAAAATAGTTGTATTGATATGTTACAGAAACAAGGGGTCTGAAGGACCCTCTTCAAGTAGAGAATCTTCAAGATCAAGCACAAGTGATGCTGTGCCAACACACTAGAGGGCGGCACCCAGGTCAGAGCCCACGCTTCGGGAGGCTCCTACTCATGCTCCCCCTCCTGAGGACAGTTCCTACACACAGGGTCGAATTCATCTTCTTCCAGCGAACCATCGGCAACACGCCTATGGAGAAGGTCCTATGCGACATGTACAAGAACTGAACCTCCTCGGTTTACGAAACAATACATCTCTTTTCCTTACTTGTAGTTCCCTACCTCCTACTGCGTCAGATGCTCCATTATGACCTTGAATCTCGTTAAAGTCGATGCACATTCCAAAGATGTATATCATTTTTAATAGTTCATTTGACCAGAATCCATAGTTACTTCTTAAGTTCAAAATGGAACGAACGGTGATTGGAACAGTACAGTGAAGAGCCGTCGGTCATATCCACATTGACAGTTTCAAAATCATCAATCAAAGCTTTGTTGATTTGAATTTATGAGCTTGAAGATTTCGAAAGTCAAATAAATGGACAAAAATATATTTAAAATACGGTTGTTGACACCGAAAGAAATAGAAAGAATGAGCTTTGTCTTAACTTGTCTTTGAATAGTTCTAATAGTACTAACTAAATCTCAAATATTTTTTTCATCTTTATACTTTATAATACACCTCATTCATCTCACACCATCACTTCATATCAATTTCCTCTATGTAATTCATTTGAGGGTATAAACATTTTGATTTTCTCATCAAGCTAACTCAAGTACCATGACATTACTGACTGTATAACAAAATAAATTACAAACAAGTTAATGTTTGTTTTTTATGTAAGGGCTGCACATTGCGGCAAACAATTGTCAAACATTTGAATCCAGCAACTTATACATGATATTTTTTATTAGTTCACAACTAACGTAGCACACATAAAACATATTTAGTCAAAAAGCAAATATGTAGGTAATAGAATCAAAACACTGTCATTATCGGCATATAAAATTCAGAATTGCAATGGATCGTTATTTGTAATTTTTTTTCAAATAGTATAAAAAAAAATAATAATAATAAATAAATGCATGTGCACACGAGCAAAAAAATATAAATATCATATAAGTAAATTCAGGCCAACATTTCGATCGTTTACAAGCTCAAATTTTCTGTAACAAACTATAGGCAACCAACATAATGATTTAAATTTATCTATCATTATTTTTTATTACTGATAAATAACTATTTTTTTATTTCCTCTCACAATACATTATTATAATGTATAACATTATATCTTGAGAGACTCAACATTTCTTTTAAGGATAAAATTAAAGAAACACTATTTCGACTCATTTACCATTAATTTGAACTTGTTTGAAGAACGTAAGATATAACTAATGAAATTAAATAAGTTCACTATCAGTTTAACAAAAGTTGAATTGTTAATTTTTCCAGTAATTCATTGGTTTAGTTGGAAATAGATTAGTTCAACTGTTGCTCATCAATACGGGTCTAAAAAAGGAGCATGAGTCAAAATAAAAATTGTTCTAATAGTAGAGCAAGATTAAACTTTTCCTAATATCCATTGGTGGAAGAACATGAACCAACTCAAATGAAACTAACGACCTCCTCAGGAATTTTCCCTTTCGGGGAGGAGGTTTGCAGATGGAGCTAAAATATAGAAAATATCTATATTATAAATAAAATGTATTTATTTACCAATAGTAGCTGGACCAAAAGTTCACAACAATTACAATTTTCGGTAGAAAATTTTACTACACATTCTACAGTTGAAAAAAAAAATTGGGAATTTCAATGAAGACTTGAATGAAAATTTAACGTATACTCTTATCCTTAATCCACTCCGATATTACTCAAATAATTATTTTCATTTTTTTTTTTACTAATATTTCGATAGTAGAACTTCAGTTAAAGGTTTATAAGGTAATGATTAATTTAAAAGTTCGGTTAAAGCAATTCATATCGCCACAATTTTTTTAATTTTTTTTCGTTATTGAATCAAAGAAGCTCAAGTACTAATTACTGTTCTCAATTCTTTTGGAGTTGAACTTTTCAAACAGAAATGTATTGTTATATTGATGAAATCTCAATTTCTTAACTTTAAAAGTATTTGTCCCTATTGATTTTAAAACAGAGTAATCCATTCAGTAAAATGCTCTATCCCAATTTTGGCACTTTCAAGTAGGTCCTTGGGCATGAAATTTCTCAACTTCTTGGATTTCCAATATTTTTTTGGGGGGTGGAGAGTGACTCAGCCCTTCCAGCCTTTGCCACGTCCCTCATCCTCCTCTTCCTTTTTCCGAACAATGATAAAATTTAAACCAACTTCAATATGTATTAAATAAATTCAATTCTGTATAACGGATCTCTAAAAATAAGCTCTTCAAAACCTCTTAAGTTGATGTTAATTAGTCAATATTTTGTGCGCCTTTTGGATTTATCTTGTCGAAACATAGATAAGAAATCCTATAGATCCTAAATGTGATGTGCAATACTGAGCTTGACAATATTTGAACCCATTCCATCATATGTATCAACTTTTCCTGTTTATCACGCCCGACTATTATAACTGGTACAATGTTTTCCGAAGAGCGTGTTTATAAATATCTTAATAAATCATTTATTTTTGTTAAACATTGTGTATTACAATGATTTGTTGGGCTATAGTTAAATGATTTGTGTATTTAGAATATAAATTTCAAATTATTAGTGAAATGTATCTACTATGTAAGTAAGCTATTCAGTCAATCGATGTTTGCCTAGATATTGATTATATTTTAAAGCATAAATGTGATTTTTATCCATAGTTGAATATAAGTGAAGAGAAAAGTATGAGTATTTTATTTGGAGGTAGATTTAAAATTTTGGAACTGTGTAAACTGTGCGCTCAATGAAATATCGAATTGTATTTATATTAAATATTGGTATTAAATAGACAACCTCGAATATTACCTTGTGTGCCATGTTAGTGTCCTCCATGAAAGATATACTAAAGCAGTGAGGTTTTAAAATCAATAAAAATCACTCACCGTACCTGGAATCTGAAATTGTTACTAATTGAGTGATCCATACCGCAATATTTAATGGAAAGTTATTCAATTAATAAATAGATGATATGAGGGCTTGTTTACATTTTTAAGTTTTATCTCAATTTAAAACTAAAGTATTTGTTCAACGATATTAAAAAATGTTTCTTGTCAATCAGGATTTTTGTTCTAGTAATTGCTTTCTATTTATACATGTAATTGTCATAATGTTGTTGGTTTTTTGTTTTAATATGTCATGCATTCTTACAAGGATGTTTATAGCTGTAATTAAGTATATAATCATACATTCGAAATTCATGTGAGATATGTATTTAAGATGTTAGATGGACATCTAATTTGTATAAAGCTTTTTATTCGTATGCATAATTGGTTAAACAATGAGTATCCTTTGTGTCTAAATGATTTTTCCATGAATTGAAAAGATATGGTGACTATTTCAATAACATTAACATTGAATTAATTCATTGTTTCTATCTTATATTTTTAGTTAATTATCGTAATAAATACGATACTCTTATAGAATTGATTGTTTAATATTTTATACTAAATATTTAGCTCTCTGTGTATATGTGTACATAAATAATGTTAGATTATCAATTTATATTGTTGTTTGGTGTAACATGTACGTAATATGCCTCCGCTGCTTTGACGCTATTGAAGAGATTCCTCAATGTTCTATGTAATTATAGAGGAGGATTGTGAAAGGATTTAGCTCGCTAGACCAACAGACCTAACTCTATAATATATCTCTCTGCTATTATGAATAATAAATTTTTTAAATCGAAATGTAATTTTTAAATAATATATCACCTTTACACCTAAGGTAACTGTAGAATTAAAATATTTGCTAATTAATTAACTCAAACATTTAATTAATTGTTATCTTTATAAATCTGCAAAGCTAATAACTAAGCTATATGCTAAATCTAGTGACATTTTGCCAAAACTACCCACAGGTGAAACACACTAAATGGTTTTAGAGCTACATTATGATGTTTGAATGCAATGTATGGTTTTAAAACATAAATTAAATTTTAATTTTTAAAAATATTGCTTTATTAATTAATTTAAAATACCTCGGCACCACAATAAGCTCAATAGAACCGGCAGAAATCGGGCAGCGTATAAGAAGCACAAACACAGCTTTAATAATAATGCTTTATTATTTTATTTTTTTTATATACATTGCAATAATAAATTACATGTTTGTGGTTGCAGTAACCTTACACATCACATACTTTTTTTTTTTTTTTTTTTTTTTTTTTTTTTTTTTTTTTTTTTTTTTTTTTTTTATTGAATAATAATACAATCAGCCACTGTTGGAGGGCTATAAGTATTAAGGCTAAAAGTTCTCATTCATACAGTATATACAAGTAATACAGAAGTAACTATAAATATAAAAAGTAAATAAATAAACAAAATAAAATAAAAACTTCTAAACACATTCATACCTATATACAATATATACATTCGCCCAGGAATCTCTGAGCCAGGCTTTTCTCCCCACATGTGGAAAGCAAAGCAGGACTCCAGAGATCCCAGTGGCACTTTTCCAGCCGCATCACTAGTATTAAAAGCCAGTGGAGGCTGAAGGATGGCACTAGAGCCACAGATGCTCGGAACTTGAGTGGAGAAGCTGGCCATTGCCAGGACTCCAGAAGCATATTTACAATAGATCTCGCGGCCACTGCCGTTTTAACCTTCGAGGGTGATTGTAGGGATGGTGGGAGCTGGATAGGGATTGAGCTAGAGGATTTGGATGATGGATAAGGTTCTGGTGAAAGTTTGAGAATCTGGATGGGATGATGTCGAGGACAAATGGGATGTTAAGGTCATGGTGTAGGGTCTTATTTGTGACATAATATGGGGCATTGGCTATTGTTCTAAGTACTTTGGACTGGAAGGATTGGATGCGTTTGATATTCGAATGTTTAGCAGTTCCCCACAGTTCAAGTCCGTAGGTCGAGATAGGTTTCAGTATTGCCTTGTAGATTAAAAGTTTATTTTCAATCGAAAGATGAGATGTCCTGCTTAGTAGTCTATATAGCTGGCCATATCGTTGGTTAAGTTCTTGCCTTTTAAGTCTCGTATGTGCGTTCCAAGTTAGTCTTTTGTCTAGAAGGAAGCCAAGGTAACAGACTGTATCTGAGTAGGGAAGTGGTAATGAATTGAAAAGGATTGTGGGACAGGATCTGCGTCGCAGGGTGAAAGTAATATGTTTGCATTTTGCTTCATTGATTTTGATGCGCCAGTTGTTGCACCACTGCTCAATCAAGGAGAGGTGAGATTGTAGGTTTTGAGATGCTATTTGAGGATCTGAGTGGGACGATAGAATGGCAGTATCATCAGCAAATGTAGATAGGAAGGTATCGGGATTTGAAGGGATATCGGCAGTGAAAAGGATGTAGAGAACTGGACCCAAAACACTGCCTTGTGGAACACCAGCCTCAACTGGATAGTAAGTGGAGAATTCGGTGCAGCAACGGAATTGGAAGGAACGATTTGAGGACAAGGTATAAGGATTGGGGTAAATGGGTTTTGAGCTTGAAAAGCAAGCCATCGTGCCACACCCGGACGAAAGCTTGCGCCACGTCCAGAAAGGCACCAGTGCAATATTGCTTGTTTTCAAGTGCAGAGGATATATGGTCCACAACACGAAGGCCTTGTTGGACAGTGGAATGTCTTGAGCGGAATCCAAATTGATGAGAAGGGATGTTGTGGGATTCGAGTATGGGTAGGATGCGTTTGAGGAGGATTTTCTCAAAGATTTTTGAGAGGATAAGGAGTAAACTTATCGGTCTGTAGGATGATGTGTTATTAACGGGTTTGCCTGGTTTTGGAAACAGCACGATTATGGAGTGTTTCCACATCAAGGGAAAGTTGGTAGTACGAAGGATGCAATTATATAGATAGGTCAGGAATATAATTGATTTTTTGAGAAGTTGTCTAATGATTTGTGAAGTGAGGAGATCATATCCTGGGGATTTTCGGGGTTTTAATTTGTTTATGAGGAATTTGACCTCAGAGGGGTTAACAGGTTTTGGAGGTAGAGAGAGAGGAATTGGTGAAGAGAGAAATTCTTTAACTTCAGCAGTGTGGGTGGGATGGAGTTCAGGATGGGGAGTGAATGTGTAGGATAGATGTTTAGCAAATTCTTCAGCTCTATTCGCATCTGACGAAGCCCAGGAATCTGAGGAATCATTACGGTGGAGGGGGTGGGAAATGGATTGGAATTTAAGGATTTTTTTAGTTACAGTCCAGAGGGAGTTATTAGTAGATGATAATGAGAAAAGGTAGGAATTGTAGGATTGGGTTCTAAAGATATCCAGTTTCTTTTTTACCTGTTTGGAATAATAATTATAAGATTTCCGGCCATCAGGATGCCTGGTTCTTTGCCAGAGGGCCCTAGAGCATCATTTGCTATGGATAAGGTCCAATAGGTCTTGGGGTAGAGGATTTATACTGAGGTGTTTTTTGGGACGATCAGGTGAGGATGCAGTCCAAACTGCTTGCTGGATCAGGGTAGTGAAGGAGTCCACTGCATCGTCAAGGTCTTCAGGTGTTTTTAAGGAAACTCTGAGGTCTATATTATCATCCAATATTTGACGGAAAAGGTTCCAGTTAACTGGTCCCCTGATAAATGAAGGAGGGGATGATTTAGGAATGGGTGATCTGGAAACGGTTAGGACTATAGGACTGTGGTCTGAGGAAAGATCATCAAGCCTTGAAATGGAACAGTGTAATGATCCTAGACCTTTGCGTAAGAAAAAGTCTAGAAGGTTGGGATTGCGGTTGGGATCTGTTGGCCAGTATGTGGGAGTATTAGGTGAAAGGATGTTGCTGCGATGGGAATTAAGTGCAGATAACAGTGTTCACCCTCGGGAATTTGTGGATTTGGCTCCCCATTGTTGGTGTTTTGCATTTAAATCTGCACCTAGGATGAAATGGTGTCCTAAGGAATTCAGGAAGGAAATTATTTGGGATTCGGGAATGGGTATTTTAGACGGGGAATATGCCGCAACTAATGTTATTGGGTAAAGGGAAGTTTGGATTATTACGGCAGTGGATTGTAGGAAATTATGGGTTGGTAAGGGAAATAAATGATGGGAGAGAGATCGGTGGATAATTATAGCAGTGCCAGCATGTGCTGTTCCATCAGGATGATCGGTCCTATAAATATTGTAGCCAGGAACGTTGATTTGTCGTTTGTTGGTTAGTCGGGTTTCAGTTATTAGTGCTATGTCGATGTTTTTGTCATGTAATAAGATTGTCAGTTCGTTGATGTGATTTCGAATACCATTCGCATTCCATAGGAGAATGGAGAGGGGTTTGGTTGAGGATATTTATGGATTTCTCGGCGGTGGAATGAGGTTGGATATAACATTGGTAAGTAATGAAATAAGAGGGGTGATGAGGGATCTAAATTCAGAGAGGAAAGAAGTTAATAGGCTTGTGAGGTCAATGGAATTGGAAGAAGGAGGAATGTATGTCTGGGTATTGAACCTAGGTTCAGGGATGGAGGGATATGGGTCTTGAGGTTGATTTGTGAATTCTCGAGGTTGAGGTTCTTGTGGCAGGGCCTGAGATTGAGTGTTTATAGTGTCTCCTTTGAACATCTGAGCATAGGCCACTCTTCCGTTCACTGTTCTATAGGGTTGTCTTGGTGGTCTGGATGTCCCTTCTTCTCTAGGAGTTGCGTACATTCTTGTTTGTAATTCTTTATATGTTTGACAACCCTTGTAGTTGGCAGGGTGCCCTTGGTGGCATAAAGCGCATACTGCAGGTGAAGTTCTAGACTTCCTACATTCCTGTGTTGCTCACCACACCTCACACATCTAGGAATGTGATGACAAAATCTTTTCGTATGGCCATAAGCCTGACAGTTATAGCATTGAACGATGTCGCGCTTGGTGTAAGGCTTTTCCACAACAACGCTGGTGTAATAAAGGCGTGTGACCTTGTAGATGTCTTCGACCTGGGGCGTTCGGTCAAGGTCAATGAAGAATAGTGGGAGCGGTATTTTACTTTTTATTCCAGGCTGTTCTCTATCCTCCTTGAATATGTTCACTATCTGGTGAACATGGAATCCCGTACCCACGAGCTCTTCTTTTATAGCATCTGTTGGCGTAAATGGGTGCAATCTTCTGATAACGACCCTGAGCGCCCTCTCTTGACGCAGTTGATACGTGTGGTAATCAGCCTTGGTGTCAGATAAATATTTTTATCTTTATAAATATTATTATATTATAATAATATTAATATAATTAATATAATATTATAATATTATTTTTATCTTATAAATATTTATAAGTTTCTGGAGTGTCGGGCATTAATTTAGTGTCATTGGTGCGGCTTTGGCATAAATATTTTCCTGAGCCCACTAGGATATTCAATTGGTGACACATTAACTGAAAGTTTTTAATATTCCTAAGGAATATTGGTGGGGAATCACATACTAGTGGTATGAATGCAATTTAGAAAATTAAAATCCATTTTTTACAGTAGGAAAAATCTCATAAAAAACCTAAATAAGATATAAATGAAAAACTACAATAAAATCATTAAAAGTACAAGAAAAACAAAATATAATAAAGAAAACGATATATATATAGTTTTCGTTTGTATATAATAGTGTATATATATATATATATATATAATATTACAATGTTTTTTTTATAATTCGATCTTTACATATTATAACTTAAGATATGAATTATAGTCGGATAATAGGGCAGGAAATACAATTAGATGATTTAAAACAACTTCTGTTTATTCCATTTATTCAAAAACGTTTCGATCCCTGTTTTTTAACACACACACACACACACACATATATATATATATATATATTGCTATGTATTGTAAAGACCGTCGGTGGAATAATTAGTTTAAAGGTATAAACAAATAAACATTAAGGTAATTTAGGTATTACCTAAATATAAACATATTTAGGTATAAACCCAACATCTGGCGGTTGGGTACCTGAGGGAGGGTAACCCATTAGGACAACCTTTTGTAAGTGGTAATAAAAACCCTTAAGGACCACCGACAAAGACCGACAAGTGTTTAAACAGGATCCCGAAAGACCTTTTCACACCTTCCACCAGAAATACCTAAGTCTGTACCTGCTGCTTTACCTTGGCCTGGGGGAGAGGGCGTGGTCATCCCTTAGGCTTAGAATATTCAGCCAATCAGGAAAAAGGCTGCCAAAAGAGAGGGGGATGAAAAAAGGTGGGAGATAGAGAATTTGGACTGGACACTTGTTCTTGGGACTCGGAGGGGAGAGGACTTCTTCTGGGAACTTGGAGCTGAGAGGACTTCTTCTGGGGAATTCAAGCGGAGGAGTCGAGGGAGGAAG
The DNA here is from genome assembly GCA_928085145.1 of Nezara viridula. Classification (NCBI taxonomy): domain Eukaryota; kingdom Metazoa; phylum Arthropoda; class Insecta; order Hemiptera; family Pentatomidae; genus Nezara; species Nezara viridula. The sequence continues at coordinate 732,425 of OV725078.1, forward strand.
ACGAAGACAGCCGGAGAGAGGAGATGGACGGACTAGACGCTGAAGGAGAGCAGAGACAGGGAATCCAGATATGACGGCTAGAAACATTATGAAGGACCAGCTAAGTGGTAACAAGCATTTAGTTATACTAATGTAAATTTGTGTTGGCAACCATACATCATTAATTAATATAGTCAATATAACACGTAACTTTAATCAAATACAAAGCATTCTCCTCTCGTATGATTCGCAACTAATATTATGTATATAGGTTTAGTTATTATTTTGTACATAGATGTTTTTGGTTTTATTTAAGCTTGTAAATATAATAGTTAGTAAACCATCTTAGTACTTTTACATTCTACCTTGCATGCCACCAATTAGTAATAGAAACAAATAGTAAATTTATAAACATGATACCTTTAGAAAGGAAATCCAATAAAGATTATATGGTTCAATCTAGGATACTACAGTAGGGGGTCTGTGGTATCTAACATTTAAATACATCATTAATATATTTTAAGTTGATCGGTTCCCTTCTGGGACCGATATAAATACATATAAATACAAATAAATGCGGTTCCTGGAACCCCTTACTCGCCGTAGAAACGCGAGGCCAGGAACATAGCAATATATATATATATATATATATATATATATATATATATATATATATATATATATAAATATACATATACACACACATATATATATATATACATATACACACACACATCCTATATTCATTAAACAAAGTAGTAATGAATTCCTGACATGGGCATACGCAGAGGAGGGCAGGGGGAGCCTTGCCTCCTCTAAATATTACTGATGTCACTTGTTGATTGTAATTCCCCAATATATTGTGCCTTTAATATTCCCGAGAAACAAACCAATATTTAGTATCTACTATATACTAAATTAACATTGATATTACATCTGATATAGGTACATATTAATTATATAAGTGAGAGGGGCAATAATATTTTTTTGGGGGTAGGAGGGGGTGCGCCATCGTCCTTGGGGGATGGGTACTCCTGATAATAAATATTACAACCAGATTAACAGTAACAATTAATTTAGTTCTGTGTCATACATTATATATCAAATAAAATAAAAAAAGAAAGATGAAAAATCGGTAGGATGTGCAGTGAAAAAATTATCAATTAGAAGAATGAAGAACTATAAGCAAAATTAAGAACAATTCATGGACGAGAATTAATCGGAACTCGTCCAAAAAAGCGTTTAAATAATAAGGTAAGATAAAATAATTTGATACTGAATTCTATGTTGAACTTCTGAATACTCTTTCATGTACAAGTATTAAAAAAAATGAAAATATTATTTTACTAGCTGAAAGTCTAAAATATTGGCATTATCTGATATTTATAATAAAAAAATCTGTCCCTTCAGAAAAACAAAAAAGTAAAAAATTAAAATGTTATATCTGGCCAAATAAAAACAAAACTAAAAAGTAAAGATAAAGATAAATGAGTAAAGAAAATATTAGTTATACATACTATATACAAAATAAAATAAAAAATCTATATACAAAACTCTTCAAACTTTGACACTTAAAATTATGTACAGTGGTTTTTTGTTTATTTAATGAAATTTACAACTGTATACAAATACAACTAGTAAATATGCGAAATTATAAATAATGACATGTAAGGCTTGAAGAGATACTACCCTGTGGTAGCACTCCCTAAATAATTCTAAGTAAGAAGATCACGAGGTCATCTCCTTTTCAGTCGCCTAGAAGGATTATCAGGGATTGAGGAAGAAGCAAGAGTGGAAACAAGGGGATTTGGATGGGACTGGAGTTTATCATGAAAGGATAGATCTGGCTCAAGCTAAATCAGCGACATATGGTACATTGAGGTCTTTATGAATGGTTTTATTTGTGACAAAATATGGAGCATTAAGGATTTTACGGATGGTTTGGTGGAGCCCCAAAGCTCAACTCCGTATGTCCATATAAGTCTTATTATAGTTATGTAGATAAGTCATTTGTAATTAATTGAAAGTTTAAAGCGTTTGTCTAGTAAGTGTTGGAGCAGTCGGAAAGGTCGAGCAGTTTCTTGTCGTTTCAGTCTAGTATGAGGATTCCAAGTAAGACGTTTATCCAAGTGGAGTCCTAAGTAGCGGATTTGCTTAACAGGAATAAGTGGTGTATTATTGAAGGATACTGTAGGAGAAGAAATCATAGGTTTACGATGGAGGGTAAAGGTATTTGATGGGATTTATTGGAATTTATTTTTATTCTCCAATTTTTACACCATTCTTCAAGGCTTGTGATACGTGATTAAAGAGTTTGGGATGCAATTAAAGGGTCATTATTAACAGATAGCAAACATGTGTCATTGGGGTAAGTGGTGATGACAGTGTCAGGATGGGTTGGGATGTCAGTTGCATAAATTGTGTAGAGGATGGGACCGAGGATACTACCTTGTGGAACGCCTGCAGATTGAGCAAAGAGGGATGAGCAGACATTATTTTTGTTTACTTTGAAGTATCTATCAATAAGATAGGAACGGGTAATGAGGAAGTATGTGGGAGGTAGGACTTTTCGGAGTTTGTACAGAAGACCCGGGTGCCAGACTTGATCAAACGCCTGTTCAACGTCGAGACTCCCGTGCAGTTCATACCGCACTCCAAGGATACTACATCAACCACACGATGACATTGTTGGATAGTGGAATGCGATGTGCGAAATCCAAATTGGTGATCAGAGATAATGTGATTAGAGTCTAGGATGGGATACAGGTGTTTTAGGATGAGTTTTTTCAGGATTTTGCCCATGATAGGTAATAGAGAAATAGGACGGTAAGAGGATGGGTGTTCGGGTGGTTTTTTAGGTTTGTGTAACATTTTGACAATAGATAGTTTCCAAGGATCAGGGAAATATGTGGATCGGAGTACAGCATTATATATGTAAGTGAGGAATAGGATGGCTTTCCGAGGAAGCAGTTTTAGGATCTGGGAAGTGATAAGGTCGTGTCCAGGAGCTTTTCGGGAATGTAATCTGCTGATGATATTGAATATTTCCGATGGATGAAATGATTTAGGTGGAAGAGTCATTTGGAGTGGAATATCCGGTTCTGCTTCAATACACTCAATTTGATGTGTATTAAGGATATCAGGATGTGGATTAAAGGTTTGGAAGAGGTATTGACCGAATAGTTGAGATTTGTCTTCATCGGATTTGGACCAGGTTTGGGATTCAGTTAATAGTGGATGGTTAAAGTTTTTAAACTTTAGTATCTTTTTTGTGGTCGTCCATAGAGATTTGTCACTAGTTGTAAGATTTTCAATTAGGTTTAGTAATTATTGAGTTTTGAATTTTCTAATTTCTATTTTTAGTTTCTTAGTCAATTCGGTATAGTAAGTTTTATCTGAAGGATATCTAGTCCTATGCCATTTCGATCTTGCTCTGCGTTTTTCCTTTAATAAGATTCAAATATGTAATGCCAAGTTACTATGTCGTGAGTTATTGTTTTTATTGATAGAAGTGTTATAATTTATACTAATAGCTGTTGATGTAGTGAGTTTTTCTATGGCTTTGTCAATGTCTTGTTTTGTCTTAAGCGGAATTTTTAAGTCCAGTTTATTTTCCAAATCGTAACAAAACTTGTCCCAGTCAACTCGTCCTGTAATCAATTTCGGATATGAGGGTTTAGGAACGAGATTTTAATGTAATAATTGCAGAACTGGACTATGATCTGATGAAAGGTCATCAAGGGATTTTATTGTGGTCAGGGAAGAGGAAATCTGAGAAGTGATAAATATATCTAGGATATCAGGACGTTTTTTAAGGGATGTTGGCCAATATGTTGGATTCATGGGCGAGAGGATATAATAACTATTAGTAGATTAGACATGAGATACGATATTACCACGGGAATTGGATGTTCGACAACCCCATCGTTGGTGTTTAGCATTGTAGTCTCCTCCAGCAATAAAGCGTGGTCCGAGTGATTGGAATAAGGAATCAAGAAGGCTATGAGAAATTGAATTTCCAGGAGGGCAGTATACAGCTGATAATGTAAGATGGAAAGGGCGAGTTGATAGGATTACCGAGGTTGATTGAATGGCGTCAGTTGGGGTGGAAGGGATTAGGGAATGAAATAAGCATGCAAGAGCCTGCGTGGGAAGTGTTATCTGGATGGTCTGATTTGTAAGTGATGTAGTCAGATATGTAAAAGTTTGATCGTTGTGTGAAATGAGTTTCCGTCAGGAGGGCAATGTCAATGATATTGTCATGAAGAAATATGTCTAGTTCGTCACGGTGGTATTGTAGTCCAATAGCGTTCCATAAAAGAATAGCTAGGGCCTTTTTGTTTATCGAGGCAAATCGAACGGGATTTCGAAAATGAATCTAGTGAGAAGGGTTATGAGTGGTTTGATAGTCTGTTGAAGGTCTATCAGGAATGTTGGTAGGATAGAATTGATGTCGGATGATGTTTTTCTGTGAAGGATCTGTGGATTCGGTTCAGGAGGAGGTTGCGGTTGGTAATTTGTGCGATTAGTGTTATTGGTAGGGGGTTGGGTCCGTTCATGGGTACGAGGAGTTGATTGAAATTTCTGAGGTACATATGATGGGGGTTCATCTGGAGATTAGGATGGGATAGTGCTAGATGCGTGTGCTCTGGCGGAAGTTTGACCGTTAGGGGAAGATAATGAGGGGGGATTTGTTGACGTGGAGGTTGATGCTGAGGATTAGTGATTTTAGGTTTGGATTTGAAGGTCTGAGACGCCTGACGTCGAGGTTGCTGTTTGATGATAGTGGTTTGGGAGTGTTGATTGGTGGATTCTTGTTGAGGAAGGTCCGTTGATAGTGGTTGATGGCCGTTGTTGGATGATTTGAGGTGTTGTCGGCAGTACTGGGAAAACTTCCAGATTTTCAATTTCAGGTGGTTCTGTGTTACTTTTCTGAACAAGGTTCTGGCTTCTTACTGCTATATTATGGGATCTTTGGTTGTGGAGACTTTTATAAACCTCACAACCTCTGTAGCTCGCAGGGTGGGTTTCACTACAAAGAGCACATATCGCAGGTCCGTGCCTTGATTTCTGACTGACAAGTGTCTGATGCGTGTGAACCTGCACATTTCACACTTCTGGCCTCGTGAAAGCAGTAGGCTTTGGTATGTCCCAGATTTCGACAATTTGTGCACTACACTACTATGGGCTGCTAGGTTCCAGGTTCCTCTGTCTAGGTTCCTCAAAATAGACTGATGAGTATACTAATCTCGTTACCTGAAATATTTCAGAATTGTTTTTTTCTGGTTCCAGATCCACGAAAAATAGTGGTAACGGATATTTTTCCCTAGGATGTAATACGGGTGAAATATTTCTGACACTGTGGCCTATTTCTTCCAATCCGATTTTAATAGCGTTTGTGGTGGTACTTGAATGCAGACCTCTCAAGATTACTCTATACGTTTTTCTCATGTACAATGGTAAAATATAAATATACACTTTTAGAAAAAAAAAAAATATATTACATTCTTCTTAGCAGTAAACTCTGTTTTTCTGTTGAAAAAAAAAGAAAGTCGAAGCTGATAATAAGTATTTAAGTTGTGAGCTATATGTAAATACATTATTATGAATAATATGTAATTTTACATAAAAGGTTAGCGGGTATCTGACTGTTTTTGGGACAGAAATATGAATAGGAGAGTTTTGAATATAGATAGGGATAAAGAATGCCGAATTTTGATAGGAAGGGAATTCCAAAAATTAACAGAGCGAGCAATAAAAGAGTTTTGGAACGAGGCAGATCTGTGAGAAGGAATGTAAAGGTCGGAAGGTCGAGATCTTGTGGAAAGGGTGTGGACTGAGGACTTGAATTGGAGAAGGTTGTATGGGTAAGAAGGACGATTATTGTTGATGATATGATAGAGGAATGTACCTAGAAAATATTGTCTTCGAATGGAGGGGAAGAGCCACTCTAACTCAGTGTAGTGGTGAGAGACATGGTAGTATCTCGGGGCACCAATTTCAAATCTTACGCAACTGTTCATTAATCTTTTCAGTCTGTCACGGAGCTCCACCAAGAGTCCATCATACACCGCACAGCTGTAGTCAAAGTGGGGGAAGATGAGAGAGGAAACCAAAAGTCTACGCGTATGCTGAGGTAGGAGATGGCGGAAGCGGTGGAATAGTTTGAGGGTAGAATTTGTCCGTCGGGAGATGTGAGAAATATGGTGATTCCAGGAGAGGGTTTGATTAATAAATAGTAATAAATTTTTGACAGAGGAGTAGAAGGAGATTGGCTGGTCACCAAAGTTTAGTATGGGAAAGTCGGTATAGGATCTAAGGAGGGGCTTGGAACCAATGACAATGGCCTGAGTTTTAGCAGCATTTAATCTTAATCCGTTTAAGTTTGCCCAGGCACAAATTCGATCTAGGTCTGCTTGGATCTTAGTAAATGCTACCAATAGCTCAGGTGGAGAAAAGGATTGATATATTTGAGAATCGTCTGCATAAAGGTGGTGGGAACAATGGAGAACTGAGTCATGGAGGTAGTTAATATAGGAACTAAAAAGGAGAGGAGCTACGCTAGATCCTTGGGCAACTCCAGAGGATAAAGGCAGGTAGCAGATAGTGGTTGATTAGGAATGGAGACTGCTTTGGTACCTTGTGAGAGAAAAGATTGGAACCAAGAGATGGAGCTTTGGAGAAGGAATGTGATTTTAGTTTGTTGAAAAGGATGGGATGGTTAATGGAATCGAAGTGTAAGGACAGTTAATTGTCTATTATCTATTGTAGTCTGAACATCATTGGTAATTTTTATTAAGGCGGATTGTTTGGAGTAGCCGGGATGGAAACCAGACTGTAGAGGATCAAGTTGGTTGGACTTTTCGAGGAAATTGGAAACTTGGGATTGCACCAATCTTTCTAGGGGTTTTGTGAGATTGGAAAGAATTGAGATTGGGCGAAAGTCATCGGGAGAGGATGGATTAGGCTTTTTATTTAAAGAGAGTACAATGGCTTTTTTCCAAGAGGTAGAGAATATTGAGTTCTGTAGGGCAAAAATCGTAGATGAAAAGGAGAACTGGGAGGATTTCGGGGAGACATTATTTTATCAATTTGACAGGAATGCCATCTGGTCCTATGGAATTGGTGTGGGATTTCATTACTGCGGATAATGCTACAGTCAGGGAAATGTCGGAAAAATAAAGGTCATCATCATTAAATGATGACTCAGGAGCAAAGTTGGAAGAGGAGGGTAGAGGAGGCAGAAATAAAATGTGAATTTAAATCGTCAGGTGAAACGGAAGAAACCAGTGAGGAAGGGGATCTGGAAGGTTCACAGAGGGAAAGTTTGCTAAGGATTAGCCATTTAGATTTGGGATCTGGAGCAGATGAAAGGGCTTCATGGAAGTAGGAAGCTTTAGCTCGTCGAATTCTTGTTTGTGTCAAGTTGCAGGGCACCCTAAACGCTTGATAGTCATCTGTAAGCCTGGTACGTCTAAAGCGTCTACAGGCAGCATCACGCCTCTTCTGCAGATCCTTAATTTCTTGGCCCTTCCAAGGTTCAGGCCGGCGGCGAAAGGTGAGGTTTTTGTGGGAGCATGGGTGTTAAGGATATTGAGCAGATTGGAAGTCAGGATCTCAACCATGGAGTCGATGGAGGAGCAGGAATATATTTAGTTCAAGTCTAAGGTTTCAAGGTCAGGTAATATTTTTTCACGGGTGAGGGTGTCTATCTGGCGGAATGTGAAGGTTCTCGGATGAATCAGAGGGGTTTGAATATTATATGTTATTAGGATCATATCGTGAGAGGAAAAGAAGGATACTGCCAGTTGAGAATAGGAGAAAATATTTTGTTCGGATTCTATAATGTAGAAATCTAACCAAGTGTAGGCCTTGCGGGTGTGGTGAGTAGGATTAAAAGGAACAATAAAGAGATGAAGGGAAAAAATAGGTTTTCTAGATAGGTTTTGTCTTTGGAATTAGAGAGGAAATTGGTCATGGATAAATATGGCTACCCCACCACCAGTCCGACTCGCCCGGTCGTGGCGGATGAGGGTGTAATTAGGTAAGGAGACAGATGAGGACGGAATATATGGTTTGAGCCAGATTTCTGAGATTGCGATCATGTGAAAAAAGTTTTGAGAAAAGTACTGCAGGAATTTATTATAATGGGCGGGAAGGGATTGCGAATTAACATTACAGGTAGTTAGGATGCTAGACATTTGATTTGATGGGAAACAGTCAGAAATTAGCTCAGAGAGAATGAAGCATATATCATATTCTGAAAAAAAAAAATTAAGATAAGTACTAATAAGCAAAATAAAAGTGACTATTGAAAAAATAAGTGAGTAGCAAGAGTCAGAAAATAAACAAATTAGTAAACAAGAACTATGAGACAGTTTAACCAAAATCTTCAAAATTATTTGGGCACCAATTATGATAAATAATACTTTGAAGAAAGAAAAGAAGTGATGAAACCTGTACAGTCAGGCGAAAACGTCAAGATTCGATGCCTGATTAATCATGATTACTTGATGGCCGTCTTCTTTTCGGCATCGCACATTGCTAGAAGCGAACCATACGTATCTTATCTTCCCGGCAGCTCTCTTCTGCCGGGCTAACAAGTAGAGGTGCCTGTTCGTTGGGGTCATCTCCTCGCCGAGATAAATTCGGTGGCAGTCGTTTTCTTGCCACCCGATATCACGCGTCGAGAAGTCCCTCTTCACTTTTCTTCTCGCTATCAGGTCGTCCCTCACTGACTGCCTGGAAATGCGCTATTACCGGTGGCGGTCGCGGGTCATCCTTCTTGCTTCTGCGGCGTTGCACCACATCCACATCCTCCACTCCAAGCTTGATGCCCAGCCCCGCGGCTATACTGGTCACCAGAGCCGCGGGAGTCTCGCCTGCTCGCACTGGTATCCCACGGATCTCTAGCGATCTACATAATTGACCCTGTTCTGTTTTATTTAGGTGGATCTCCAAATCGCCGACTCTAGCTTTGAGGGCTTTATTTTCCAAAATGATCACCTCAAAATGTTTGGCTTGGCCCTCGAGATGGTTTTCTAGTTTCGATAACCTCTCGTTCAGTTCAAAGCTGAGGTCTCCATATTTATCGAGGGCTGTCTTCATACCCCTTATTTCCTCACTAACATGATTATCCAGTCTATTAACTGCTGCTAATATTTCTGATACAGGCGGTTCATTGTTTAAATTTTGTTTCTTTGCTTGGTCGCAATTTAGGCACATCCTTTTTTTTTTTTTTTTCGTAGTTCTCTGAGCTTCTATCTCTTTGTCTGTGAGATTAAAACATAGTGATAAATAACTTTGCAATTGTCGCAACATAAATTGTATTTATCTTCACGGGCAAAAGCGTTATTACAAATCGTGCACTGGACCATTTTATAATAATAAAAAATAACTTACAGTTGATGTAAAGTGAAGTTTATGTTGTGATCCACTAAGCAAACAACTGCTAATACTGACAGGATTATTAGCTTAACAATCACAGGGCTCGTAGAACTCTCACTATATTTTCTTGAGCAACGTGAAAATACGTAAATATAAGAAGTATTAAAAATTACGTAAGTTAATATAACACTGTTCAGAAAAAAGCAAAGAAAGAAAAAACAAAATTGGGCTCAATATATGAAATTAAAAGAAAGCTCTCCGTAGATGATTACTCACTGCCGTCTCTGGCCAAACTGATATACACAAGAATTCTTGAACAGCGACTAAGGCATATAGTAGAGCAAGATCTAGAGGAGGAGCAAGCCGCTTTCAGACCCTGCAGACAGACCCAAACCACATATTCTCACTACGGATGATTGTGGAAAAAGCATGAGACCGTGAAAAATCGGTTTATCTAGCATTTCTGGATCTTAGGGCCGCATTTGACTCAGTTCTGAGACAAGAGATATGGGACTCACTAATTAGAAGAAGAGTACCTGCAAACTTGGTGAGTGCTATTAAATCAATATACCAAGACGCAAAGGGTATAATAAGGCTCAATGGACACACATCAGAATCTTTCCACTTTTATAAAGGAGTAAAGCAAGATGAAAGTCTTAGTCCTCTTCTTTTTATCCTTCTCATGGATGAAATTTGGAAAGTGTGTAAAAGAAGAACCCCAAGGACAGTTGTGGGATATTGGAATTTGACACCAGTGTTGGCTCAAGCTATGTTATATGCTGACGATATAATTCTTATAGCGGACCCACAAGAGGCTCTACAGACATCATTGGTTGAGTGGGAAGAAGAATTGAAGCTGCGAGGGCTGCATATAAATCCGTCTAAGAGCAAGGTTATGTGTGTTGGAAAATATAATGCAGAGCCTATGATGTTAAGTAATGGCAAACCCCTAGAGGTAATAAATGCATACACGTATCTGGGGACAATCATCAATGAAGATGGTAAAATAGACCAGGAGGTACTAAATCAGGTGATGAAGGCCAATGGGATATATTAACAGATAGCCAATACAATCATAGTAAAACGGGAAGTAAGCAGAAAGGCCAAACTCACAATATATAAGGCGGTGTTCCCCCCAGTACCTCTTTATGGATCTGAAAGCTGGACAACCCTCGATAAGCACGTAGGTAGGATCACAGCAGAGGAAATGAGATTCCTCCGAAGAATAGCTGGCAAAACTAAGAGCGACTGTGTTAGAAATGACAGAATCCGTGAGGAATTGGAGGTGACATCAATCCGTTGCATCCTGGAAGAGAAGCAGTTGAAATGGTTCGATCCATCTACAGAATGGACGACACCCGAAAGACCAAGTGGTTTATGGAAGCTAGACCGGAAGGCAGACGACCTCGTGGCAGGCCGAGACACACTTACCATGATTATATTGGAAAACTGGGCACAGCAAGAGGACGGAGCAAGAAGATAACGGAGATGAGAATACTAGCCAGGGACAGTTACCAGTGGGCAAGATGGGTTGGGACTGCATCTTCACGCTTAACGGCACAAAGGAGCTAGAGAAAGAAGAAGAAGAAGAGTTGAACTTTGAGGTACAGCGAAATTTTCTAACATCAAACGCATCCAATCCTTTAAGTCCTAAGTCCTCCTAACAATAGTTAATGCTCCGTTCTAAGTAACCAACAAAACCCTACATCATGACCTTAATATCCCATTTGTTCTTGACCTTATCTCTGAAAATGTTTTCAAATTCGATTAGAACCTTATCAATTATCCTAATTCTCTAGCACAATCCCTATCTAGTTCCACTCATCCCTACAATCATCCTCGAAGGTGAGGCGACAGTGGCCCAGAGATCTTTTGTAGTATATATCTTATAGTTCTGGCTATGGCCACATTTTCCACTCAAGGCATGAGTGGGTGTGGCTAAAGCGCTCTCGCTCAAACTCCACTGGCTTTAGCGCCAATGAAGCGGTTGAGAGAGTAGGGGGATCTCTTAGAGTCCTGCTTTTTCTTCTATAGTTAGAGGGAGAAGCCTGGCTTGAGGTCCTTGCCTGATTGTGTATATTTTGTATAGGTATGACAGTGTTTTTAATTTACTTATCTTTAGGTTATTTTATTTTTTATTGTACACATCTTTTTTTATTATTATTTAGTTATTATTTTACTTTTGTTAATTTTATATTTTCTTTATATATGGTATCAATGTGTTCATATATCACTATAATTATTGTCTACGAGACAGATTATTATATGTCTAAATAAATTTTTTAAAAACTATCATATATATATATATATATATATATATATATATATATATATATATACCGTTATTCATTAGAGGCCCCGTTAACTGGAAAGTTCTCCGCCAAATCATCTCCGACATAATAGACCTCAACATAGCCCTAAAAACGTCCGTCACAGTTCTGCGCATGCGTTAACCTTACACATATACTCTGTATTTCGTCTCTTATTAAGTGACTTTATTAACAGTGAAATAATTCATGTTATATGTGAAAAGGTAGTGTAAACTGTTAAGTTAACAAATTAAGTTGAAACTGGACATAAACAAGGTGAGTAATCACTTATTTATAACGGCATTGTGAACAGTGTAAATAGACCTGAGGATAGTGATAGATAACAAGCCGGCCATATACATTCGTTAATCCGACCAGTGGGCTGCTGCCCTTTGGCGGAAGCAGATCTACGTTACTTAGACTTCTACAAACTCGCGTAATATATACGTAATTGATAAAGGACATTTTTTTTTTCCAAATTATTACAGTTACCTCTAATTAAATTAATATGAGATGCGCTATTTTCATATGGTAATGTCGAGCAAAGGTAACAATCGAACTTTAAGATCTAGGAGTCTCGATACCACAAAGAGTTCACCCATCAAGAAAAGGGCTAGACGCTCTAAAAAAAATACCCCGCCAGCTACACCAGAGAGCTCAGTTGACGAAGTTGAAAATCAACCTGGCACATCATCACAAAATATGTCAACACAAGTTATACCAATACAAGGTACGCTAGAAGAATCGCCTTTTTTTACAGCTAATCCATTCCAAGTGCTGTCAAACACACAGAATGAACAAATGGAAGCAGTATCCATCCCTAGTGAACCTAAACCTCCACCAATATTCGTTAGAAATATAAAAAATTTCCAATTAATGTGTCAACAATTAAATAATATAGTGGGCTCAGGTAAATACGTATGCCAAAGCCGCACTAATGACTCGAAATTAATGCCTGACACCCCAGATACGTACAGAAAAATTGTCAAGTATTTATCTGACACTAAGGCGGATTATCACACATATCAACTGCGCCAAGAGAGAGCGCTCAGGGTGTTGATCAGGAGATTACACCCATCAACACCGCTGGATGCCATTAAAGAAGAACTAACTGAGATGGGGTTCCGTGTTCGACAAATAGTGAATATATTCAAGGAAGATAGAGAACAGCCTGGTACAAAAAATAAAATACCGCTCCCACTATTCTTCGTTGACCTTGACCGAACGCCCCAGGTCGAAGAAATCTACAAGGTCACACGCCTTTATTACACTAGCGTTGTTGTAGAAAAGCCCTACACTAAGCGCGACATTGTACAATGCCATAACTGCCAGGCTTATGGTCATACGAAACGCTATTGCCACCACATTCCTAGATGTGTCAGGTGCGGTGATCAACATAAAACTGAGGACTGCCAGAAGTCCAGAAGAACACCAGCAGTATGCGCTTTATGCCACCAAGGGCACCCAGCGAACTACAAGGGTTGCCAAACATATAAGGAACTGAAAGCAAGAATTTATGCAGCTCCAAGAGAAGAACGGCCATCCAGGCCACCAAGACAACCCTCTAGAACTGTAAATACAAGAGTGTCCTATGCTCAGATGTTCAAAGGAGACACTGCACCCACACAAACTCAGGCCCTGCCACAAGAACCTCAACCTCGAGTATTCACATCTCAACCACAAGACCCTTATCCCATCTCTGAACCTAGGCCTAATAACCAGACATTCATTCCTCCTCCTCCCAATGCCACTGACCTCACAAGCCTATTGACTTCTTTCCTCTCTGAATTCAGGTCACTCATCACTCCTCTCATTTCCTTGCTTACCAATGTTGTATCCAACCTCATCCCACTGTCGAGAAATCCTTAAATGCCCCCAATCAAATCCCTCTCCGTTCTCCTTTGGAATGCGAATGGTATTCGAAATCACGTCAACGAACTAACAATCTTATTACAGGACAAAAACATTGATATAGCATTAATAACTGAAACTCGACTTACCAACAAACGACCACTTAACATCCCCAACTATCATATCTATCGAACCGACCATCCTGATGGAACAGCACATGCTGGCACTGCCATAATTATCCATCAATCCCTTTCCCATCATCTATTCCCTTTGCTAACCCATAATTTCCTACAATCCACTGCCGTGATAATCCAAACTTCCCTTTACCCAATAGCAGTAGTCGCAGCATACTCCCCGCCTAAAATACCCATCTCAGAATCCCAATTAACTTCCTTCCTTAACTCCTTAGGACACCACTTCCTTCTAGGTGCAGACTTAAATGCTAAACACCAGCAATGGGGAGCCAGAACCACAAATTCCCGAGGACGAACATTGCTATATGCACTTAATTCCCATCACAGCAACATCCTCTCACCCAATTCTCCCAAATACTGGCCAACAGATCCTAACCGCAATCCCGATCTCCTAGATTTTTTCATCCACAAAGGTCTAGGGTCCCTTCATTATTGCATCTCAAGACTTGATGATCTTTCCTCAGACCATAGTCCCCTAATCCTAACGGTATCCACATCACCAATTCCCAAACCACCTCCACCTTCATTTATCAGGGGGCCAGTTAATTGGAACCTCTTCCGTCAAATACTGGATGATAATATTGACCTCAGAGTTTCCTTAAAAACACCCGCAGACCTAGATGAAGCAGTATATTCCATGACTACCTTGATCCAACAAGCAGTTTGGACTGCATCTTCACCTTATCCTTCTAAAAAATACCGCAAAATAAATCCTCTACCCCAAGACCTACTGGACCTTATTAATAGAAAACGATGCTCTAGGACCATCTGGCAAAGAACCAGGCATCCTGATGATCGGAAATCATATAACTATTATTCCAAGCAGGTAAAACAAAAACTGGCTACGTTTAGATCCCAATCCTATAATTCCTATCTTTCCTCACTATCTGCAAGTGATAACTCCCTCTGGAATGTAACTAAAAAAATCCTTAAATTCCAATCCATTTCCCACCCCCTCCGCCGTGATGATGGTTCCTGGGCTTCGTCAGATGAGAATAGAGCAGAAGAGTTTGCTAAACATCTATCGTACACATTCACTCCTCATCCTGAACTCCATCCCTCCCATACTGCTGAAGTTAAAGAATTCCTCTCTTCACCGATTCCTCTCTCCTTACCTCCTAAAGCCGTCAACCCCTCTGAGGTCAAATTCCTTTTAAAGAACCTAAAACCTCGCAAATCTCCAGGACACGATCTCCTTACTTCCCAGATCCTCAGACAACTTCCCAAAAAAGCAATTATATTCCTTACATACCTATTCAACTGTATCCTCCGCACAACCCACTTTCCTCTGGTGTGGAAACACTCCATAATTATCCTCTTTCCTAAACCAGGTAAACCTGTTAATTGTACATCATCCTATAGACCGATAAGCTTACTTCCGATCCTTTCCAAAATCTTTGAGAAAATCCTTCTCAAACGCATCCTACCCATACTGGAATCCCACAATATCCCTTCCCATCAGTTTGGATTCCGCTCAAGACACTCCACTGTCCAACAAGGCCTTCGCGTTGTGGACCACATATCCTCTGCACTTGAAAACAAGCAATATTGCACTGGTGCCTTTCTGGACGTAGCTCAAGCTTTCGACCGGGTGTGGCACGATGGCTTGCTTTTCAAGCTCAAAACCCATTTACCTCAACCCTTGTATCTAGTCCTCAAATCCTACCTTTCAAATCGCTCCTTTCAAGTCCGCTGCGGCACTGAACTCTCCAAACATTATCCAATTGAGGCTGGTGTCCCACAAGGCAGTGTCTTGGGCCCAGTTCTCTACATCCTTTTTACCGCTGACATCCCTTCAAGTCCTGATACCTTCCTAGCAACATTTGCTGATGATACTGCCACTCTATCCTCCCACTCGGATCCTCTAATTGCGTCCCGGAACCTGCAAAGACACCTCTCCTTCATTGAGCAGTGGTGCAACAACTGGCGCATCAAAATTAATGAATCAAAATGTAAACATGTAACTTTCACTCTTCGACGCAGATCCTGTCCTCCAATCCTTTTTAATTCAATTCCTCTTCCCTACTCAGACACAGTCCGATACCTCGGCTTCCTTCTGGACAAAAGACTGACTTGGAACCCACATACGAGACTTAAAAGACAAGAGCTTAACCGACGATTTGGTCAGCTATATAGACTACTAAACAGAACATCTCATCTCTCAACAGAAAACAAATTATTAATCTACAAGACCATACTGAAACCTATCTGGACCTACGGACTTGAGCTGTGGGGGACAACTAAATCATCGAATATCAAACGCATCCAATCCTTCCAGTCTAAAGTCCTTCGAACAATAGTCAGTGGCCTCGAGATCTTTTGTAAATATGCCTTTGGAGTCCTGGCAATGGCCAGCTTCTCCACTCATGTCCTGAGCATCTGTGGCTCTAGTGCCCTCTTCCAGTCTCCACTGGCTTCTAATACTAGTGATGCGGCTGGAAAAGTGGCGCTGGGATCTTCCGGAGTCTTGCTTTGCCTTCCACGTGTGGGGGAAAAAGCCTGGTTCGGAGATTCTTGGGCGAATGTATATATTGTATATAGTTATGATTGTGTTTAGAAGTTTTTATTTTATTTTATTTGTTTATTATTATTATTTTTTCTTTTCTTTTTATTTATCTTCTTCATCAGTATTATTTATTTACTTCTTATATTTATATTTATTTCTTTATTATTTGTATATATTGTATGAATGAGAACTTTTAGCCCTAATGCTTATAGCCCTCCAGCAGTGGCTGCATGTATTATTATTCAATAAATAGATTTAAAAAAAAACAAAAAAAAAAACGTCCGTGATCTTGACTATGCCGTCAAAACCTTAAATACTTCAATTAAGCAAGCTGCTTGGACTGTTTCCTCCTCAAGAAAATCCCCAATAATTCCTAAGAATAACAATTTACCACATCATCTCCTAGACCTACTCCATATGAAATGACGCATTGTGGCCATGTACCAGACCTCTCGCTGAACGCCGCTCCTATAATTAATATTGCAAAAAACTAAAGCGAAAATTAGCCTCCTATAGATTCGAATCCTTTAGCTAATACCTATCCTACCTCTCTGTTACAGACAATTCTCTTTCGAAAATCACTAAAAAAATACTGAAACCTCAAAAAAAAAAAAAAAAAAAAAAAAAAAAAAAAAAAAAAAAAAAAAAAAAAAAAAACTAAGGTTGAAAAAACCTGAAAATACCAGATTTCCCAACCCCTCCGGCGTGAAGACTGCTCCCAGGCAGCATTTGAGGAAGATAAATCCGAGGAGTTCGCCAGCTACCTAATATATTTATTCCCCACTCGGAATCCTATCCCACCCACACTGAAACAGTAGAAGAATTCCTGACATTCAATATTCCAATTTCCCTGCCTTCTAAAGTAGTTCATCCTTCAGAAGTAAAATTTCATTTACGAAAAATAATCCTTCTAAATCTTATCTTCTGGATATGATCTCCTTACCCTCCCCGATCCTTCGACAACTTCCATCCAGAGCACTTATATTCCTCACATATATCCACTAACGGGTCCAAGATTTAATTGGAAGGGTTTCAACCCGAAAGATTTTTTGTGTGTGTATATATATAAGTTAAGCGTCGGCGGACTTCAAAAAAAAAAGAAGGAAAAGGATTGAGATACAACACTCACGGCTTCTGAATAAACACTGCTTTATTCGTTCAACAATCTTCCTTATATACAGTTGTCATGTTTATTTACATTACAGGATGGTACTAAGGCTGATATCGCCAGTCTCCGGTCTTTATCTCCCCCCCACCAGTTTACGAATAGGATTTTCAGAAACTTAAAGATTCCTAGATCGGAGCCACCGGTTACCAGCCTTAACACTTTACAATTGTTCGTACCAGTATACACTTAAAAGAAACTGAAACTCACTTCCACTCAGCTGGAACGAGAAATAAATAAAAAGAAATAAAAACACAGAAACTAAACAAAACACTTGCTTACAACGTCTTATTAACAATTGAACAGAACTCTTAATAAACTATAAAAAAAAACTACAATTGCCTCTACTGTATTGCTATAGCTCTATTTACAAAAAAAAAATGACATCTTTATGTTTTAACAACCAGAAAAAAAACACGTCTCTTATCCACAGCGGTGAGGGTACTACGAATCCGTTGGTTTATGTTCCGGTTCTATCATTGGGAGCCTCAATTGTTCAATGTGAACAGTTCTCCTCTTTTTAGGTTCGTTAATACTTTCGATGGTTAGCAGATTATGCTTCCTAATAGCAACCACTCTGAATGGACCCTCGTATCGTAACAATTGTTTCCCTCTGTTGGTTCCTAATCTACGATACACTATTGTTCCGATCTTTAGTTCTCCCATTTGGTCACGTACCTGCACATTCTGCCTCTCCACCCGCTTCTTCTTTTCCCGCTTAATTTTCCCCATTACTTTTTCCTACGTCTTCTCTACCTCTACCCTATTGCTCTGGATTTGCTCTACTAACGGTTCGGTAATCGTTGTTTCCCCACAATCTCGCCTTGGCCTGCGCATCCCGAATAGTACTTCCAAGGGTGAAAATCCCGTTACGGAGTGAATCGAGTGGTTATATGCTGTTACCGCTTTCTTCATCGCAACATCCGGCTCCAACCCTTTTCCCCCCTGATATACACGGATGTGGTCACTCAGTGTGCTGTGCAACCGTTCGATGCCGCCTCTGCTGTTAGGATGTCCCGGGGTGTTATAGTGCCAAACAATCTCCAATCGTTTCACCTCCTCCCTAATCGCGGTATTGTCAAACTCCCTGCCACCGTCTGATGTGATCCTCTCATGGACTCCATAGAACTTCACCCAGGTTTGTAGGGCTTCCGCAACTGCGTTGGTTGACTTGTCCATGACCTGATGTGCCATCGCTACTTTGCTGAAGACGTCGAGTGACCCACTTGAACCCTCTCCAGGTGAATGTATCAATCTGGAGGTCTTGTAGCGGCATATTCCCTGTAGGTGTCTCTTCCTGAACTCCTCTGGGGGGATGTCGATCATATTTCGTGCGCATACATATCTCGCATTTCCCTATGATTTCCTGGATGGATCTTTTCATGGCCCACCAGAAATACTTTCGACGTAATGCCTGCAGCGTCTCGTTCACGCCTCGGTGGTTGGTTTTCCCCTGGTGATATGCCAATGTGACTGCTTGCTGTTGCTCCTCGTCCTGTACGGTTTCCACCGCATACTTGCACCGGATGAATGTCCTGTCCACGCCTATTCGCTCGGATCTCCACATTCTCTTTATCTTGTCCCATACCGTACTACTCCCCACATAGAGATAATGCGTTTTACCCGCTTCCGTGGCGTCCCTCAGTGCCGTACAGATTTGCTCTTCGCTTACCCCGGGTTGCGATCAAATGACGCGAATCCTACTTCTCCCATATCTTCTGAAATCTATCTTCATGATCCCTGCTGTTCTCGTTTTCCAGATCACCTGACGATGCTTGTCGTTAATGATTTCATCTATCTCGTCCATCTCCGCTGAGCTCTCCTCTTCTGGGACTCTTCCCTGTCCTCTAAACCGACTGTATCAGTTGCCCCTTCGCCATCAGGAGTCCATTCACTCAAAATTGGCGCACGTCCCGCGATGGTCCTCCTCTGTCCTCTTCTACCGCGTGGATCATGATGGCCCTAGAGA
The DNA here is from genome assembly GCA_928085145.1 of Nezara viridula. Classification (NCBI taxonomy): domain Eukaryota; kingdom Metazoa; phylum Arthropoda; class Insecta; order Hemiptera; family Pentatomidae; genus Nezara; species Nezara viridula. Next base: position 751,785 of record OV725078.1, read on the forward strand.
GCCAGTCTGCCACCACGTTTTCCTTTCCCGGCTTATACACCACCTCTATATTGTATTGGCTAAGGACTTCCTTCCATCTCGTGACCCTAGCTGAGGTTTCCTTGAATTTCCCTACCCACTGAAGGGGTTTGTGGTCGGTGTGGACTCGAAACTTCCTCCCGAAAACGTATAGCCTGAAATGGTCCATAGCCCACACTATCGCGAGTAGCTCCCTCTCCAAAGCGCTGTATCGCGATTCCGCACCCGTAAGCTGACGGCTCGCGTATGCTATCGGACGTTCACCCTCACTTCCTCCCTGGGACAAAACGGCCCCTAACGCGTATTCGCTCGCATCGGTGGTTATATTAAATTGCTTCTCAAAATCCGGGAACGCCAACACAGGCTCTGTCTGCAACCTATTCATGCATTTCCGGATATTGTTCTCCATTTCTGGTGTCACCACAATCTTCGCGCCTTTCTTCAGCAAATTGTTGATAGGTACCAAATATTCTGCCATCTCAGGTACGAATCTCCGGTAATAGTTAAGCGTCCCGAGAAGCCTACGGATCCCCTTAACGTCCCGTGGTACCGCCATCCGTGTGATTGCCTCCACCTTTGTTGCATCCGGTCTGACCCCCTCACTAGAGATAGTGTGGCCTAAAAAATTAATCCGTATTTGTCCCAGCAGGGACTTCTCGCTCGACAGTTTCAGCCCAAATTGCCGCAGCCATTCTGAAACTGATCTCAAATGCCCCACGTGTTCGGTTTCCGTTCTACTAAAAATCAGCAGGTCGTCCATGTATACTTGACATACCGAGTCATCAACACCCCTCAAAAATTCGTCCATCAGACGTTGAAACGTTATGGGCGCATTCTTCAGCCCAAACGGCATTCTGGTGAATTCATAATGCCCCCTTTCAAACGTAAACGCCGTTTTGTGTTGATCTTCCGGGTGCATCCGTATTTGGTGATATCCCGCCTTGAGGTCCAACGTGCTAAATACCACGGCCCCACTCAACCTATCGAGTATATCTTCGAATCTGGGGATCGGGTACTTTTCATCTCACTGTGTTGTCGTTCAGCTTACGATAGTCCACTACCACCCTGTATTTTTCCTTATTATCCCCGGCACTGCCTTCTTTTTCACCGCCCACAGGGGACTATTAAATGGTGAGGTACTATCGACTATGATCCCTTGCTCCTTTAGGCTGTCTAATTCCTCCCGAATATGCTGCCTCAGCGCCTGCGGGTATCTTCTTTCCTTCACGTAGGTTACCCTATCCTGCTTCAGTGGGATTTCATGCACCGTCCTCCCTGTTACCCCCAATACCTCGCCTTCTCTGAAGAAAATATCTTCGAACTCCGCTTGTAGCGACTTCCTCCAGTCCTCCACCCTGTTCACCGCTCCTATCCGCACCCTTCTTTCTCTCGCGACCCCTATACATCCAAACTTCCTCTTTCCCAGCCTAATACTCCAGACTCCTCTACGGTTTCTAATGCTCGCCCCTACCTGCCCTAACAGATCGCACCCTACTATGACTTGGTATTCTCGTGTCATGTTTTCTACCACATGCACCTTTAGCTCACCCTCTTTCCCTGCCCACCGATCAAGCCTAATTATCGCCTCCCCCTCTACGCTACAGGGACCACCCAGAGTGATCAGCTGGCAGTCGCATTTTCGTATCCGGAGTATACTCTCGCTCCCGCACACTTTCCCTAACGCCCCTCGGGTCATAATAGTACTCGAGCTCACCGTGTCCACGAGACACTTTACTCCCCCGTCTACTTCAATAATTGGCAACCAGCATGGCTTACCTCGGACATTGTTGCATGTTGCTGTGCGGTCGCCTCTCTGCTGACACACTTCTCAGATGCCGCCCCGCTTCCTCCTTACCGCCGTCGCTCGTCGCTGCTCGCTCCGTTGGCTGCTCCTGCCTCCTTCGCCTCCGCTGCTGCCTGGTTCGTCCGTCTCCGTTCCCGAAGTTCCCGACTCCTCGGTTGCCTCTTCCGAAGATCCGTCCCTCTGCTGCATCCTAGCTCGTCTTTTCATTTTCTGCACATTCACCTCCATCGGCTCGTCTTGAGGTCTCTCTCTCCTGCGAAACATGTATGGGCACTGTCTCGCAATGTGCCCTTCGGTCCCGCACTGGAAGCATCTAGTGCGCGGACATTGTGCTACCAAATGTCCCGGCTTTCCACACCCATGACATTTTCTCTCTTCCCTCCGGGGTCCATTCCTCGGCCTTGACGACTGTCCGGATCTTCTTTCGCCCATCGTGGCGTTTTCTCCATTCTGTTGTCTTATGTTCCTCTTCCTCCAACCTGTCGGGGCTGTCCGGGGTCGTCTATCAGTCACTCGGATCCACCCTGATTCTTCTACGTCCATCTGCGTCTCTTCCTCTCTTGCACTCAGGTCGATCATCTTTTGGGCACATTCGAGGAACGATCGCTCTCTGGGCAGTCCGTCCCTCCTCCCCGTTTCCTTAGCCAGCTGGACTTTCAGTATTTTCGAAAGGAACTCCATCCTGGAAGGAACTCGACCTCTCCCACACTCATCGTTTCGCGCATTTTCTCGGTTATGCGGTTGTACTTTGCCACAAGTGCCCCCGCGTACTGTCCCCTCGTCTGTCGTTGGGACCGCCGCTCCCTAAACATTTGGAAGATATCTTCTTCCGGCGTCCACCTACCTCCTCCAAAAGCCTTCTTCAATCGCTCCTTAATCACCGGCCATGGAGTCTTCTCGTCCGCTTGAATTTGGTTCAGTACGTTCCTCCTTACTCGGCACACAAGAGCTGCTTTCAGTGCTTCTGCGTCCCCTAGGTTCACAAGGTCCTCCGCCACCTTTACCTCGATTCTTGACATGAGGCGATCTCCTCCTTTCAAGAAATGATTGAGCTCACCTACCTCGCCCCCGAAGCGTTCCAGGTCCGCAATGGCCCTCCGTAAGTCCTGCGTGGTCGCTGCCCATATTTTCATCCGTTCTAATGCGTTGGCGTGCGCTTCTGCCAATGTGTCCCTCGGTAAGGGAGGGATCTCCTGGATCTGAGGGATCTGTGGTACCTGAGGGATTTGAGGTATCTGAGGGACCTGAGGGGCCTGCGTGATCTGAGGTATCTGATTGATCTGATGAGGAATTTCCTGAGGTTGAGGGATTTCCGGTGCGCTTAATACTCCCGGTCGAATTAAGCCCTCTGTCGGCATCTCACCTTTTCCTTATGACTAGAAGAGAAAAAAAAATAAACTTAAAAAAAAAAAAATTACTTTTGTGTTCTCCTGACGTTGTCCCGGGTTTCGGCACCAGTTAAGCGTCGGCGGACTTCAAAAATAAAAAAAAAGAAGGAAAAGGATTGAGATACAACACTCACGGCTTCTGAATAAACACTGCTTTATTCGTTCAATAATCTTCCTTATATACAGTTGTCATGTTTATTTACATTACAGGATGGTATTAAGGCTGATATCGCCAGTCTCCGGTCTTTATCTTATATATATATATATATATATATATATATATATATATATATATATATATATATATATATATATATATATATATATATATATATATTCGGAGGAAAGAAAGAAACTAACTACCTATATGAAATGGTCTTTTTTTTTTTTTTTTTTTTTTTTTTTATTGAAATATATTACAATCTCTCTCAGGGACATTAATAATAGTGTTCACAGATCACATTCACACTCTATGTACAGTAAATAAAATAAATTATACAGAAAAATAATATATATACAATAAATAAGAATAAAATAACCTAAAAATAAATAAATAAAAAGAACACATGCACACCTATATACAATATTTACAACTTGGCGAGAGAAGTCCAATCCAGACTTGTCCCTCCAACTGTGGAGGGAAAAGTATGACTCCAGGAGTTCCCTGCACTCCTCTCTCAACCGCGTCACTAGGGCTAAACCCAGCGGAGATTGAGCAAGAGTGCTTTAGCCACATACACTCATGTCGTGAGTGGAGAATCTGGCCATTGCCAGAACTCCAATATTTACAAACTATAAAAGATCGCGGGGCCACTGCCGTTTTAATCTCCTTGGAGGATTATATGGATGGGTGGTGCTGGATAGAGATTTTGCAAAGGGATTTGGATGATGGGTAAGGTTCTGGTGGAATTTGGAGAATTTTGCTGGGATAAGGTCTAGGACAAATGGGATATTAAGGTCATGGTGTAGGGTTTTGTTGGTTACATAGAAAGGAGCATTGGCTATTGTTCGAAGGACTTTTGATTGGAAGGATTGGATGCGTTTGATGTTAGTAAATTTTGCTGTTCCCCACAGTTCAAGACTGTAAGTCCAGATAGGTTTCAGTATTGTCTTGTAGATCAGTAACTTGTTTTCAATGGAAAGTTTTGATTTTCTGTTTAGTAGCCGGTTTAGTTGTCCGTATCGTCGGTTTAGTTCCTGTCTTTTAAGTCTAGTATGAGGGTTCCACGTTAGTCGTCTGTCTAAGAGAAAGCCAAGGTATCGGACTGTGTCCGAGAAATGAAGATGAATGGAATTAAAGTGTACTGGTGGGCAGGAACTGAGTAGGAGCGTGAAGGTGATGTGTTGGCATTTGGATTCGTTTACTTTAATTCTCCATTTATTACACCAGTGCTCAATCAGGGAGAGATGTCTTTGAAGGTTTAAGGATGCTATATCAGGATCTGAGTCGGATGATAGAATGGCGGTGTCATCAGCAAAAGTTGCCAGGAAGGTATCGGGATGGACAGGGATATCAGCGGTAAAGAGGATGTAAAGGACGGGACCCAATACGCTACCTTGAGGAACACCTGCCTCAATTGGATAGCAATTCGATAATTCACTACCGCAGCGAACTCGGAAGGTACGATCTGAGAGGTAGGAACGGAGGACAAGGTACAAGGACTGAGGAAGATAGGTTTTCAGCTTGGAAAGAAGCCCGGCGTGCCATACCCGGTCAAAAGCTTGAGCTATGTCCAGAAATGCACCCGAGCAATATTGCTTGCTTTCCAATGCTGCGGAAATATGATCGACCACTCGGAGTCCTTGTTGGACTGTGGAGTGTTGTGAACGGAATCCGAACTGATGTGAAGGAAAATTTTGGGATTCTATAAAGGGTAGGATTCGTTTCAGGAGGATCTTTTCAAAGATTTTTGAGAGAATCGGAAGTAGGCTAATTGGTCTGTAGGACGTTGAGGTGTTGGGAGGTTTGCCTGGTTTCGGAAACAGGATAATAGTGGAATGTTTCCATAAGAGAGGAAAGCGGGTGGTTCTTAGGATGGCATTATATAAGTAGGTGAGAAATATAACAGCTTTAGGAGGAAGTTGTCGAAGGATTTGAGAGGTAAGGAGGTCGTATCCAGGAGATTTACGGAGAGGAAGTTTTTGTAAGTGATGTTTGACCTCAGAAGGATTAACTGCTTTAGGTGGCAAGGAAAGTGGAATGGGAGATGTAAGGAATTCTTCTACTGTTGTGGTATGGGTGAGGTTGGATTCCGGATGAGAGGTAAATGTTCTGGAGAGGTGTCTGGCGAATTCCTCAGCTTTATCTTCATCAGACGCTGCCCAGGAGCCATCGCTTCGACGGAGGGGATGGGAAATATGATGGGATTTTAGGATTTTGTTGGTGATCTTCCATAGGGAATTGTCATGAACAGAGAGGGAAGTAAGGTAGGAGTTGAAGGATTGGGATTTGAAGGTGGCCAATTCCTGCTTTAATTGTTTACTGTAAAAATTATAGGAGCGACGATCGATGGGGTGTCTAGTACGTTGCCATAATAATCTGGCGCGGCGTTTGGTATGGATTAGGTCTATGAGGTGTTGAGGTAACTTATTTTTCTTGGGAGTTCTTGAGGAGTGGTTTGGAGAGGAAGCAGTCCAGATTGCTTGTTGGATAGTGGTGGTGAAAAGGTGTACGGCATTGTCAAGGTCATCTGGGGTTTTTAGGGTTATTCTGAGGTCAATTTTATCGGATAGGATTTGGTGATAGAGTTTCCAGTTAACTGGGCCTCTGATGAAGGACGGTGGAGAAGACTTAGGAATAGGAGCAAGAGATAATTGGAGTAATAATGGACTATGATCTGAGGATAGTTCGGCAAGACGGGTAAGGGAATGATTGAGGGGACCTAAGCCACTGTGGATGAAAAAATCAAGGATATCGGGATTGCGGTTAGGATCTGTGGGCCAGTAGGTAGGTGACTTAGGAGGAAGGATACTGAACCGTTGGGAATTGAGTGCAGATAACAATGTTCTGCCACGAGAGTTCGTGGTTCTAGAACCCCATTGATGGTGTTTGGCGTTTAAATCTCCACCCAGGATGAAATTATGACCTAAGGAGTTGAGGAGAGAACTGAACTGGACTTTGGATATGGATCTGTTAGGAGGGCAATATGCTGATGCAAGGGTGACTGGAAAGGAGAAGGTTTTGATTACAATAGCGGTTGACTGTAGGAAATCTTGAGTGGGTAATGGGAGTAAGTGATGGGAGAGGGATTGGTGTACGATGACAGCAGTACCGGCATGTGCTCTGCCGTCAGGATGGTCAGTACGGTATGTTAAATACTGTGGGATTTTCAAATGCTGTTTTATGGTCAGTCGAGTTTCTGTAATAAGGGCTACGTCAATGTTCTTGTCTTGTAGTAAAGCTGTTAGTTCGTCAACGTGATTTCTAACACCATTCGCATTCCAAAGGAGAATGGATATGGGTTTTGGGATGTGAGTCATTAAGGATTGTTTAAAGGAGGGATGAGGTGAGATACGAGATTTGTAAGGAGTGATATGAGTGGAGTAACTAGGGATTTGAAATCGGTGAGGAAAGATGCTAACAAACTGGTGAGATCTGTTGCATTTGAAGGAGGAGGAATTTGAGGTTGTTGATGATTATGTGTGTTAGGATGAACAGAATATTGAGGTTGGGGCTGAGGTAGTTGCTGCAGCAGGGCTTCACATGTATTATTGGGGTTCTTACCTCCAAGTAGTTCGGAGTATGATAAATTATTATTAACTAATCTAGAAGGTTCTCTTCTTGGTCTGGTTGTCTCATCTTGAATCCGGTTCTTTTGGTATCTGGATTTGAGGCTCTTATAGGTTTGGCAGCCTTTGTAGTTGGCCGGGTGTCCCTCCTGGCATAGTGCACACACTGCAGGATCTTGTATTGGTTTGGTGCACTCCACAGATTTGTGCTGTTCACCGCATTTCACGCAACGCGGCAGATGGTGACAATAAGTGTTCGTGTGGCCATACGCCTGGCAATTGTGGCACTGTACAATTTCCTTCTTGGGGTATGGCTTCTCTATCTTCACGATAGTGTAGTACAATCTCTTGATGTCATATATTTTTTCAATACCAGGTGATGGCTCTAGATCCACGAAAAATAAAGGTAGTGGAACTTTATTACTTACTCCTGGCTGCTCCTTATTCTCCTTCAGAACGTTGGTTACCTGACGCACTTTGAAACCAAGCGTCGCTAGTTCTTCTTTTATCACTTCAGTTGGGGTTGAGGAGTGTAAATTTCTTACCACCACTCGTAGCGATCTCTCCTGTTTCAGCTGGTATGTGTGGAAATTTGCATTCGTTTCGGACAGGTACTTCACAATTTTTCGGTAGGTTTCTGCAGTATCTGGTGTTATTTTTGTATCGTTGGTCCTATTGAGGCAAGAATAACTGCCGGAGCAGATTTCGTTTAGTTGTGTACACAGTAGTTGAAAATTTTTGATATTTTTTACAAATATCGGAGGAGGCCTTGGTTCCCTAGGTACTGCTGCTGACTCCATTACTTCTCTGTCATTATGAAGCACTTGGAACGGGTTTGGAGTGAAGAAAGGAGATTCTTCAACCATTTCTTGCGAAGAGGTACCTGGTTGAGGCTGAGGTTCTGTACCTGAAGTTTTCACTGTGGTTATTGGAGCAATTTCTCGCAGGCAGCGACGAGTTCTTTGTTTCGCTGGTGAATCACGAGGGGTACTAACGCCGTCTGACCGAGTCCTTTTAGTGGGCACCTTACTGGACATCACTTGCTGACTATGCCGCATATCATAAGAGAAAAAAAAAATTAAAATTAAAAAAAAAAAAAAATTAAAAATTAAAAAAAAATGTAGCAAACAGTAAATAACAACTGCTCTATTGTAAACTTCAACTGAATTCAGTAAATAATCAAAGAGATTCCGCTGAAAAATAGGCAAAAACTGAGAGAAGATTTCAGAACACGTCCTTCGCATCAGCTGATCCACTGCCTTATGAAATGGTCCTTAAGTCCTATTAAAGTCAAATTCAACCTTTCCCAAATCAACTTAAAATTTTTCCAAATCAAATTCAACCTTTTCCATTTCAAATTATACCTTTTTATTTCAAATTCAAACTTTTTATATTTATGAATTATGGGTTATTTGCCATATGCGTAGTTTTTGAAAAGAACCTGCATTTTAAGATTCCGCCGCTGCGTTTTGACTTAAGTTTTGATTTAAGTTTTTCGGATTTATTCGATATTAAGGTCTATTCATATGTTTCCGGAGCCGTAGATTTTGAAAATGACCTCCATTTTAAGATTATGTCACTGCGTTTCGACTTTTCGATGTAGTGTCAACTTATATGTTATCGAGTACGTATTTTTTAAAAATAATCACCATTTTAAGATTACGCCACTGTTTATTTGTTTGTTTAAGTTTTTAATTTTTCGTCCGTACTTAAACAAATTTGAAGGAATATTTTATTTTTCAGCCGAAATAACATGAATTTTTAAATTCAATTTTAATTTTGTTTTTTAATATTGCGGTATCCTCTTACAAAATTATAAGATACGAACTTCGAATAAGTAGAAAAAAAAATCAGTAAATAGTTTGTTTTTTTTTGTTTTATTGAGTATTAATTGACTGTGTTATAGTATTAATTCACACAATATGTACATAAGAAAGGAAAAAAAAAAAAAAAAAAAAAAAAATATATATATATATATATATATATATATATATATATATATATATATATATATATAAATAAAAAGATAAAGTAATATACAAGATAAGTAAAATAACAGATTAGCCGAATAATAACAAAATAAATAAAATACATTCACACCTATGTACGATATTTACATTGGCCCAGCTGACTCCGAATCAAGCTTTGTCCCCCAACTGTGGAAGCCAAAGCAGGACTCCAGGAGATCCCAGTGCTTCTCTCCCAGGCGCGTCACTCTTATAGTAAGCCAGTGGAGAATGATGGATGGCACAAGGGCAACAGACGCTCAGGACATGAGTTAGAATCTGGCCAGTGCCAGTACTCCAATATATACATTTTTACAAAAGGTCGCGGGGCCACTGACGTTGTAACCTCCGAGGATGACTGGAGGTAGATAGAGACTGTGCTACAGGATCAGGATGATGAGTAAGGTTCTGGTGAAATTAGGAACATTTGTCTGGGATTAGGTCAAGTACAAATAGGATATCTCAACTGTAAGGTTATTGTCTAGGGTTTTATTTGTTACATAAAATGGAGCATCGACTATTGTTCGAAGAACTTTAGACTGGAAGGATTCAATGCGTTTGATGTTAAAAAGTTTTGCTGTCCCCCAAAGATCGAGTCCGTAGGTCCAGATACGTTTCAGGATTGTCTTGTAGATTAAATGTTTGTTCTCAACTGAAAGTTGAGATTTTCTATTGAGTAGTCTATATAGTTGGCCATATTGTCGTTTAAGCTGTTGCCTTTAAGTCTGGTATGTGGGTTTCATGTTGGTCTTTTGTCTAGAAGGAAGCAAAGGTACCGAACTGTGTCGGAGAGGGGAAGTGGTATGGAGTTGAAATAAACTGGTGGACACGACTTTCGCCGAAGGGTGAAGGTGGTGTGTTTGGATTTAGATTCATTTACTTGGATGCGCCACTTATTACACCAGTGTTCAATAAGAGAAAGGTGACTTTGTAGGTTAAAGGATGCTGTTTCGGGATCTGAATTGGAAGATCGGGTGGCTGTGTCATCAGCGAATGTTGCCAGGAGAGTTTCAGGATGAGTAGGAATATCAGCGGTAAATAGAATATAAAGAATAGAACCCAAGACGCTCCCTTGAGGAACTCCCGCCTGAATTGAATAACACTTGGAAAATTCAGTTCCACAGCGTACTTGAAAGGAGCGGTCAGAGAGAAAGAATCGAAGTACCAGATATAAGGACTGAGGTAGATAGGTTTTAAGCTTGAAGAGCAATCCGGTGTGCCATACCCGGTCAAATGCTTGCGCAATGTCCAGAAATGCCCCCGAGCAATATTGCTAGCTTTCTAGGGCTGAGGATATATGGTCAACAACCCTTGTTGGACAGTGGAATGTTGGGAACGAAATCCGAATTGGTGGGTAGGAAGGTTTTGGAATTCTATAATGGGTAGGATACGTCTCAGTAGAATCTTTTCAAAGATTTTTGAAAGGATGGGAAGTAGGCTTATTGGTCTATACGATGTTGTTTTATTAGAATGTTTATTTAGTTTCAGAAAAAGGATGGTGACAGAATGTTTCCATAAGAGAGGAAAGTGGGTAATTCGTAGGATACAATTGTATATATAAGTGAGGAATATGATTGCTTTGGATGGAAGTTGCCGAAGGATCTGCAGGATTAGAAGGTCGTATCCAGCAGATAGTTTTTGTAAATTATGTTTGATCTCAAAAGGATTAACTGCTTTTGGTGGTAAGGAGAGTGGGATGGTTGAAGAGAGAAATTCTTCTAATATTGCAATATGGGTAGGATGGGATTCCGGATGAGGAGTGAATGTGCAGGAGAGGTGTTTGGCGAATTCCTCAGCTTTGTCTTCATCTGAAGCCGCCCAGGAGCCATCACTTCGTCGGAGGGGATGGGAAACATGGTGGGATTTTAGGATTTTTTTGGTGATACTCCAAAGGGAATTATCATGAGTGGAGAGAAATGTAAGGTAGGAGTTGAAGGATTAGGATCTGAAGTAGGATAACTCCTGTTTCAGTCGCTTACAGTAATAATTATAGTAACAGCGATCGGCTGGATGTCTGGTGCGTTGCCATAATGATCTGGCACGGCGTTTGATATGGATTAGGTCGAGGATATGTTGAGGTAATTTATTTTTCTTGGAAGTTCTTGAGGAGTGGTTTGGAGAGGAAGCAGTCCAGATTGCTTGTAGGATAGTGGTGGTAAAAAAAGTATACGGCATTGTCAAGGTCTTCTGCGGTTTTCAGGGTTATTCTGAGGTCAATTTGATCGGAAAGGATTTGCTGAAAGAGTTTTCAGTTGACTAGACCTCTGAGGAAGGATTGTGGGGAGGGTTTAGGAATAGGAGCTAGTGATACTTGGAGTATTAAAGGACTGTGGTCTGAGGAAAGGTCATCAAGACGGGTAAGAGAATGATTGAGGGGACCTAAACCACTGTGGATGAAGAAATCAAGGATATCAGGATTGCGGTTAGGTCAGTGGGCCAGTAGGTAGTTGAGTTAGGAGGAAGGAGGCAGAAACGTTGGGAATTGAATGCAGATAACAATGGGTCTGCCACGAGAATTCGTGGTTCTTGAACCCCATTCTTGATGCTTGGCATTTAGGTCTGCACCGAGGATGAATTGATGTCCTAAGGAGTTGAGAAGAGAACTGAACTGGATATTGGATATGGATCTGTTAGGAGGGCAATATGCTGATGCTATGGTGGCGGGAAAGGAGAAGGTTTTGATTACGATAGCGGTGGATTGTAGGAAATCTTTTGTCGGTAATGGAGGCTGGTGATGAGAAAGGGAGTGGTGTACAAGGACAGCAGTACCGGCATATGCCCTACCGTCAGGATGGTCAGTACGATATGTTAAGTACTGTGGGATTTTTAAGTATGTTTTTTGGTCAGTCGAGTTTCAGTAATGAGGACTACGTCAACGTTCTTGTCTAGTAGTAGAGCTGTTAGTTCGTCAGTGTGGTTTCTAACACCATTCTCATTCCAAAGGAGAATGGATAAGGGTTTGATGGGATTCATTTAAGGATTTTTTAAAGAAGGGATGAGATGAGATACTAGATTTGTGAGGAGTGATATCAGTGGGGTAACAAGGGATTTGAATTCAGTAAGGAAAGACGCCAACAGACTGGTAAGATCTGTGGTATGTGTTGGAGGAGGAATTTGATGTTTATCAGGGTTTTGTTCATTAGGAGGGACAGGATGTTGACATTGGAATTGGGATCGCTGTTGCGGCAGGGCCTCACATTTATCAGTCTGGTCTCTACCACCAAGTAACTGGGAGAAGGAAACTTTAGGGTCCATTTTTTTAGCAGGTCCTCTTCCGGGTTGGGAAGTTTCTTCTTTGTTTCGAGATTTATAGAATTGATTTTTGATATTTTTATAGGTCTCACAGCCCTTGTAGTTGGCAGGGTATCCTTCCAGACATGGAGCATTTCCGCATTCCGCATTTCAAGCAACTTGGTATATGATGGAAGTAAGCCTTGGTGTGGCCATATGCCTGACAGTTGTGGCACTGGACAATTTCTCTCTTAGTGTAAGGTTTTTCAACCTTAACACTTGTGTAATACAATATTTTAATTTCATATATTTTATCCACTCCTGCAGAGCGTTCCAAGTCAACAAAACATAGAGGTAATGGAATATTTCTATTTTACCCTGAGTCATCTCTGTTGTCCTTTATTACATTGGTGACCTGTCTTAAATTAAATCCCATGGCCGTAAGTTCTTCTCGTGTTGCTTCAACTGGTGTCGAGGGATGTAAGTTACGAATCACTACGCTCAGAGAGCGCTCTTGCCTGAGCTGGTATGTTTGAAAATCTGCCTTTGTAGCGGACAGATATTTAACTACACCGATAGGCAAAAAATTCCACCCACTTGATTTTTTCATGTTTTCATCTAAAAATATTTCTGCTTTGGATTGGTCTATTGTTTTTAATGAATAAATAGGTAATTTTTTTGTTTGTTTTTCAATTATGAATGTGTAAATAAAAGAATAATTTATTGACTTGAAATGGCATTGATTGGAGAAGAGGTTGTTATTTTTGGGATCTATGCTCCAACTGAAGAATCCAAGCAATCCATAAAAGACACGTTTTTCGATGATATTTGCGATTTGATAGGGCGAACACCTGGCCGTAAGATTGTTATCTGTTTGAGCGACTTCAACGGACGTGTTGGCAGCAAGTTCAATGATACCGTGGGACGCTTTGGAGAAGAGGTAACTAACGATAACGGAGAAAGATTAATAAGTTTATATGAGCAATTAAACATGAAAATATTAAATGGATTTTTCAAGCATAAAGAAATTCACAAATTCTCCTGGCACCAGCCTACTAAAGGTCTAAAATCAATCATAGATTATATAATCCTCAGGCGTACTACTAGGATAAAGGTGAACGGTGTTAGAGTGATGAGAGGGCAGGAATGTGGTTCGGATCACTTTCTTTTAAAGAGTATTCTGAATTTTAAACCCCATAATCTTCTTAGGAACTCTCCAGTGACCAGAAGAAATTCAGACTCTCCGAAAACAATTCGATACTCAATTGAGAGTATGAAAAATCAAGAATCAATAAAAGGACTATTCCAAAGCCGACTGATGGAGAAATTGAATCATGAGAAAGGTCTGAATGATCGACTATATTACGAAAATATAGTAAAGTGTCTGCATTTAGAAGCTGTCGGAGAGGAAAGGAAAACGGTTAGAGGAAAAAACAAGCTTTGGTGGAATGAGGATGCTGAAGTGGCTGTTCAAGAAAAAAAATATTTATACAATAAGTGGTTGAGCTCTAAAAATGAGAAGGACCTGAGGGAATATAGAAATGCCTGTAAAAAAGTAAAAGCTATTAGAAGGAAGGCATTAAATATCTATTGGGAGAAAACCTGCAAGTATGTGGACACTTACATTGATGGACAAAAGTCTAGTGCTGCTTGGAGGACATTAAAAAAATTGAAAAATCCCAAAAGATGTGGAGATAACTTCCCATTGATCAAAGACCAGCAAAGGGTGAATTACTTTGAAGAATTATTTCATGAGGAACGACCCGAATTCGCATGGAACCAATCGGATGAAATAATATTAAATAAGGAAGATATACTGCCAGTCACAATCATTGGATTCAGTTCTCAAAGGAATGAAAAATAGAAAATCTCCAGGCCCTGGTTCTATTCCAATTGAATTAATTAAAGCAGGCCCGACCGAACTCAAAATGGCACTGGCAGAAAGTATGACACTTCTGTTAAATGGTGGCGAGATCCCCGAAGAATGGAAACAGGGTTATATCACCCCAGTTTTCAAAAAAGGCCAAAAGAAAGACGTTTCCAACTACAGAGGTATTACTGTTACCAGATCGCTGAATAGATTGTACGGCCTGATAATTAAAAGCAGAATTGAAAATGACTTAAAGGAAGAGATCAGCGAGGAACAGACGGGATTTCGAGCTGGAAGATCATGCACTGATCACATTTTTAGTCTCTCACAACTTATAGAAAAGAAGATGGCCCACATGAACTCCACATGATATTTGTAGATTTACACAAGGCCTACGATTCAGTACCTCTAGCGAAATTGTGGAAAGCTTTGGAAGCCACATCTATTAAGAGATACCTCATCAGAGCAATTCAAGAGCTCTATAAAAATATAACGGGGGCTATAAAAATAGGAGATAGAGTGTCTAGAAGCTTCCCTATTAACAAAGGATTGAAATAGGGCTGCTGCCTTTCACCTCTGATTTTCAATATTTATATAGAACAAGCCCTTAAAGACTGGAAAAGATCGTGCCGTGGAATGGGTGTTCAAATCGGGAATGATGTAATCTACAATTTGCAGTATGCCGATGATCAAGTCATAACCGCATCGGATCCGGATGATCTGAGCTATATGATGAGGAAGTTGCTTGACACGTATTCCAGATGGGGTCTGAAGATCAGTGAAAATAAAACAGAGTGCATGGTTTTCAACGCTCCAAATTTGCCCTTTGAAATTGATGACTGGACGCTAAATGTCAGCCAACAGTTCAAGTACCTCGGCTACTGGTTATCTTCAAAGGGAGGTATTGAGGTTGACATCGAACATAAAATAAATAATGGGAAAAGAATAATAAGTCCAATAAATTCAACCCTATGGAGTAAAGAAATAAGATTAGAAACTAAAAAGAAGATATACCATTCCTTTGTAGAAAACGTAGACCCTTACGGATCAGAAGTTTGGACAATGACAAAAAAGATGGAAAATAAGTTTCTTTCCATGGAAATGGATTTCTGGAGAAGAAGCTGTGGCATATCTAGAATAGAGCGGATCCCAAACGCAGCTATTAGAGACAAGGTCGGATGTCAAAAGAACATCCTTCACCTGATCGGGACCAAACGGTTAAAGTGGTATGGCCACTTAATTCGGATGGATGAAAACAGCTGGCCAAAGAAAATTTATACCTATATGCCACCTGAAAGAAATAAGCGTGGAAGGCCAAAGAAGAAATGAATAGAGCACGTGGAGGAAAGCATGGCAGCCAGAGGGCTTCGTGAAGGAGATTGGATGGACAGGGAGCAGTGGCTTTTGGGTATTGGGGATATGACTCTTTAAGTTGTATAAAACCCAAATAAATAAATAAATAAATAAAATGTTAATATAGAGGACAATAACTCTTAATCCTTAATTCAATGAAATGATTCTAGATTCCAATGTTCACTTTCTATGGAATCAAAATATTTATTCAGTATCATTAGTTCAGTGCCGTTTCGAGGGTCTTTGACGGTCATTCGCTATGTAGATGAGATTTTGGAACCTCGTGTGTTGCCTATCCTCAACGAAATCAGCGATCGTTCTATTCTAATGCACGATAATGCACGCCCACATGTCGCCCGCATATTGCAGACGTTCCTTCAACAGAACAATATTGATGTTTTAGCCTGGCCAGCACGTTCTCCAGATTTGACCCCCATTGAGCATTTATGGGATAACCTCGGAAGACGAATAAGAGCGCGTGCAACACTTCCTGATTCACTGCAGGAACTTGAAAGGGCTCTTCGGGAGGAATGGGCAGCAAAGAGACATTTCCCGACTGGTGGCCGAGGCGTCTTCAAGAAGTAGTGAAGGCAAGAGGAGGAAACACGCGCTTCTAAACGATGATGTAATTAATTTCTTATAGAATAATAATAGTTCGTTTTCAATTTTTTTTTCTCTAATCTTTCTTACCCAATCACATTTTGATTATTAAAGGTAAAAAAGATTATAAAATTCCATAAATACTAAGTATTATCTACAAATACCATGTATTATATACAAATACAACTTTTTTTACAAGTGGCAGAAATATTTTTAGAAGAAAACATGAAAAAATCAAGTGGGTGGAAATTTTGCCTATCAGTGTATTTGTCGATAAGCATCAGCTGTGCTTGGGGATATTTTAGTATCGCTAGTGCGACTTAAGCAGGTGTAGCTCCCGGCAATTGTTATTTTATTTAGCTGTATGCACAATAATGATAAATATTTTTTATATTTTTAACAAAAATCGGATGACGTCGAGGGTCTTTAGGAATGGGTACAGATTCCATAGACTTTTTCATTTTGAAGAATTTCAAAAGGATTAGGAGTAAAAAAAGGTGATTCGGTATCTTGAGAAATACCAGGCTGAGATTGAATGACTTCTGTTGTTACTGTAGCTGGAGTCGCAAGGGTCCTATGCTTGTACTTGACCTTCAATTAATCAACCGCCTGCAACTGCACCGGTGGAGGGCAGCAGCCCAACTGACCACCTGTTGATATCTAACTACGTGGCACTATAGCGAGATAAGGAAGTTATCCACCTTAACTTCACTCTTCACAACAGTACACAATAAATAACAACTGTACTTACAGTAGAATTAGTTTATGTTTCAGTCTAGGTGAACTGACGTCTTGACACTGTTTTAATTAAAACTAACACTATTTTATACGAAAAATGAATATTTTTAAGCGCTGAAGTACAGGTCGACTGATACAATCTAGCGCATGAGCAGAGCCTCTATTGATGGATGAGTATGTCGTAGTAAATAGTAGGTTAAAATTATTACCAGGAGCTTTTTCAGCTTTTTACTTAGTGTTTTGTGGTTAATTTAACCTAAGCTTCATAATATTTATTAATCCATACTCGAAAACATATCAATGAAACTTTGAACCAAAAAAAAAAAAAAAAAAAAAATTAATTGAGATGGAGGAGGCACTGGATCAGCTGATTGGAAGGTTATGCTCTCAACTGGTCTCTCAGTATTTACCTATCTTTCAGCGGAATCTATCTGATTTTTCATTGAATACATTTCAAGTGTACATCAGAGCAGTAGATATTGCTGTTTGATATATTTTCTTTTCTTTCTTTCTTTCTTCTCTTATGGTATGCGGTATAGTCACCAAGTGATGTCCAGTAAGGTGCCCAAGAGGACTCGGTCAGACGGAGTTAGCTCACCAGCCAAACGAAGAACTCGTCGCTGCCGAGAAACATCTCCAACAACAAAAGTGAATACTTCAGAACCAGAACCTCAGCAGCAACCAGGAACTTCTTCGCAAGAAATGATCGAAGAATCCCCTTTCTTTACTACAAACTCCTACCAAGTGCTTCAAAATGACCGAGATGTAATGGAGTCTGCTGCTATACCCACAGAACCAGGGCCTCCTCCGATATTTGTGAAAAATATCAAATATTTCGAGTTGATCTGCACCTAACTAAATAAGATCTGCTCTGACAGTTATTCATGCCTTAACAGGACCAACGATACAAAAATAACACAAGATACTGCTGAAACCTACCGAATAATATTGAAGTACCTCTCAGAAAAGAATGCGAATTTTCATACGTACCAGCTTAGAACAAGACTGACCTGAAAAAATCATTTAAAAATACCTCAATACATTATATACCATACTGACCATCCTAACAGTAAAGCACATGCCAGTACTGCTATTATTATACACCACTCCCTTTCTGATCACCAGCTCCCATTGCCGACACAAGATTTCCTACAATCCACCGCTATCGTAATCAAAACCTTCTCCTTTCCCGTCACCATAGCATCAGCACATTGCCCTCCTAACAGATCCATATCCAATATCCAGTTCAGTTCTCTTCTCAACTCCTTAGGACATCATTTCATCCTCGGTGCAGACCTAAATGCCAAGCATCAAGAATGGGGTTCAAGAACCACGAATTCTCGTGGCAGACCCATTGTTATCTGCACTCAATTCTCAACGTTTCTGCCTCCTTCCTCCTAACTCAACTACCTACTGGCTCAAAGATCCTAACCGCAATCCCGATATCCTTGATTTTTTCATCCACAGTGGTATAGGTCCCCTCAATCATTCCCTTACCCGTTTTGGCGAACTATCCTCAGATCATAGTCCATTATTACTCCAATTATCGCTAACTCCTATTCCTAAGTCTTCTCCACCGTCCTTTATCAGAAGCCCAGTTAACTGGAAACTCTTTCACCAAATCCTTTCTGATAAAATTGACCTCAGAATAACCCTGAAAACCCCAGATGACCTTGACAATGCCGAACACTTTTTTTACCACCACTATCCTACAAGCAATCTGGACTGCTTCCTCTCCAAACCACTCCTCAAGAACTTCCAAGAAAAATAAGTTACCTCAACATCTCCTCGACCTAATCCATATCAAAGCCGTGTCAGATCATTATGGCAACGCACCAGACATCCAGCCGATCGCCGTTTCTATAATTATTACTGTAAGCGACTGAAGCAGGAATTATCCTACTTCAGATCCCAATCCTTCAACTCCTACCTTACTTCCCTCTCTTCTCATGTCAATTTCCTATGAAAGATCACTAAAGGAATCCTAAAACCCCATCATATATCACATCCTCTCCATCTATGTAATGGCTCTTGGACAGCTTCTGACAAAAATAGAGCCGAGGAATTCGCCAAACACCTTTCCCTTACATTCACCTCTCATCCGGAATCCAACCCCACCCACACGCCAGCAGTATAGGAATTCACCATCCCACTCTCCTTACCGCCTAATGCAGTTAATCCTTCTGATGTCAAATATCACTTACAAAAACTACCTACCCGCAAATCACCTGGATACGACCTCCTTACCTGTCAGGTCTTAAAACTGTCATATTCCTTACATACATATACAATAGCATCCTTCGAACCACCCACTTGCCTCTTTTATGGAAACATTTTACTATTATCCTATTCCCAAAATCAGGCAAACCTCCCAACACTTAACTTTCTACAGACCCATTAGCCTACTTCCGATCCTTTAAAAAATCTTTGAAAAAATCCTCCTGAAAAGAATCTTACCCTTTATAGAATCTCAAAATCTTCCTTCACACCAGTTCGGATTCTGTTCCCAACACTCCACAGTCCAACAAGGACTTCGAGTGGTCGATCATATTTCCACAGCGCTGGAAAGCAAGCAATATTGCTCGGGTGCATTTCTGGACATAGCTCAAGCTTTTGACCGTGTATGGCACGCCGGGCTTCTTTTCAAACTTAAAACCCATCTTCCTCAGGTACCTTGGCTTTCTCTTAGACAGAGGACTAACGTGGAACCCTCATACTAGCCTCATACGGCCAACTATACATACTACTAAATAGAAAATCTAAACTCTCTACATATGTCGTTTATTGCTTTGTTTCGTATTTGAGGGCGCCAGAGTAATAAAAATAATTTTTTTTTGTAAAAATTATATATTTCTGGGCTAATATTCGTATTAATTCGTTTATATATATATATATATCTTATATAATAGATCTAATGCTTTCGTTACGCATTTGGGAAAGTCAAGCAGTTTCCAGATAAGTTTCCAGGAATTTTCAGGAAAGAACATATAGTGACTTGCTGGAATTAAGTGACTTCGTTAATACTTACGTTAAAGTGTCTCTAAAGTCTAGTGGCTAGCATCCTATACTGTGATTGTGAAGGTACCCAGTTCAATATTGGTTCCGACATATTCATTAAGGGGACGGGGTGGCCGAATGGGCTAACGCGTGTGCACAGCACCGCGAGTTGCCCGGCAACCAGATGTGAATATGAGATTAAAAAAGTACGAGTTGCTTTGCTGAACTTAAAATTTATTTTAAATAGAATTAGGTTTTGCCTTCAGCAATTGAAATTTGATTTGAATTTTAGTTTTGTTTTTTTCTCTCTACAATTTTGAAGATGGCACCAACTAAGAGAACTAAGGGAGCTATAATTGATAGAAAAGAAAGGATGTTTCTTCGAATTCAAACTACATATGATATGATCAAGGGCCTTCCTGATAGAAAGGAAATATTTATAGTTAATGCTTTGGAAATTCAAGCACAACTGGAGGAATTTGAAGCGGTGTTGAACAAGATTTACGTGCTAAATGAATCGTTAGAGGAGGAACATAGTATAGAAGTAAACGAACCATCTTTAGCGGCGGAGGAACTTTATTATGAGATAAAATTTACGCAAGAGAAATTAATTAAAGCTGAGCACATAGTTCCCGAGTTTCAACCCATATCTGAACCAGTAGTGTATCCTAAATTGCCAGATTTGAAAATTCCCCAATTTTCCGGAAAGTACGAGCAATTTTTTCATTTAAATCATTATTTGATGCCTTAATTCATTATTGAAATCACACAGATATAGTAAAATTTTCATATCTAAGTCACTTTTAGTTCATCCTGCCTCACAGGTCATTTCTTCAATTGAGTAAACATGGAAAATTACTATGATAAATTAGTAAAGTGTTATAATAATAAAAGAATCATTGCAACATACCATCTTAACAAAATTATACGGTTTAAACTATTTTCTGTTGATAATTCTTCCAACTTTAGAAGCTTTCTGGATACATTTGAAGATAATAACAATGCCTTAAAAATCTTAAACTAAATAAACCCGCTGATTTTGTTTTTGCTGCATATCGGACTAAACGTTGGGGACCCATATTCATGAAGATTGTTTGAGAATAGTCCTAGCGAAGAAATAGTTCCTAACTTTGAAGATTTTGCAAAGTTGTTGTATCACAACTTAGAGTCGCAGAAATGTGTTCCGAGCCTTCTACATCCAAAACCACCCAGCCTAAAGTTCATTGAAAAACATTTGTCACCATACAATGTTACATAATGCTGCAAACACTGGCCCTCTCAGTCTCAAGTAACAAACAATTCTCGAGCAGTTTCGTGCCATGTTGCCACCAACTCAAAGGTACTTCTGGGTACTGCCGTGGGTAGAATTTGTTCAAGTTCTTGTCAGTGGTATTCATGCAGAATGGTGATAGATCCAGGTTCACAGATTAATTTAATTACAACTGATCTAATGAACGCAGATCAGCCCTTCTTTACAGGACGAAATAATGCAATTTTGGGAGACTTACAGTCACAGTTTCGATTCCGCCGAATCCTGAAGATGCATTTTGAAAAGATCACTTTATAAATACATGCACTCGTGATCTCCAGGGTAGATTCGTTGTTTCGCTTCCGTTCCGCTTTGACCAGCCGATTAGCCTTGATTCCACCAGAGAGATAGCTCAGATTTAGAAATCTGGAAAATTGATTTAGGATAGATCCGGAGTATAAGTCTGCCTATGCTGCACAAATGGATGAATATGTAAGACTAGATTATGTCCGCCTCACCAAGAATCCTTCTCCATACGTCATGACCCATCATGGAGCCATTAAAGATTCTTCCACGACAAAACTTGGGGTCATATTTAACGGTTCGAAGAAGATAATTCCCCTCAGCAGGTCTTATCTTTCAAGGCCACGGTCACGGCGGTTCGTATTACTTGTCAATCTTTAGTTCTTACCTCAGACTCATATATACTTTTTTTCTCTCTCTCTGTTATACTTATTTATTCATTTTTTTTTTTTTTTTTTTTACTCTAACTCTTTTATTTTTTATATATTTATCTTAATTTATACATTTATTGAAAATGTTAAATTAAACAGTTGTATATAGATTTGTAAATAGATTAGTTATTTAGTATTTATTTAGTAAATTTTCTTATTAGAGATACTTTTTTTTTCTCTTCTTCTTTGTTTATTTATATGTAGAGGTATGGATTCTGATAAGAATGCTTTTATTGATGAATCAGATGTAGATACTCCGTTCTCCGAAATTAGTGAGGCAGATTCTCAGTACTTAACAAGGCGAACTCTCCAAAAGCGCCGCAGAAACTCTGCCCCTGGGTCGGCGGGCAACTCACCAAATAAAAAAAAACAAATCCGCTAAATCAAAACAGCCACTCAAAGCAGACAAAAATAAACAATCAAAAACTACCATTAATAATAATTCAGCTAAAGCTGAAACTAAACTACCTACTAGCACATCCAGCAACAATTATGTTGGAGTCAATAATAAAACAATGAGACCACTGAACCTAAGACTTTTACCGAACCTGAGCCACCACCGATATATCTAAGCAAAATTGATAACTGCATGAAGTTTGGTCAAGAAATAGCTAACCTGATTGGACAGGCCAATTTATGGTGTTTTTCTCATGTCAATAACATAAAGATTAACACAAACACCAAAGACGTTTATAAAAATTATTATTATTAATCACTTGACAGCACAAAACTATGAATTCTAGAACCAGCGCGGAATAATTCTGAAATCTTTGAAGTCAAAAGACTATTGTATTCTACTGTAAAATTTTAAGAAACATATAGTCGTGCAATGCACCAAGTGTCAAAACTTAGGTCATACAAAGGCCATCACTCGGCGCGGTGTGTCAAATGTGCCGGTCCTCACTCCTCTTACACCTGTCAGAAACCGTTGAATGAACCAGCAAAATGTGCCCGCTGTGGTGAGGACCATCCTGCTAGTTATCGGGGTTGCATGGTCTATAAGAAGATCTATAAGCAAAGGACTTACAACATATCACTAAAAAAACACGAACAGGAGATTCCTACCCAGGCACAGGTACCTGAACTTCAAAACGTCGCCACGTTTCCTGAATCGCCAAACAAAATAGCATCTCTGGATAGATTGTTCGATAAGTTTTCAGAGCGTTTTCCTCCTTTGATCGACCGACAAGGAATTTTATTCCAACACGAAATGCTCGTCCTCACACTTTCCGTCGGATCAAAGAAAAGTTTAAAGAACTTCATGGGCTCGAACTCCTGTCTCATCCACCATATACTCTAGACCTGGCATCATCGGATCACTACTTGTTTAGTTCCATGACAAAATTTTGTACAACCGAAAACATTTGATAATTTTGCGAAAGTTGAAATTGCGGTCCAAGAGTTCTTTGACAGCCATCCCAAAGAATGGTATCAGCGTGGGTTCGAACAATTGGCTAGCAGATACTAGCAGAATAATAATTGTATTTTATATCTAATAAATAATAATAAAAATAATTGGTTTAAAAACGGTCATTTTTTTTATACACCCTATTGGCTTTATTTATAAAATTTTTAATAACATTCATTTTCATACGTTTGGGATGATAAGAAAATAATTGAGTATAATATCACTTGTCTTTTCATTTTTTGTAGATTCTATAATTATTTTTCCATTTTCTCCATTTATTTTTATGTCCGAAAATCTTATTGATTTTTCTGTTTCTATTTCTGTGGTAAATTTGATACTTCTACTGTAGATATTTAGCTCCTCAATGCTCCTACTTTGTCACAAATAAAATAATCTATAAAGACCTCAATGTTTCATATGTTTCCGATTTGGCCGAATCCAGATACCTATCCTTCCATAATAAACTTCATAACCATCCCAACCCTCTTGTTTCTAACCTTGCTTCCTATTCAATTCCTGATAACCCTCTGAGGTGTCTGAAAAGGAGATGGCCATGTGATCTCCTAATATAGACATATTATTAGAGTGCTAAAAATGGGTAGTTTCTCAACATGTGTTTCATGTCATTATATCCATGTGCGAATTTACTAGATGTATTTTTTGTATACAGTTGTAAATATCATATAAATAAATAAATAAGATATTTAGCAGAATAAAGAAATTATCTAGTTTATGTTTTAAAATTATACATAATATGTCATCTACATATTTTAGACATAACTTTGGTTTAATATTTGAATTCTTGATTACGTCTGCTAATAATTTATTCATAAAAATACCTGATGCATTGATAGAGAGAACCATTAGCGGATCCAGGATTTAATTTTGGGGGAGTCTTCAGCCCGAAAGCTTTTTTTTCATAAAAATTACGATAATTACTTTGGAAAAAAAGAAAGAAACTAACTACCTGTATGAAATGGTGTTTAAGTGATTCCTAAAGCCCTTTTAATATTAATCACACGAACAATAATACTTTAAGAGTTACTTTTTTAATATTTTGTTCGATAAAACATGGTTATATTTTTCCATTTTGGGGGGGGGCTTCAGCCCGAAAGCCCCCCCCCCCGTAGATCCGCCCGTGGAGAGAACCGCTCCCATTTGCATTCCTTTTATACTTTTGTATTTTTTATTATTAAATATCTAAAAACCCTTTTCAACACATAATTTAATTTCCTCTAAATATGTATTTTTATTTTTTATATTGGTATATGGTTCAATTTCTTTCTAATTTTCTTATAAGATTCTAATTATATTTTATATTGGTAAAATGTTGGATATATATTCCACATTAAAACTTTTCATTTTCCTTTAATTTCATTTCTCTAATTCTTTCTTTTTACCTCAAACCCATTTTTTACATCTTATGAATTATTGTTATTTAAAATGTCTAAACTTGGTTTTATAAACTTATACAATTTATAAGTTGGGTTATCGATACCATTAACTATCGCTATGAGATTAATTCCTGGTTTGTGGAGCTTTATTAACCCATATAACCTTGGGATATTTGATAGTATTATATATAATTTAACTGTTATATTATTTTAAATGTTTTTTTATGAACTGATTGTGTATGGGTCTTATAGATGGTTTGAAAATGCAATCATAGTCGAAAGGCACTGTGGAGGAGAAATAAAAACAAATATGGTGAAAATAAAGCTTTTATTTATATAGATATAAGTACATTTTTTGTATTTTAAATCACGGGTGATTCCAATGTTTCTGCTCCTTTTTTCTTCTACTTTAATCATACCATCGTTTTTATTCTTATCTAAACTTTATTCTTATTTATTTTCAGTTCATCAGTTTTTTTTATAATGGGGTGTATAAAAAAAAAAAAATGACTGTTTTATCAAATTCAAGATTTCAAAGGACTATAAATATTTTAATCTTATTTAAAAATCTTCGGATATGAGGCGAAATCCGAACACCCGTGAGAAATGGCTAGATCGAGGTCAAACTGCTTTTCCTGTTGCTGCAAGGGGACAATTTGAAAAAAAAAGAATATGTTTCGCGTTTTTTGGAATTTTTAAGGTGTTATTCATCACGAATTGGTTCCTGACGGATGCTATATGAATTCTGAACTCTACTGGAATGATTGTACTCAAAGTTGTCAGAGCTCTATCGATCAAAAAAGAATTTTATTCCAACAAGAAATGCTCGTCCTCACACTTCTCGTCGAACCAAAGAAAAGTTTAAAGAACTTCATGAGGGAAAAAATTTGATAATTTTGCGGAAGTTGAAATTGCAGTCCAAGATTTCTTTGACAGCCATCCCAAAGAATGGTATCAGCGTGGGATCGAGCAATTGGCTAGCAGATACGTTGAGTATTAATTGTATTTTGTATCAAATAAATAATAATTTTTAGATATTTAGAAGATTAAAAAAAGTATCTATTTTATCTTTTTCAATTATACATAATATGTCATCTACATATTGTAATGTACACTTGGTTGTGCCAAAGAATGGTTTTAAAATTTTCCGCGTTACGGCAAGTGATGGGGTCAGATCTAAAAGATAAAAGATAACACTTAAGCCTTGTGAGCGCCTGGTTGGCTCGGCCCAATTCTTCATGAGCAATCACAGAGACAGCACCACACGGGCCCTCTGCCTCCAGGTAACAAAGATGTAAGCTGGCATATAGACGGTAAGCTATTTCTTGCACAATCATTAACCTACTTATCCCTTAAAATACAGTCCAATGCTTTAAAATTAAAATGTTGCCTTATTAAAACTCATGAGAGTTATTTTGCCATAATTAGAAAAGTTGCCTAAACAACACCTTCATTGGAAGTGAGTAAAAAGGGTTTAATAAATTAATGTTGTACAATTAAAAGGCAAGCTAATCTAGTTCTACTAGTGCAGGGAAAAGAAAATGGCTGCTCTGTACTTTCCCAAGAAGGAAAATCCCAAAGAGGAAAGGGACAAAGGTTTTTGTTTTGGCAAGCAGTTGTTGCGTGGCTGCAGTGAATAGGATAGGAGAAGTGATCCTGGCTCCAGTGGGAAAAACCCAGTTATAGTATTACCACCTTGGAAGTTGTTGATTGGCAGAGAGACTAGTTGTTTGGAATAACAAGGGAAAGGATTTCCCAGTGAGCTTGAGTTGAGTAGAATAAATCATTACCATTTTGGAATTGTTTTAACAGAATATTGGAAATCATTAGAAGACAAATGAATTTAGTGCAGCAAAGGAAGAAACAGTATCTATAGAAAAAAGGTTAGCTTGCCAATTTATACTTGACTTTAATTTAAAATAAAGCAGTGTTAAATGTAGTTAATGTTAGTTTGTCTGAGTGTTTTGATCTGATTGTCACGAACCCACACCTGTGATAAATAAATATATTAATACTCATAAAAATACCTGATGCATTAATCGAGAGAACAGCTCCCATCTGCATTCCTTTTACATTTTTGTATTTTTATTATTAAAAATCTAAAAATTATTTTCAACACATAATTTAATTCTCTCTGAATATGTATTTTTCTTTTTTATATTGGTATATGGCTCAATTTTCTTCTAAGATTCTAAGAATCTTCTGCCATCCCAAAGAATGGTATCAGCGTGGGTTCGAACAATTGGCTAGCAGATACTAGCAGAGTATTAATTGTATTTTATATCAAATAAATAATAATACAAATAATTGGTTTAAAAACGGTCATTTTTTTTGTATACACCTTATTGGCTTTATTTATAAACTTTTTAATAACATTCATTTTTATATGTTTGGGATGATAAGAAAATAATTGAGTATAATATCACTTGTATTTTCTTTTTTTGTCCATTCTGTAATTATTTTTCCATTTTCTCTATTTATTTTTATGCCCGAAAATCTTATTGATTTTTCTGTTTCTATTTCTTTGGTAAATTTGATACTTTTATTGTAGATATTTAGTAGACTTAAGAAAGTATCCATTTTATCTTCTAAAATTATACATAATATGTCATCTACATATTTTAGACATAACTTTGATTTAATATTTGAATTCTTGATTACGTCTGCTAATAATTTATTCATAAAAATACCTGATGCATTGATAGAGAGAACCGCTCCCATTTGCATTCCTTTTATACTTTTGTATTTTTTATTATTAAATATCTAAAAACCCTTTTCAACACATAATTTAATTTCCTCTAAATATGTATTTTTATTTTTTATATTGGTATATGGCTCCATTTCTTTCTAATTTTCTTATAAGATTCTAATTATATTTTATATTGGTAAAATGTTGGATATATATTCCACATTAAAACTTTTCATTTTCCTTTAATATCATTTCTCTAATTCTTTCTTTTTACCTCAAAGCCATTTTTTACATCTTATGAATTGTTGTTATTTAAAATGTCTAAACTTGGTTTTATAAACTTATACAATTTATAAGTTGGGTTATCGATACCATTAACTATCGCTATGAGATTAATTCCTGGTTTGTGGAGCTTTATTAACCCATATAACCTTGGGATATTTGATAGTCTTATATATAATTTAACTGTTATATTATTTTAAATGTTTTTTTATGAACTGATTGTGTATGGGTCTTATAGATGGTTTGAAAATGCAATCATAGTCGAAAGGCACTGTGGAGGAGAAATAAAAACAAATATGGTGAAAATAAAGCTTTTATTTATATAGATATAAGTACATTTTTTGTATTTTAAATCACGGGTGATTCCAATGTTTCTGCTCCTTTTTTCTTCTACTTTAATCATACCATCGTTTTTATTCTTATCTAAACTTTATTCTTATTTATTTTCAGTTCATCAGTTTTTTTTATAATGGGGTGTATAAAAAAAAAAAAATGACTGTTTTATCAAATTCAAGATTTCAAAGGACTATAAATATTTTAATCTTATTTAAAAATCTTCGGATATGAGGCGAAATCCGAACACCCGTGAGAAATGGCTAGATCGAGGTCAAACTGCTTTTCCTGTTGCTGCAAAGGGACAATTTGAAAAAAAAAAGAATATGTTTCGCATTTCTTGGAATTTTTAAGGTGTTATTCATCACGAATTGGTTCCTGACGGATGCTATATGAATTCTGAACTCTCCTGGAATGATTGTACTCAAAGTTGTCAGAGCTTTATCGATCAAAAAAGAATTTTATTCCAACAGGAAATGCTCGTCCTCACACTTCTCGTCGAACCAAAGAAAAGTTTAAAGAACTTCATGAGGGAAAAAATTTGATAAT
The DNA here is from genome assembly GCA_928085145.1 of Nezara viridula. NCBI lineage: Eukaryota > Metazoa > Arthropoda > Insecta > Hemiptera > Pentatomidae > Nezara > Nezara viridula. The sequence continues at coordinate 780,157 of OV725078.1, forward strand.
TTTGCGGAAGTTGAAATTGCAGTCCAAGATTTCTTTGACAGCCATCCCAAAGAATGGTATCAGCGTGGGATCGAGCAATTGGCTAGCAGATACGTTGAGTATTAATTGTATTTTGTATCAAATAAATAATAATTTTTAGATATTTAGAAGATTAAAAAAAGTATCTATTTTATCTTTTTCAATTATACATAATATGTCATCTACATATTGTAATGTACACTTGGTTGTGCCAAAGAATGGTTTTAAATTTTTCCGCGTTACGGCAAGTGATGGGGTCAGATCTAAAAGATAAAAGATAACACTTAAGCCTTGTGAGCGCCTGGTTGGCTCGGCCCAATTCTTCATGAGCAATCACAGAGACAGCACCACACGGGCGCTCTGCCTCCAGGTAACAAAGATGTAAGCTGTCATATAGACGGTAAGCTATTTATGCACAATCATTAACCTACTTATCCCTTAAAATACAGTCCAATGCTTTAAAATTAAAATGTTGCCTTATTAAAACTCATGAGAGTTATTTTGCCATAATTAGAAAAGTTGCCTAAACAACACCTTCATTGGAAGTGAGTAAAAAGGGTTTAATAAATTAATGTTGTACAATTAAAAGGCAAGCTAATCTAGTTCTACTAGTGCAGGTAAAAGAAAATGGCTGCTCTGTACATTCCCAAGAAGGAAAATCCCAAAGAGGAAAGGGACAAAGGTTTTTGTTTTGGCAAGCAGTTGTTGCGTGGCTGCAGTGAATAGGATAGGAGAAGTGATCCTGGCTCCAGTGGGAAAAACCCAGTTATAGTATTACCACCTTGGAAGTTGTTGATTGGCAGAGAGACTAGTTGTTTGGAATAACAAGGGAAAGGATTTCCCAGTGAGCTTGAGTTGAGTAGAATAAATCATTACCATTTTGGAATTGTTTTAACAGAATATTGGAAATCATTAGAAGACAAATGAATTTAGTGCAGCAAAGGAAGAAACAGTATCTATAGAAAAAAGGTTAGCTTGCCAATTTATACTTGACTTTAATTTAAAATAAAGCAGTGTTAAATGTAGTTAATGTTAGTTTGTCTGAGTGTTTTGATCTGATTGTCACGAACCCACACCTGTGATAAATAAATATATTAATACTCATAAAAATACCTGATGCATTAATCGAGAGAACAGCTCCCATCTGCATTCCTTTAACATTTTTGTATTTTTATTATTAAAGATCTAAAAATTATTTTCAACACATAATTTAATTCTCTCTGAATATGTATTTTTCTTTTTTATATTGGTATATGGCTCAATTTTCTTCTAAGATTCTAAGAATCTTCTGCCATCCCAAAGAATGGTATCAGCGTGGGTTCGAACAATTGGCTAGCAGATACTAGCAGAGTATTAATTGTATTTTATATCAAATAAATAATAATACAAATAATTGGTTTAAAAACGGTCATTTTTTTTGTATACACCTTATTGGCTTTATTTATAAACTTTTTAATAACATTCATTTTTATATGTTTGGGATGATAAGAAAATAATTGAGTATAATATCACTTGTATTTTCTTTTTTTGTCCATTCTGTAATTATTTTTCCATTTTCTCTATTTATTTTTATGCCCGAAAATCTTATTGATTTTTCTGTTTCTATTTCTTTGGTAAATTTGATACTTTTATTGTAGATATTTAGTAGACTTAAGAAAGTATCCATTTTATCTTCTAAAATTATACATAATATGTCATCTACATATTTTAGACATAACTTTGATTTAATATTTGAATTCTTGATTACGTCTGCTAATAATTTATTCATAAAAATACCTGATGCATTGATAGAGAGAACCGCTCCCATTTGCATTCCTTTTATACTTTTGTATTTTTTATTATTAAATATCTAAAAACCCTTTTCAACACATAATTTAATTTCCTCTAAATATGTATTTTTATTTTTTATATTGGTATATGGCTCCATTTCTTTCTAATTTTCTTATAAGATTCTAATTATATTTTATATTGGTAAAATGTTGGATATATATTCCACATTAAAACTTTTCATTTTCCTTTAATATCATTTCTCTAATTCTTTCTTTTTACCTCAAAGCCATTTTTTACATCTTATGAATTGTTGTTATTTAAAATGTCTAAACTTGGTTTTATAAACTTATACAATTTATAAGTTGGGTTATCGATACCATTAACTATCGCTATGAGATTAATTCCTGGTTTGTGGAGCTTTATTAACCCATATAACCTTGGGATATTTGATAGTCTTATATATAATTTAACTGTTATATTATTTTAAATGTTTTTTTATGAACTGATTGTGTATGGGTCTTATAGATGGTTTGAAAATGCAATCATAGTCGAAAGGCACTGTGGAGGAGAAATAAAAACAAATATGGTGAAAATAAAGCTTTTATTTATATAGATATAAGTACATTTTTTGTATTTTAAATCACGGGTGATTCCAATGTTTCTGCTCCTTTTTTCTTCTACTTTAATCATACCATCGTTTTTATTCTTATCTAAACTTTATTCTTATTTATTTTCAGTTCATCAGTTTTTTTTATAATGGGGTGTATAAAAAAAAAAAAATGACTGTTTTATCAAATTCAAGATTTCAAAGGACTATAAATATTTTAATCTTATTTAAAAATCTTCGGATATGAGGCGAAATCCGAACACCCGTGAGAAATGGCTAGATCGAGGTCAAACTGCTTTTCCTGTTGCTGCAAAGGGACAATTTGAAAAAAAAAGAATATGTTTCGCATTTCTTGGAATTTTTAAGGTGTTATTCATCACGAATTGGTTCCTGACGGATGCTATATGAATTCTGAACTCTCCTGGAATGATTGTACTCAAAGTTGTCAGAGCTTTATCGATCAAAAAAGAATTTTATTCCAACAGGAAATGCTCGTCCTCACACTTCTCGTCGAACCAAAGAAAAGTTTAAAGAACTTCATGAGGGAAAAAATTTGATAATTTTGCGGAAGTTGAAATTGCAGTCCAAGATTTCTTTGACAGCCATCCCAAAGAATGGTATCAGCGTGGGATCGAGCAATTGGCTAGCAGATACGTTGAGTATTAATTGTATTTTGTATCAAATAAATAATAATTTTTAGATATTTAGAAGATTAAAAAAAATATCTATTTTATCTTTTTCAATTATACATAATATGTCATCTACATATTGTAATGTACACTTGGTTGTGCCAAAGAATGGTTTTAAAATTTTCCCCGTTACGGCAAGTGATGGGGTCAGATCTAAAAGATAAAAGATAACACTTAAGCCTTGTGAGCGCCTGGTTGGCTCGGCCCAATTCTTCATGAGCAATCACAGAGACAGCACCACACGGGCCCTCTGCCTCCAGGTAACAAAGATGTAAGCTGGCATATAGACGGTAAGCTATTTCTTGCACAATCATTAACCTACTTATCCCTTAAAATACAGTCCAATGCTTTAAAATTAAAATGTTGCCTTATTAAAACTCATGAGAGTTATTTTGCCATAATTAGAAAAGTTGCCTAAACAACACCTTCATTGGAAGTGAGTAAAAAAGGTTTAATAAATTAATGTTGTACAATTAAAAGGCAAGCTAATCTAGTTCTACTAGTGCAGGGAAAAGAAAATGGCTGCTCTGTACTTTCCCAAGAAGGAAAATCCCAAAGAGGAAAGGGACAAAGGTTTTTGTTTTGGCAAGCAGTTGTTGCGTGGCTGCAGTGAATAGGATAGGAGAAGTGATCCTGGCTCCAGTGGGAAAAACCCAGTTATAGTATTACCACCTTGGAAGTTGTTGATTGGCAGAGAGACTAGTTGTTTGGAATAACAAGGGAAAGGATTTCCCAGTGAGCTTGAGTTGAGTAGAATAAATCATTACCATTTTGGAATTGTTTTAACAGAATATTGGAAATCATTAGAAGACAAATGAATTTAGTGCAGCAAAGGAAGAAACAGTATCTATAGAAAAAAGGTTAGCTTGCCAATTTATACTTGACTTTAATTTAAAATAAAGCAGTGTTAAATGTAGTTAATGTTAGTTTGTCTGAGTGTTTTGATCTGATTGTCACGAACCCACACCTGTGATAAATAAATATATTAATACTCATAAAAATACCTGATGCATTAATCGAGAGAACAGCTCCCATCTGCATTCCTTTTACATTTTTGTATTTTTATTATTAAAAATCTAAAAATTATTTTCAACACATAATTTAATTCTCTCTGAATATGTATTTTTCTTTTTTATATTGGTATATGGCTCAATTTTCTTCTAAGATTCTAAGAATCTTCTGCCATCCCAAAGAATGGTATCAGCGTGGGTTCGAACAATTGGCTAGCAGATACTAGCAGAGTATTAATTGTATTTTATATCAAATAAATAATAATACAAATAATTGGTTTAAAAACGGTCATTTTTTTTGTATACACCTTATTGGCTTTATTTATAAATTTTTTAATAACATTCATTTTTATATGTTTGGGATGATAAGAAAATAATTGAGTATAATATCACTTGTATTTTCTTTTTTTGTCCATTCTGTAATTATTTTTCCATTTTCTCTATTTATTTTTATGCCCGAAAATCTTATTGATTTTTCTGTTTCTATTTCTTTGGTAAATTTGATACTTTTATTGTAGATATTTAGTAGACTTAAGAAAGTATCCATTTTATCTTCTAAAATTATACATAATATGTCATCTACATATTTTAGACATAACTTTGATTTAATATTTGAATTCTTGATTACGTCTGCTAATAATTTATTCATAAAAATACCTGATGCATTGATAGAGAGAACCGCTCCCATTTGCATTCCTTTTATACTTTTGTATTTTTTATTATTAAATATCTAAAAACCCTTTTCAACACATAATTTAATTTCCTCTAAATATGTATTTTTATTTTTTATATTGGTATATGGCTCCATTTCTTTCTAATTTTCTTATAAGATTCTAATTATATTTTATATTGGTAAAATGTTGGATATATATTCCACATTAAAACTTTTCATTTTCCTTTAATATCATTTCTCTAATTCTTTCTTTTTACCTCAAAGCCATTTTTTACATCTTATGAATTGTTGTTATTTAAAATGTCTAAACTTGGTTTTATAAACTTATACAATTTATAAGTTGGGTTATCGATACCATTAACTATCGCTATGAGATTAATTCCTGGTTTGTGGAGCTTTATTAACCCATATAACCTTGGGATATTTGATAGTCTTATATATAATTTAACTGTTATATTATTTTAAATGTTTTTTTATGAACTGATTGTGTATGGGTCTTATAGATGGTTTGAAAATGCAATCATAGTCGAAAGGCACTGTGGAGGAGAAATAAAAACAAATATGGTGAAAATAAAGCTTTTATTTATATAGATATAAGTACATTTTTTGTATTTTAAATCACGGGTGATTCCAATGTTTCTGCTCCTTTTTTCTTCTACTTTAATCATACCATCGTTTTTATTCTTATCTAAACTTTATTCTTATTTATTTTCAGTTCATCAGTTTTTTTTATAATGGGGTGTATAAAAAAAAAAAATGACTGTTTTATCAAATTCAAGATTTCAAAGGACTATAAATATTTTAATCTTATTTAAAAATCTTCGGATATGAGGCGAAATCCGAACACCAGTGAGAAATGGCTAGATCGAGGTCAAACTGCTTTTCCTGTTGCTGCAAAGGGACAATTTGAAAAAAAAAAAAGAATATGTTTCGCATTTCTTGGAATTTTTAAGGTGTTATTCATCACGAATTGGTTCCTGACGGATGCTATATGAATTCTGAACTCTACTGGAATGATTGTACTCAAAGTTGTCAGAGCTTTATCGATCAAAAAAGAATTTTATTCCAACAGGAAATGCTCGTCCTCACACTTCTCGTCGAACCAAAGAAAAGTTTAAAGAACTTCATGAGGGAAAAAATTTGATAATTTTGCGGAAGTTGAAATTGCAGTCCAAGATCTCTTTGACAGCCATCCCAAAGAATGGTATCAGCGTGGGATCGAGCAATTGGCTAGCAGATACGTTGAGTATTAATTGTATTTTGTATCAAATAAATAATAATTTTTAGATATTTAGAAGATTAAAAAAAGTATCTATTTTATCTTTTTCAATTATACATAATATGTCATCTACATATTGTAATGTACACTTGGTTGTGCCAAAGAATGGTTTTAAATTTTTCCGCGTTACGGCAAGTGATGGGGTCAGATCTAAAAGATAAAAGATAACACTTAAGCCTTGTGAGCGCCTGGTTGGCTCGGCCCAATTCTTCATGAGCAATCACAGAGACAGCACCACACGGGCGCTCTGCCTCCAGGTAACAAAGATGTAAGCTGTCATATAGACGGTAAGCTATTTATGCACAATCATTAACCTACTTATCCCTTAAAATACAGTCCAATGCTTTAAAATTAAAATGTTGCCTTATTAAAACTCATGAGAGTTATTTTGCCATAATTAGAAAAGTTGCCTAAACAACACCTTCATTGGAAGTGAGTAAAAAGGGTTTAATAAATTAATGTTGTACAATTAAAAGGCAAGCTAATCTAGTTCTACTAGTGCAGGGAAAAGAAAATGGCTGCTCTGTACTTTCCCAAGAAGGAAAATCCCAAAGAGGAAAGGGACAAAGGTTTTTGTTTTGGCAAGCAGTTGTTGCGTGGCTGCAGTGAATAGGATAGGAGAAGTGATCCTGGCTCCAGTGGGAAAAACCCAGTTATAGTATTACCACCTTGGAAGTTGTTGATTGGCAGAGAGACTAGTTGTTTGGAATAACAAGGGAAAGGATTTCCCAGTGAGCTTGAGTTGAGTAGAATAAATCATTACCATTTTGGAATTGTTTTAACAGAATATTGGAAATCATTAGAAGACAAATGAATTTAGTGCAGCAAAGGAAGAAACAGTATCTATAGAAAAAAGGTTAGCTTGCCAATTTATACTTGACTTTAATTTAAAATAAAGCAGTGTTAAATGTAGTTAATGTTAGTTTGTCTGAGTGTTTTGATCTGATTGTCACGAACCCACACCTGTGATAAATAAATATATTAATACTCATAAAAATACCTGATGCATTAATCGAGAGAACAGCTCCCATCTGCATTCCTTTAACATTTTTGTATTTTTATTATTAAAGATCTAAAAATTATTTTCAACACATAATTTAATTCTCTCTGAATATGTATTTTTCTTTTTTATATTGGTATATGGCTCAATTTTCTTCTAAGATTCTAAGAATCTTCTGCCATCCCAAAGAATGGTATCAGCGTGGGTTCGAACAATTGGCTAGCAGATACTAGCAGAGTATTAATTGTATTTTATATCAAATAAATAATAATACAAATAATTGGTTTAAAAACGGTCATTTTTTTTGTATACACCTTATTGGCTTTATTTATAAACTTTTTAATAACATTCATTTTTATATGTTTGGGATGATAAGAAAATAATTGAGTATAATATCACTTGTATTTTCTTTTTTTGTCCATTCTGTAATTATTTTTCCATTTTCTCTATTTATTTTTATGCCCGAAAATCTTATTGATTTTTCTGTTTCTATTTCTTTGGTAAATTTGATACTTTTATTGTAGATATTTAGTAGACTTAAGAAAGTATCCATTTTATCTTCTAAAATTATACATAATATGTCATCTACATATTTTAGACATAACTTTGATTTAATATTTGAATTCTTGATTACGTCTGCTAATAATTTATTCATAAAAATACCTGATGCATTGATAGAGAGAACCGCTCCCATTTGCATTCCTTTTATACTTTTGTATTTTTTATTATTAAATATCTAAAAACCCTTTTCAACACATAATTTAATTTCCTCTAAATATGTATTTTTATTTTTTATATTGGTATATGGCTCCATTTCTTTCTAATTTTCTTATAAGATTCTAATTATATTTTATATTGGTAAAATGTTGGATATATATTCCACATTAAAACTTTTCATTTTCCTTTAATATCATTTCTCTAATTCTTTCTTTTTACCTCAAAGCCATTTTTTACATCTTATGAATTGTTGTTATTTAAAATGTCTAAACTTGGTTTTATAAACTTATACAATTTATAAGTTGGGTTATCGATACCATTAACTATCGCTATGAGATTAATTCCTGGTTTGTGGAGCTTTATTAACCCATATAACCTTGGGATATTTGATAGTCTTATATATAATTTAACTGTTATATTATTTTAAATGTTTTTTTATGAACTGATTGTGTATGGGTCTTATAGATGGTTTGAAAATGCAATCATAGTCGAAAGGCACTGTGGAGGAGAAATAAAAACAAATATGGTGAAAATAAAGCTTTTATTTATATAGATATAAGTACATTTTTTGTATTTTAAATCACGGGTGATTCCAATGTTTCTGCTCCTTTTTTCTTCTACTTTAATCATACCATCGTTTTTATTCTTATCTAAACTTTATTCTTATTTATTTTCAGTTCATCAGTTTTTTTTATAATGGGGTGTATAAAAAAAAAAAAATGACTGTTTTATCAAATTCAAGATTTCAAAGGACTATAAATATTTTAATCTTATTTAAAAATCTTCGGATATGAGGCGAAATCCGAACACCAGTGAGAAATGGCTAGATCGAGGCCAAACTGCTTTTCCTATTGCTGCAAGGGGACAATTTAAAAAAAAAAAGAATATATTTCGCGTTTTTTGGAATTTTCAAGGTGTTATTCATCACGAATTTGTTCCCTACGGATGCTATATGAATTCTGAACTCTCCTGGAATGATTGTACTCAAAGTTGTCAGAGCTTTATCGATCAAAAAAGAATTTTATTTCAACAGGAAATGCTCGTCCTCACACTTCTCGTCGAACCAAAGAAAAGTTTAAAGAACTTCATGAGGGAAAAAATTTGATAATTTTGCGGAAGTTGAAATTGCAGTCCAAGATTTCTTTGACAGCCATCCCAAAGAATGGTATCAGCGTGGGATCGAGCAATTGGCTAGCAGATACGTTGAGTATTAATTGTATTTTGTATCAAATAAATAATAATTTTTAGATATTTAGAAGATTAAAAAAAGTATCTATTTTATCTTTTTCAATTATACATAATATGTCATCTACATATTGTAATGTACACTTGGTTGTGCCAAAGAATGGTTTTAAAATTTTCCGCGTTACGGCAAGTGATGGGGTCAGATCTAAAAGATAAAAGATAACACTTAAGCCTTGTGAGCGCCTGGTTGGCTGGGCCCAATTCTTCATGAGCAATCACAGAGACAGCACCACACGGGCGCTCTGCCTCCAGGTAACAAAGATGTAAGCTGTCATATAGACGGTTAGCTATTTATGCACAATCATTAACCTACTTATCCCTTAAAATACAGTCCAATGCTTTAAAATTAAAATGTTGCCTTATTAAAACTCATGAGAGTTATTTTGCCATAATTAGAAAAGTTGCCTAAACAACACCTTCATTGGAAGTGAGTAAAAAGGGTTTAATAAATTAATGTTGTACAATTAAAAGGCAAGCTAATCTAGTTCTACTAGTGCAGGTAAAAGAAAATGGCTGCTCTGTACATTCCCAAGAAGGAAAATCCCAAAGAGGAAAGGGACAAAGGTTTTTGTTTTGGCAAGCAGTTGTTGCGTGGCTGCAGTGAATAGGATAGGAGAAGTGATCCTGGCTCCAGTGGGAAAAACCCAGTTATAGTATTACCACCTTGGAAGTTGTTGATTGGCAGAGAGACTAGTTGTTTGGAATAACAAGGGAAAGGATTTCCCAGTGAGCTTGAGTTGAGTAGAATAAATCATTACCATTTTGGAATTGTTTTAACAGAATATTGGAAATCATTAGAAGACAAATGAATTTAGTGCAGCAAAGGAAGAAACAGTATCTATAGAAAAAAGGTTAGCTTGCCAATTTATACTTGACTTTAATTTAAAATAAAGCAGTGTTAAATGTAGTTAATGTTAGTTTGTCTGAGTGTTTTGATCTGATTGTCACGAACCCACACCTGTGATAAATAAATATATTAATACTCATAAAAATACCTGATGCATTAATCGAGAGAACAGCTCCCATCTGCATTCCTTTAACATTTTTGTATTTTTATTATTAAAGATCTAAAAATTATTTTCAACACATAATTTAATTCTCTCTGAATATGTATTTTTCTTTTTTATATTGGTATATGGCTCAATTTTCTTCTAAGATTCTAAGAATCTTCTGCCATCCCAAAGAATGGTATCAGCGTGGGTTCGAACAATTGGCTAGCAGATACTAGCAGAGTATTAATTGTATTTTATATCAAATAAATAATAATACAAATAATTGGTTTAAAAACGGTCATTTTTTTTGTATACACCTTATTGGCTTTATTTATAAACTTTTTAATAACATTCATTTTTATATGTTTGGGATGATAAGAAAATAATTGAGTATAATATCACTTGTATTTTCTTTTTTTGTCCATTCTGTAATTATTTTTCCATTTTCTCTATTTATTTTTATGCCCGAAAATCTTATTGATTTTTCTGTTTCTATTTCTTTGGTAAATTTGATACTTTTATTGTAGATATTTAGTAGACTTAAGAAAGTATCCATTTTATCTTCTAAAATTATACATAATATGTCATCTACATATTTTAGACATAACTTTGATTTAATATTTGAATTCTTGATTACGTCTGCTAATAATTTATTCATAAAAATACCTGATGCATTGATAGAGAGAACCGCTCCCATTTGCATTCCTTTTATACTTTTGTATTTTTTATTATTAAATATCTAAAAACCCTTTTCAACACATAATTTAATTTCCTCTAAATATGTATTTTTATTTTTTATATTGGTATATGGCTCCATTTCTTTCTAATTTTCTTATAAGATTCTAATTATATTTTATATTGGTAAAATGTTGGATATATATTCCACATTAAAACTTTTCATTTTCCTTTAATATCATTTCTCTAATTCTTTCTTTTTACCTCAAAGCCATTTTTTACATCTTATGAATTGTTGTTATTTAAAATGTCTAAACTTGGTTTTATAAACTTATACAATTTATAAGTTGGGTTATCGATACCATTAACTATCGCTATGAGATTAATTCCTGGTTTGTGGAGCTTTATTAACCCATATAACCTTGGGATATTTGATAGTCTTATATATAATTTAACTGTTATATTATTTTAAATGTTTTTTTATGAACTGATTGTGTATGGGTCTTATAGATGGTTTGAAAATGCAATCATAGTCGAAAGGCACTGTGGAGGAGAAATAAAAACAAATATGGTGAAAATAAAGCTTTTATTTATATAGATATAAGTACATTTTTTGTATTTTAAATCACGGGTGATTCCAATGTTTCTGCTCCTTTTTTCTTCTACTTTAATCATACCATCGTTTTTATTCTTATCTAAACTTTATTCTTATTTATTTTCAGTTCATCAGTTTTTTTTATAATGGGGTGTATAAAAAAAAAAAAATGACTGTTTTATCAAATTCAAGATTTCAAAGGACTATAAATATTTTAATCTTATTTAAAAATCTTCTGATATGAGGCGAAATCCGAACACCCGTGAGAAATGGCTAGATCGAGGTCAAACTGCTTTTCCTGTTGCTGCAAGGGGACAATTTGAAAAAAAAAGAATACGTTTCCCGTTTTTTGGAATTTTTAAGGTGTTATTCATCATGAATTGGTTCCTGACGGATGCTTATAGTTATAGTATTACCACCTTGGAAGTTGTTGTTTGGCAGAGAGACTAGTTGTTTGGAATAACAAGGGAAAGGATTTCCCAGTGAGCTTGAGTTGAGTAGAATAAAGCATTACCATTTTGGAATTGTTTTAACAGAATATTGGAAATCATTAGAAGACAAATGAATTTAGTGCAGCAGAGGAAGAAACAGTATCTATAGAAAAAAGGTTAGCTTGCCAATTTATACTTGACTTTAATTTAAAATAAAGCAGTGTTAAATGTAGTTAATGTTAGTTTGTCTGAGTGTTTTGATCTGATTGTCACGAACCCACACCTGTGATAAATAAATATATTAATACTCATAAAAATACCTGATGCATTAATCGAGAGAACAGCTCCCATCTGCATTCCTTTTACATTTTTGTATTTTTATTATTAAAAATCTAAAAATTATTTTCAACACATAATTTAATTCTCTCTGAATATGTATTTTTCTTTTTTATATTGGTATATGGCTCAATTTTCTTCTAAGATTCTAAGAATCTTCTGCCATCCCAAAGAATGGTATCAGCGTGGGTTCGAACAATTGGCTAGCAGATACTAGCAGAGTATTAATTGTATTTGATATCAAATAAATAATAATACAAATAATTGGTTTAAAAACGGTCATTTTTTTGTATACACCTTATTGGTTTTATATATAAAATTTTTAATAACATTCATTTTCATATGTTTGGGATGATAAGAAAATAATTGAGTATAATATCACTTGTATTTTCTTTTTTTGTCCATTCTGTAATTATTTTTCCATTTTCTCTATTTATTTTTATGTCCGAAAATCTTATTGATTTTTCTGTTTCTATTTCTTTGGTAAATTTGATAATTTTATTGTAGATATTTAGTAGACTAATGAAAGTATCCATTTTATCTTTTAAAATTATACATAATATGTCATCTACATATTTTAGACATAACTTTGGTTTAATATTTGAATTCTTGATTACGTCTGCTAATAATTTATTCATAAAAATACCTGATGCATTGATAGAGAGAACCGCTCCCATTTGCATTCCTTTTATACTTTTGTATTTTTTATTATTAAATATCTAAAAACCCTTTTCAACACATAATTTAATTCCCTCTAAATATGTATTTTTATTTTTTACATTGGTATATGGCTCAATTTCTTTCTAATTTTCTTACAAGATTCTAATTATATTTTATTTTGGTACAATGTTGATTATATATTCCATATTAAAACTTTTCATTTTCCTTTAATTTCATTTCTCTAATTCTTTCCTTTTTACTTTAAACCCATTTTTTACATCTTATGAATTATTGTTATTTAAATTGTCTAAACTTGGTTTAATAAACTTATACAATTTATAAGTTGGGTTATTGATACCATTGACTATCGCTATGAGATTAATTCCTGGTTTGTGGAGCTTTATTAACCCATATAACCTTGGGATATTTGCCTTTTTTCAAGCAATCTATTTTTTAATTGAGGATTGATGGTTGACTGTAGGGAATAATTGAAGAGAAGGATGGTTGGGGTGATGAGTCAAACTCAAAAATAGTAAAACTAAATAATTATATTGTATTTATATTTTTATTTTATATTTATATTTATATTTTAGTTTGTATTATCTATGGGGTTATTTTTGTTATTTTTTTATTATTATTGTTGTTGTCCATCCAGTTACATATTTTTCTAATTATATTATTTCTCTTAATACAATTATTTTTCCCATAAAAAACGAAACATTAGTCACATTATAAAAACATTATTACTAAAACGTGTGGTAGCACTTGTTTTATCACATATAAAATGCTTTGTTTTATTTTTATTACTGTTCAAAAAATCCACAAATTATCTTCTCTTCTTCTCATTTTATCAAACCTCGATTATGTAATTTAATGCTATTTTTCAATGTAATAATCTAAAACAAACCTTCTTTTATTAAAAAACAAAACACTATATCATTTTACAAATCTTCTTTTGGGCAAAATTTATTTCATTACTGAAAAGCTTGAACAAAACCAATACTAAAAAAGAGAAATGAACAAACTTTTACCTTTATTTCTTTTCTCTCTATCATCCTCACTTCAACTTCACCGAGCTGTATCTAGACTGATCCCTCATGTGTTTAATTTCTATTTATTTTGTTTATCAAGTCTTAGGATTAATTTTATTTATTTAACAGTTCTGCATAATTTTGTCTAATTTTTTGGATCTGATTTAAAATTTACTGTATTTTCTAATTTTTCCATAATAGTTATTGCTTCTAGAATTTTTCTTCTAAAATAAAATGATGACTCAGTAAACATACTATGGCGCGCCCCCTAATGTGTTTAATTTCCATTTATTTTATTTATCAGGTCTTAAGATTAATTTTATTTATTTAACTTTTTTAACAGTTCTACATAATTTTGTCTAATGTTTTTGAATCCTATTTAAAACATACCTCATTTTCTAAATTTTCCGTGATAGTTATTGCTTCTAGAACTATTTTTTTCCTTATATATAATTTCTACATCTTCGAAATCGAATCTGTGTCCTTTTTATAAAACATGTTGCATTAATACTGTTTTTTATTATATTCTGAATTATTTTTATTTTTGTAGTCATTCGTATGTTGATAGATTCTGCCGTTTATAAATTGTCCATTTTCTTCATAATATGTCCCGGGGCAGTCCAAACTATTAATTTTGTATACTACTCCTGTGTTTTTGTTCATGTCCTTTTTATCTTTCATCTTATTTATTAAATTTGCTATTTTATTTGTTGGTTTATATCCAAAACTATATTTTGGTAAATCATAATTTTTTAATGTTCTGTTTAGGCTCTGTGATAAATTATTGATATAAGTATATGTATGTTTATATTTTAGGTGAAATTATAGTTTACTATACTAATAAAGGCTGATTTTTTCACCACATTTATATTTATTTCTCCTCCACAGTGGCGATGTTTCAGCTATGACGCCATATTCAAGCCATCTATAAGACCCATACACAATCAGTTCATAAAAAAACATTTAACATAATATAATACTGATGTTAGAAATATTTAAAAAAAAAAAATTATATAAATTATAACCCTAATAGGGTTAAATCATTAAGTCAATTTAAAATTAGATTAATAAAAACAAGACATAATACATGAATATTCCATGAATGAATTTATTTATATTAATTTAAGATAAATCAGATATTGAAATTAAGTGAATTTTAATATTCCTACCTAGTTAATAGTGATCATTCTATTTAGTCTATAATTGGATTATAATCTATATGGGGTTGTTTGGTGTGGAGGTTTTATATTAATGTATAGTTATTTCACATTTTCCTTTTGTCTGAACTATTAAAGGTATTTATTAAATAAAATTTTAATTAGGTGATAATATTTGCATATGTGCTATTCAACCCTTTCGTGTCTGCCTGAAATTTTTTTTTAATAATATATATGGATTCCGACACCCTACGTTTATAGCTGTTTTTCTTGTATTATGTATTGTGTTATTAATCTAACTGTAAACTGACTTGAGATTTAACCCTATTAGGGTTATAATTTATATGATAGTGTTTTTTAAAAAGATGACTAACATCACATATTTCTGGTTGCCCGGCAACCAGAAATATTAAGTTTTGAGAGATTATAAAAAGTATGAGTTCGCGTTCCAGTGCCGAAGGGGATTTTAAAAACCTGTGCCTTGTGCCATAAAGGACATCCGGCGAACTAAAAAGGCTGCTAGACATACAAGAGTATTTAATCCAGATACCAGAAATCCCGATGCCAAGAAAAAACTGAAAGATCCGGATCAAAAAAAGAAGCTTTCAAAACCATAGACCCGACGGTGTCTTCAGGCCATAGACCTGACGGCACACCTATTAGGAGGTAAGAACGATATTACTTATTGTGAGACCCTGCCGCAACAACAATATATACCTCAAAATTCTCAACTCCACCCTCAACATCCTACTCAATCTTCACCTAATCCTCAACAATTTTATCAACACCAAATTCCTCACATTCGTCCTCCATCAAATACCCCAGATCTCACCAGTTTACTTACCTCTTTCCTCTCTGGATTCAGATAACTTGTTACTCCTTTGATATCCCTTCTCACCAATCTTGTATCACATTTCATTCCTCCCTCAAAAAATCCTTAAATGACTTCCAATAAACCTATATCCATTCTCTTTTGGAATGCGAATGATGTTAGGAATTATACAGACAAACTACCAGCATTATTACTTAACAGGAACATTGATGTGGTACTTATTACTGAAACTCGACTAACCACTAAACAGCACTTCAAAATACCTGACATAGCGTACTGACCACCCTGACGGAAAAGCACATGCCGGTATTGCTGTCATTGTACACCAATCCCTCTCCCATCACCTACTCCCATTACCTATACACGATTTCCTACAATCCGCCGCTATCGTAATAAAAACCTTCTCTTTTCCGGTTACCCTTGCATCAGCGTATTGTACTCCTAACCGATCCATATTCAATGCCCAATTCAGTTCTCTCCTCGATTCCTTAGGACATCACTTCATCTTGTGTGCAGACTTAAATGCCAAGCACCAACAATGGGGTCACAGAACCACGAATTCTCGTGGCCGAACCCTGCTGTCTGCAGTCAATTCCCAACATTTTCACATCCTTTCTCCACACTCTCCTACCTATTGGGCCCATATATCCTAACCGTAATTCTGATATCCTTGATTCTTTATCCACAGTGGCTTAGATACCCTCAATTGTTCCGTTACACATCTAAATGTACTTTGTTCTAACCATAGTCTTCTAATTCTTAATGTTTCACTTGAACCTGTTCCCAAACCTTCTTCACCGTCATTTATCAATGGCCCATGCCTGGGATCTTTTCCGTCAAATCATCTCCGATAAAATTGTTGTCAATATATCCCTAAAAACTCCCGATGACCTTGATAGTGCCGTCAAGTCCTTTACTAACACAATCCAACAACCTACCTGGACTGCCTCCTCTCCAAAAGACTCCTCGAAAATTCCACTTACACAAACTTCCTCTTCGTAAATCTCCTAGATACGACCTCCTTACTTCTCAAATCCTTCGATAACTTCCATCTAAAGCTGACATATTCCTTACATATATCTACAATTGTATCCTACTACTAGCACTACCCACTTTTCTCTATTATGGAAACACTAAACTATTATCTTTTTTCCCAAAACCAGGAAAACCTCCCAACAGCTTGACATCCTATAGACCAGTTAGCCTACAACCAATCCTGTATAATATTGGGGAGCCCGGTACATGCTATATGACCGGGAGCTCTGTTCTCGTGATTATAACTTCCAATTAATGTCTCGTGAGGGACAATCGACTTTAGTGGGTTAGTTAATTTTAGCAATCTTAACATACAATTTGACGAGGGGCCAGCCTCGCATGCCCAAGCCGTCTCAGGTTCCCGCCGCAATTATCGTGTGGCCGAAGGGCCTTAACTAGTAGCCGAAGGGCTGTGACTCTCTCTCCGTCAGAGCAACTTACAATAAATACTCAATAATATCTTCATCTTCAATGGTCCTAAGGGAGATACTTATTTTCTGAGGTATATAAGTAAGATTTGTTAACAGTATTTATTCTCCCAAAACAATTACTCTTTATTTTATGACATTTCGGGATCTACTTTCATATCCTATCTTTAGGCTAGAAAATAGAATATTTTCGTTATTTATATTTTCATACAATCAATATAATATTTTTTATATAACTTTAAACAACAATAACAAAATTTGCCAATCTTACCAGTACCTACATCCTGTATCCTCTTCTATTTTACAAGATTTGTCATAATTATTTATTTGAATTTTTTATTGTCATATTTCATTCCTAAAATGCAATAATTTTATGTTTTTATTTATTTTATTATTACTTTTTTTATGTATCTAGCTAGTTTCTATAATGAATTTATTACTTTAAAATTATAATGTTGCCTCCTCTAGGGAGAGCCTAGTCAGATACTGAACCAAACCTTGAGCACAGGGTCAAATTCCAAAGTTTTTATATATTTAATTTGTTAATGAGATAGGCATAATGACTCCCTATTTTAGGTGCACCAGTTTTAAAAATTATTGCTTTTTTATTATGTTTAATAATAAGTATCAAAGAGCTCTCTCTCAAACTCCACCGGCTTTAGCACCAGTGAGGCAGTTGAGAGAGTAGCGCAGGGATTTGGGTTCCCCGCCTGATTGTATATATTGTATATAGGTATGACTGTATTTTTATGTTTTTAATTTACTTATATTTAGGTTATTTTATTTTTTTATTGTATATAGTTTTTATTTATTATTTTTTAGTTATTATTTTACTTTTGTTAATTTTATTTCTTTTTTGTATATACGGTGTGAATGTGTTCATTTATCAATATAATTATTGTCCCTGTGACAGAATATTATATGTCTAGATAAATAAATAAACAAAAAAAATAAAATAAAATAATAATAAGTATCGACTCTATTACCTTTCTATGTGTACTATATGTTTCTTTATATAATATTTGTGGTTGTGCTAAGTTGAAAGTATGTCTATTAGTAATACTATGATGGACTAGGACTGTTTTATTGTCTATTTTACTATTTTTATATCATTAAAATGCTGGTTCATCCTTCTTTCTATGTTTTGTCTTGTTTCCCCTATGAGTTATTAGAAGTGTTTATGAATATTCAGAAAGACCTAGATAGGATCAGTGCCTGGGCAAGCTTGAATAAATTAAAGTTAAACGCAACAAAAACTCAGGCCATTCTTATAGGTTCCAACTCCCTCCTTAGATCCATTTCCACCCATCCTTCCTTGATTATTAATAACCAACCAATCTCCTTCACCTCCTCTGTAAAAAACTTAGGAATTACCATTGATCAAAACTTATCATGGAAACCCCATATTGCGCAAATCTCCAGAAGGTCAATTGGTACACTTAAATTATTTCATCGTTCTCGTCAGCATCTCCCACAACCTATCTGCAAGCTTCTCGTTTCCTCATTGATTTTCCCCTACTTTGACTATGGCTGTGTGGTATACGGTGACCTCTCGTTGGAGCTTGAGGACAGACTGAAGAGAATCATGAACTGTTTTTTAAAATTCGTCTTCGGCACTTCGGGATGGTCTCATGAATGTCCCACCTATATGCCGAGTCAACGTGGCTCTTCCCCTCTTCCCGCCGCCTATACTTCCTTGGAAATTTCTTATACCAAACGATCAACTCCCAGCACTCTTCCTATATCTGTTGTCTCCTCCAGCCTAAACCCTTAGTCCACTCAATAAAAACGAGATCCCGTGTTTCTGACCTCTATATTCCATTCCACAGGACAAAAACCTATGAACGTTCCTTCTTGGCCCGTTCCGGCTCCTACTGGAATTCTTTGCCTTCTTCTGACTTAGGTAGTTATTTATTTTGTTTTGATTATATAAACCCGTATTTATCTCGCAATTATTATCATTAAATATTTTTTAATTATATGTGTTAAAGTAGGGATATAATTTAATCTGTAATATTTTTTTTATTTTTTGTTTTCCAGACTCATTTACTTGTTTGTTATGATTATTTTTTATTTCCATATTTTTTTCTGTAGTATTATTAGATGTAAAAAAACCTTTTATGGATTTTCGGTTAACTTTCATTTTGTTTTAAATTTTTTATGGATTAAAGGTTATAAGTTTGGGTTATTTTCTATTTTATCAAAAAGTTTTTTTGTATTTATTCTTTGGTTATTAATTTTGAACCTCCAGTTTGGATTCCGAAGATCCCATTCCACTATCCAGCAATGCCATCGTGTGGTAGATGTTGTCTCCTCTGCACTAGAGCGCGGAATGCACTGCACGGGAGTCTTTCTCGATGTAGAACAGGCTTTTGATCGAGTCTGGCACCCGGGACTACTTTACAAACTCCGTAAATTCCTACATCCTACATACTTTCTCATTATCCGTTCCTATCTAACTGATAGATACTCAAAAGTCAATCACAATAATGCTTATTCATCCCTCTTTTCCCAGTCCGCTGGTGTTCCTCAAGGTAGTATCCTTGGTTCTATCCTTTACACAGTTTATACAGCTGGCATCCCAACCCATCCTAACACTGTTATTACCACCTATGCCGATGATACATGTGTCCTATCCGTTAATAATGACCCAACCATTACATCCCAAACTCTTCAATCACACATCACAAGCCTTGAAGAATGGTGTCAAAACTGGAGGATTAAAATAAATTCTAATAAATCCCATCAAATCACCTTTACCCTTCGACGTAAACCTATGACCTCATGTCCCACAGTATCCTTTAATAATACTCCACTTATCCCTGTAGAACAAATCCAATACCTTGGACTTCACTTGGACAAACGTCTAACTTGGAATCCTCATACCAGACTCAAACGACAAGAAACCGCTCGACGTTTCCGACTACTCCAACACTTACTAGACAAACGCTCTAAGCTTCCAGTTAATTACAAAAGACTTATATACATGACTACAATAAAACCTATTTGGACTTACGGAGTTGAGCTTTGGGGCTCCACTAAGCCATCGAATTCCTCTCTTATCCAATACTTACAATCCAAAATCCTTCGGAAAATTCTCAATGCTCCTTACTTTATCACCAATAAAATAATCCATAATGACCTTAATGTTCCTTATGTTTCCGATTTGGCCCAATCCAGATACCAATCCTTCCATAATAAACTTCAGAACCATCCGAATCCTCTCGTCTCTAACTTTGCTTCCTCTTCTATTCCTGATAACCCTCCGAGGCGACTGAAAAGAAGATAGCCTCGAGATCTCTTATTGTAAATACATTTTGTTTTTAGAGTGCTACCAGTGGGTAGTTTCTCAATAAGTCATTTCATGTTATTATTTTCTGTTATCAAATTTACATAATGTATTTAATTTTGTAATACAGTTGTAAATATCATGAATAAAAAAAAATTTTTTTTTGAACCACATTTTTTTAATGACTGGTTTACATATTTTCAATCAAGATATTATAAATTTTTGTTTTTATTTCTTTTATGAATTTATCATCTGTAATTTTACATGCTCTCCCAATGAGATTTTTTGCTGTTTATTATTTGATATTTTGGATGTTGACTATGGAAATTTAATAGTCTATTACTTGTTATATATTTTTTCAGTCCATTTTGTGTTGAAAGAATTATTATTATTTTTAATTATCATTAAGTCTAAAAATCTTAACTTGTCATCTATAGGTTTTTCTATTGTGAATATTATTCTTTTGTTATATCCATTGAATGTATCTAGCAAATCTTTAAATTGATCTTTTTCAGTTATGATGAATAAATCATCTATATATTTATTTATGCAGACTAATTTAATTATTGTTTTATATAATGATTTATTTATTAGTTCATTCATATATGTATCACTTAAATTAACACTTAAATTTGAATCCATCGGTAGTCCATATGTCATTTTGAACATGTTATCATTATATGTAAAATAACAATTATTTATGCATATAATTTTATGCCTTCAATAAATAATTTTTTATTTTTGATAGGAGTATGTGGTTCTATTTCTTCCCATTTATCTTTTATTATTTTTATGTATAAATCAGTTCCTATATTTGTGAAAAGACTCTGGGCATCAAAATTTATCATGTCGTATTTTTTATTTTTATTTAATTTAACCCTACTTAATATATCCTTCATTTTAATTGATTTTTTTACACCACAATTATTATTTTTATTTAAATTATTAAGAGAATTATTTAAAAATTTAGATAATTTGTTAGTTGGTCCTGAAATATTATTTAAAATTGGTCTTAAATTTTTATTTTCTTTATGTAATTTGATAATACCATGTATGCTGGGAGTTATTATTTGGGGGGGGGGAATTATTTGATGTTATTTTATTTTTTGTTATTTTTGTTATGTATCCTTTTTTATATATTGTATCTAGATATTTTTTAATTTCATTTGATAATTTCGGTCCCTGGTCTGTTCTTAATTTTTGGTAGGCATTATCATTTAGTAAGTCTTACATTTTTTTTTATTATATTCTGCGACATACATAATGGCTATTTGCTTTGTTTTATCTGATTTTATGAATCATACGTCTTTGTGGTCTTCGCTAAATTTGTTAAAAGATCTTAGGTCATTATTTATAATTTTCATAAATTTATTATTTTTAATTTTATGTTCACTTCTATTTAAATACTTCTTGATTTCAAGATTAATATGATTTCTTATACAATTTGTATGATTGTCAGTAATAATTTCACTAGTCATTGTATTTTCGATATCAGCTATTAATTTTACTAATTCTCTACTTATTGCTTTGTTATTTTGTTCAGAATTCATGTAGAAGTTTTCACCAAGTGATAACAAGTTGATTATTTTTATAGTTATTTCTGTTTTAGTCAGGTTAATTACTCTATTTTAGTATGAAGTGAGTTGTATTCTTTTATACTTTTTTCCATTGAATTTACCCAATCATTTTTACCACTTAACAGATTAGGAGTTTTTAAATTATTAGTTTTTATAGAGGTTATGTCATGATCTATGATTCTTTTTTGTATTAGTTTTGGTATTTTCAATTTATTCATGTGGGGATCCAGTGCTCTATTTAGTTTATTGTCTAAATTTAGGTAATATATATTTTTGTTTAAATTTGTCAATTTATTAGTCCATTCATATATATATATATATATATATATATATATATATACATACCACTTAAATTTGAACCCATTGGTAGTAGTCTGTGGGCCAGACCCCCTTACCCTGCACCCCCACCCCACATCCCTATAAATTGCATATCGTTGTGTTCCTTGTAACCATTTATTAAAAAAAAAGCCAATGTTCCCACAAAAAAAGTGAACGCACTGCCCCAAAATGGCGTCCAAAGATGGCGGATTGACGACTTTGACTTTAGTTAGTTTTTTGGTCACTGAGAATCAGCATTTGGCTTAATTGCCTCATAGTTGGCCTTTTATTAAAGCTGAATAGTCATAGAATAATAAAACATGATGAAATATTAAAAAGTAACTGGTTTAGGCTAT
The DNA here is from genome assembly GCA_928085145.1 of Nezara viridula. Taxonomy (NCBI): domain Eukaryota; kingdom Metazoa; phylum Arthropoda; class Insecta; order Hemiptera; family Pentatomidae; genus Nezara; species Nezara viridula. Next base: position 802,877 of record OV725078.1, read on the forward strand.
GAAAAACACCAGTAAAGTTTATTTTTTTAACAAAAAAATTTTCAAGTTACAAATCAGGCGTCGTTTGTAATTAAACGGCCTACAATGACGAAAACGTACTGAAATATAACATCTGGAGAATATATTTCTATTTCTAAAACGCTGATTATTTTTTTAAAACTTCTAAGCAGTTCCGTAGAAAATGCACTTATGCGGCAGAAAAGCGGTACTGGCGTGGGTGCCTACAGGCCTCTACCAAACCATTTAGTATACATAAATGGCTTAGTTATAGTGATATAATAACATTTTTGGTACATTATATTGTTTTTATTAACGAACAAATATTAATGCAATAATTTTATTGTAAAAAATACAAAAAAAAATTATTATTATTTTTTTTTTTAATCTAACCTCATTTGTTCTATACGTAGGTCTTTTAAGAAGACCTCAATTGTAAAAATGATATAATTATAACAATAAAACTTAATTAAAAAATACTTTGCTAAATATCTTGATTTTTTTTTTTTTATTTAACGTTTGCAATTTAACAGTGTTTTGTATATTTACTGATTCTTAGAGGTAATTAAAATTTTTATATACTTCCCAGGAAATGAGTCATATTAATACCTGTTTTATAAACTAAAATAATATATACCTAATCTGAACTATATATAATGAATAGCTACCGGGTTGTTTAGTAAAACCCATATATCACTAATTAAAAAATTAATTTTTAATTCCTTTATTTTGTGCAAAAGTTGGACTATATCATGAATAAATAGGAAATTTTAATATTGAATGAATTATTCTCTATGCACAAAGAAAGATAGAAGGGGTGACGCTATAAGTTCTTCTATAAACCAAAACTGAGTGTTTGTATTTGGTCTCAAAATGAGCAAAAACGCGAAAGTGAACCAGAAAATTGCAAAAATACATCAAGCGAACGAGAAAGGAAGTGCCAAGACCTCGGAATAGATAAAAAAGGCCAGTATCCATTATATAGCTAAATGAATGTATAGTAGATAGATGAACAGAATATTTCAAGATGCTGTAAAAGGGGGTCAATTGCAGTTTGGATGATATTAAGTGGACGATGTAGGTTTAGCTATACCTCTCTGTATCCTGCTTCAAAGTGAAGATAGTCACGATGTGCATCTTCAGCAATTGAAAATAAAGTGGTTTTCACCATAATAAACCTACATTATATTATTTTTACAATTGAGGTCTTCTTAAACGACCTACGTATAGAACAAAGGAGGTTAAATTTAAAAAAAATAATAATACATTTTTTTTTTTTAATTTATTTTTGTATTTTTTACAATAAAATTATTTCATTAATATTTGTTCGTTAATAAAAACAATATAATGTACCAAAAATGTTATTATATCACTATAACTAAGCCATTTATGTATACTAAATGGTTTGGTAGAGGCCTGTAGGCACCCACGCCAGTACCGCTTTTCTGCCGCATAAGTGCATTTTCTACGGAACTGCTTAGAAGTTTTAAAAAAATAATCAGCGTTTTAGAAATAGAAATATATTCTCCAGATGTTATATTTCAGTACGTTTTCGTCATTGTAGGCCGTTTAATTACAAACGACGCTTGATTTGTAACTTGAAAATTTTTTTGTTAAAAAAATAAACTTTACTGGTGTTTTTCATAGCCTAAACCAATTATTTTTAAATATTTCTTCATGTTTTATTATTCTATGACTATTAAGCCAAATGCTGATTCTCAGTGACCAAAAAACTAACTAAAGTCAAAGTCGTCAATCCGCCATCTCTGGACGCCATTTTGGGGCAGTGCGTTCACTTTTTTTGTGGGAACATTGGTTTTTTTTAATAAATAGTTACAAGGAACACAACGATATGCAATTTATAGGGATGTGGGGGGGGGTGGAGGTGCACGGTAAGGGGGTCTGGCCCACCGTGTATAGTCCATATGTCTTTATATGTAAAGTAGCAATTATTTATGCATAATTTTATGCCTTCAGAAAATAATGAAGTGAAAGCAAGAATGGCTGCTGTTTTGTCATGGAAAAATTTCTAAATTATAACTCCCTCTCACATAGCACAAAAATCACACTGTACGAGAAAGTCATAAAACCCGCTAGTGTTGCCTAAAATCGGTCTTGCTCTTGCAATTTGCACACGCTGCCCGAGATTCCCCTCCTCTCAGGTATGTGAGACCCGTCAGCCTACTGGAGGAAACTCACACAGCAGGGAGGTGATTTACCCCTGTGGCAGACATAACTTCTGATCCTTCAGGTTGGGGATTGGCCATAGTGCTAATAACACTATACTAATAAACACTTCATTAGGAAATCATAAATCAGCCTTGGAAAATCTGACTTAACATGGCAAGGACTCTGGCTTTGTATAACCGGCTCCATATCGGATGATGAAATGTTCGGAGCTTATAGAGGCCAGAAGCCGCCCAAAGGGTATTTAATGAAGTAAAAAGGGTATTTAATGAAGTACAACATACCGTTAACAGTCATTCAAGAGGTAAGGTGGCCAGATGGTGGGAAAACCATTATAGATGGCTACACACTGTTCTACAGCGGGAGAAACAACAAAAATAGGACAACTGGCACTGGATTTATATTTAATCCGGCCGCAAGGAAGTGAGTAATAAACTTCACCTCAGTTAATGAAATGATAAGTGTGCCCGTAAGAGGTCGTTGGTTTAATATCACGATTATTAACGTGTATGCACCAACCGAAGAAAAAGAGGATGAGGTGAAGGACGATTTAAACGATCAGTTAGGAAAGGTTGTGGACCAAGCTCAAAAATATGACATAAAATTAGTTGTGGGAGACTTCAATGCCAAGATAGGTCGAGAAACCCAATTTAAACCCATCATCGGAGGCCAAAGTTTCCACGAAATTAGAATGACAATGGAGTGAGATATATTACTCAGGTAGCAGCTAAAGGCCTATTAGTAAACAGTATGATGTTCCTGCACAAGGACATACATAAGTATACCTGGATTAGTAATAAAGGATCAAAAAGCCAGATCGAACATGTGCTGATAGGCAAAAGGCTTCAAAGCTCCATACAAGACATAAGGAGTTATCGTGGAGCAGACTGTGATTCGAAACATACTCTGATTAGAATCAAATTCTGTTAGAGGCTGAAGTTAATCTACCTAATTGGGAATCAAGTGCACAGAAAGAGGTACGAAGTCCGTAGCTGAATTACAAATTGAGCTGAAAAATAAATTCGAACCCTTTGACCGCGGAAGGCCTCACGGTTGACCAACACTGGGAGGCACTAGAGTCAGGGCTAAAACAAATAGCTAAGGAAGTAATAGGGATTCAGGAAAAAAGAAAAGCCAAGAAATGGTTCACAGAACCATGCGAAAAGGCAGTGGAGGACAGAAGAAAAATCCTCTGTTTAGCACAAACTGATTAAGCTATGCTGAACAAATATACAGCCGCCAGGAAAAATAAAAATAAAATAATAAGAACAGAAAAAATAGGATTTCTCAAAGAAAGATTACAAACTATTGGGGAAAACTGGCAGGCTGGAAATATATGCGAATTCTTCGCAGATATCAGGAAAGAAAGGGTAGGATATAAAGCAAGAAATACACAAATGCGAGAGAAAGATGGCAAATTGATGGCATCAAAAGAAAAGATCCTAAACATCTGATAGGAACACTCCCAGCAGCTGCTTAATCAAGGGCACCCCACAAAGGAAGAAGACATGGGCCATACTGAGGACATTGACTCACTTGAGGTTGAAAAACTAGATATTCTGGATGTGGAAATACCTGTCGGCAGGCTTAAAAGAAGAAAGGCTCCAGAGATAGACAACCAACCATCAGAATTGTTAAAGGATGGAGGAGAACACCTCCGATCCAGGCTGCTAGATCTAATCCAGAAAATAAAAAAGAAGGAAAGGATACCAGAACCCTGGTACACAGGGTTGATCTGCCCTATCCTTAAGAAGGGCTCCATGTACAAATGTGGCAATTACAGAGGCATAGCACTTTTTCCAATTGCCTAAAAAATAACGACTAATATTCTGCTAATTCGAATACATCTGTATTATGAAAACATAATAGCCGACCATCAAACAGGATTCAGGAGAGGGAGGCTAGAGTACGCTAGATCAGATATTCATCCTAAAACAAGTATTTGAAAAACGGTGGAAATTAGATCAGAACTTGCACCCCTTATTTGTCGACTTCAAAGCAGCCTATGACTCCGTGGACAGAAACTGTCTCTGGAAGATCATGACTGAGCTGGGTGCTCTCGAGAAGTTAGTGAGTTTGACGAAGTCGTGTACAAATGATCCTAAATGCAGGGTACTAATACAAGGAGGAGTATCTAATATATGCGTTATAATTTAAAAGTTGCTGCAACTAATATATGCGTTATAATTTAAAAGTTGCAACAACTAATCCAGAAAGTATGAGAAGAGGAAAGGATATCTTAGGCTTGGAATACGGGCCTAATCTGTCCTATCCTATAGAAAGTCTCCATGTATGAATTTACTTATTACAGAGCCATAGCACTCCTTCTGGTTGCCTACAAGATAATGACCAGTATTTTACTAAATCGTATATATCTGTATTACAAAAATATAACAGGCAAACACCTAGCCGGGTTCAAAAAAGTAAGAATCTTCATCCTAAAACAAGTTCTCGAAAAACAATGGGAAGTAGCTCAGAACGTCCACGGTTTATTTCCCGATTTCAAAGCAGACTATGATTCTGTGGACACAATTTTCTTTGGAAAATCATGACTGAACTGGGAGTTCTGTGTAAATTGGTGAGATTTACAAAGGCATGTACAAATAACCCCATATGTAGAGTCCTAATACAAGGAGAAATATCTGAAGCCTTTGAAGTTTGAACGGGTTTGAGGCCGGGAGATGGACTCTAGCCGATGCTGTTTAACTTAGAGCTAGAGAAAATACTAACAACAACATTACGCGAAGATGGAGCCAGACTGATAGATAGGTTAACAAAGATATTGCTGAGGTTCATGGCGCAAACTGGAAAGCAGTAGCCCAAGATAGGCAGAGGTGAAGAAGGCTGGTTCAGGGGGCCAAAGATCTACAAGGTCTGTAGAAGTCAACGGAAAAAAAATGTATGTATTTACAAGGTCACACCAGTAAGTGGAGGGAAATATTTAAAGAGGTGATAGTAGACCTCAAGAACTACAGAAAAATATCATATTATCGATTTTCTAATTTTTCCTCTGAATAGTAGAAAATTAAAGTTTTTGTTAGTAGTAATGTGTTTTTTTTTTACGTTGTTCATGTTTTTTGTTTGAACATATGTATTTTCCTTATGATAGTTTATTTTTTTCTTATTTGTATGTATTATATTGTTATTACTTTACTTATTTATTTATATTTCTGTAAATATGGTGTGAATGTGTTCTCTGACATGTATTATAAATGTCCTTAATTGAAATAGATTGTGATATTTCTCAATAAACAAGCTGCTCTGTATTAATGGTCGTACGTTTGTATGTATAATTATGTAAAGTACTATTATTAGGGTTCATTGATTTTAAAAATTAATGTTTAACCCTACTGAAAGTAGGGTGGAGGTAAGTGAAAGTTGTGTGATGCACCCCGCCAGGTATCTTTTAGATATTTTCATTATTTCTCATTCCCTCGCATCCAACTTGTTGATAATCTTTGTTGCGTCATTGAGACTTATAGAGGAGTATAAAAAAGAAATTTCAATTTAATAAACTTTAAAGTATTTTATACTGAATGTGTAGTATCCTCACACAGCTAATTATTTTGTGTAAAAAATACTGGTGAAGAAATCAAACAAGAGACGGCAGATGTTGTGTTTCCAATCTAATAAAGCCATGGACATTAAGTAATACTGGAACGGCTATGTTTGGCATGAGCTCTGATTCTACGGTTGCCAGAGGGACTTAAACTGTTTTTAATAGAATGGATATCGGAAGGTGGCAGTTGGGGGAGCCGGCTTAAAACATTGCTGCCTCCCAGCTAGGCGTTATTAACAGTGACAGCGGCACGCGGCGCCCACGCGCCTCAAACGATATGTCTCTATTGTTCCTCTAATCCATGTCTCAATCACCATCTCAAATCTCAATAACGGTGCTCCCGTTAGTTTCACCCTCCTGGCTCAATTTGTCCTCTCATCGCTTCACACATATTTGATAATCTTGCTGGTATCGTTGAATCAACAAATATGAAATTGCATCAAGTCGCCGAGTTATATATATATCTATACATTTTTTTTTCTGTTGGCATCACAGACCTTGTAGTATATATATAGTTAGTCATTTATATTTTTAGATATTATTTATTTTTGGTATTATATAATATTAAGGTTGAGCCTTTAATTTCATGTTGTAATAGTTCCTCATGCTTACCATTAAGTATTCAGTTAAAATTCTTCAAATATGCAGAGAAAATCTAAGTAACGCAGACTAATTACTAAATCGTACAACTTTTTTTTTATTTGATATTAATGTATTACGAAAAACAAAAAAAAGAAATTGATACCCAACAAGACCAAATGTTATGTATATACAGACTTCGTCAATAGCGGATCCAGGAATTAATTTTCGGGAGGGGTTCTCAGCCTGAAAGCTTTTCTCTCTCTCTCTCTCTCTCTCTCTCTCTCTCTCTATATATATATATATATATATATATATATATATATATATATATATATATATATATAAAACTATAATTACTTTGGACGAAAAATAAAGAAACTAATTACCTATAAGATATGGTGCTTAAGTGATTCTTAAAGTCCTGTTAAATGTAATTAACGAACAATAATACTTTTTAGAGATAATTGTTTTTGTAAGACATGGATATATTTTACCATTTTGGGGGTAGGGTTTCGTGATGTTACCTTATACCCAGAGTTTAACCGTTGTCGGTACAAATTGGTTTTCTAACTGAATGTCTTGGAAATAAATTTGATGAATTTGTGGAAACGGTGTCAGGTTTTAAATATGGTACTTGAACCCAGGGCCCCGTACTAAGTGTTGATCAAAATCGGTCTTGGTCTTGCAGTTTTGCAAGATCAAGACCAAGACCAGACCCTGCAAGACTTGTGTAGAATTGTATATTTGAGTATAGCTTTCCAAATAATAAAAACAAATTAATTTTATTATTAGTCTAACGATTGATTGATAATCAATCAACATAACACTCCTGACATTCCTTTAAATCTGAACTTGTCAGGAGCATTACGAGTTGCTAGCGATTGGTCCCTTGGAGTTTGATTGTATTTAATACATTTTCAAAATTTTTTTCGTTTTCTCCTACCTCGCCATTTAGGTTATACAGCGGTTTTCGCGGGCCAGGGGGTGAAGGTGGAGGATTAATGCCAGAGTTAAAAGACCTCCCTCCCCCCGGGCAGCGGAACGCAAACTTATAACTATTTTATTGTCTCCAACTTTGGTTTCAGGTTGCCGGGCAACGCGCAGTGCTGTGAGCACTCGTTAGTCCGGTCGGCTACCCCGCCCCTAAAAATTTATCATTTGCCAGGACCGGAGCAAGATAAGAAAAAAACAAAAACAAAAACGCGTTTCCATGAATTAAATTTAACATAAGAAAGGTAAACTTTGTATATAGAAAAAAAGAATAGTAATTTGTAATTTTTGGTCTAGCATAACTGTTTTATTTTCTAAATTGTTATGGATAGATAAAATCGTTACAATCATTCCACTATCATCGTTCAAATTGAACATTGTTTCTCAGCCAACTAATTTGTGAGAGAACTTTTTTAATATTCATTGAGAACTTCTTTGATATTCACTCAGAGAAGGCAGTGGATCAGCTGATGCGAAGGTTGTGTTCTCAACTTGTCTCTCAGTTTTTGTCTATTTTTCAGCGGAATCTCTCTGATTATTTACTGAATACAGTTGAAGTGTACATCGGAGCAGTTGATATTTACTGTTTGATATATTTTTTTAAAATTATATATATTTGTTTCCCTTTTCTTCTCTTATGATATGCGGCATTGTCACAAGTGATTTCCTGTAAGGTGCTCAATAAGAGGACTCGGTGAGATGGCGTTAGTACACCACGTGATTCACCAGTCAAACAAAGAACTCGTCGCAGCCTACATGAAACCGCTCCAATAACCTCAGTGTAACTTTCAGATCCAGAACCTCAGCCTCAACCAGGTGCGTCTTTTGCACGAAAAGGTTGAAGAGTCCCTTTTCTTTACTCCAAACCCGTTCCAAGTGCTTCAGAATGACAGAAGTAATGGAGTCATACCAATACCCAGGGAACCACGGCCTCCACCGATATTTGTAAAAATTTATTGTGTACACAACTAAACAAAATCTTCTCTGGCAGTTATTCTTGCCTCAACAAAACCAACGATACAAAAAGAACCCCAGACACTACTGAAACCTACCCAAAAAATTGTGAAGTACCTGTCTGAAACGAATGAATGCAAATTTCCATACGTACCAGCTAAAACAGGAGAGATCGTTACGAGTAGTGATAAGAAATTAGCACTCCTCAACCCCAGCTGAATGAGTGATAAAAGAAGAACTAACGACGCTTGGTTTCAAAGTACGGCAGGTAACCAACGTTCTGAAGGAGAATAAGGACTAGCTGGGAGTGAAAAATAAAGATCCACTACCTTTATTTTTCGTGGACCTAGAGCCATCATCTGGTATTGAGAAAATATACGAAATCAAGAGATTGTACTACACTATCGTGAAGATAGAGAAGCCATACCCCAAGATGGAAATCGTTTAGTGCCACAATTGCCAGGCGTATGGCCACACGAAGACTTATTGCCACCATTAAACTACCACTTCTAAACTTATAAGAACCTCAAATCCAGATACCAGAAGAACCGGATTCAAGATGTGACATCCAGACCAAGAAGAGGGAAGAACCCAACTAATACATTTGAAGCCCTGCCGCAGAAACTACCTCAACCAGAAACTCAATATCCTGTTCATCCTAACATACCTAACCATCAAAAACCTCAAATTCTTCCTCCCTCAAATGCCACAGAGCTCACCAGTTTGTTGTCATCATTCCTCATTGAATTAAAATCAATGGTTACCCCACTCGTATCACTCCTTACAAATCTCGTATCTCACCTCATCCCTCCTGTAAAAAATCCTTAAATGATCCCCATCAAACATATGTCTATTCTCCGTTTTAATACTAGACAAGAACATTACCCTAATTACAGAAACTCGACAGACCAGACTTTAAATATTCCACAGTACATAACATACCGCACTGGCCATGGTGACGGTAGAGCACATCCCGGTACTGCTGTCATCGTACACCAATTCCTCTCTCACATATAAAAAACTAAATTCTGACACGGGTCACCAAGAGAAAATTTTTACAGCCTAAAAATTCTGATTTATCCGATCTTTTTTTTTTTTTGACTTATTACTACTAACCAGTGCATCAAAGCGAAAAACGTATTCATTAAGAAATTAAAGAACGTCAAATTGTGCGTCGAACGAGTACCTTAACTTAATAATTTGATATGATCGATGATATGGTCGATAACCATATGGAACGCAAATTTTTACCAACATTGTCAAAATCTGAGAAAGATTACTACACTCGTAAATGGCCCTGTAGGTTGGAAATGAGTTCTTTTAGAACAAAAACTCAGAATAATTTCTGATTTCGATCAAATCGGAGACCAAATAATTAGTACCTTCCTCCATGAAAACGTTCCCAACAGCAGCTATTTAAAGAAAAGAACAACACTCTCTAATGAGAAATGTACAAATTATTATCGTGACCAGTTTTATGAATCGCATGAATTCTTCAAGGAGATTATAGTTGCTGGAGGTTGCAATGCATAAAGATCTTCTAGTTCCTTGTGCTCGAATAAAAGGTTCGAAAGAATAAATGAAGTTCATTTTTTTTAAAATAAATTTTCCATCATCATTTATTTCATCTGTGAGATTCATTTCGGAGTCAATAGGAACAAACTGCGACTGGAGCACAAGCCTTCGCATCTTAAGGGGGGGGGGGGCAAAAACTACATCACTCATTTCTTTGAATAGCCACTTTTTGGAACTGTTTCAGATTTTTTGTCCACCATCCAGAGGAAGGGTCGACTTCTTGCAGAATTCACTAGTGCTCGTTGCGATAATATATTACATTAGAAATTTCGTCTATGAGGATGAATTTTCCCTATATTTCTCTTGCACAGGTGGTTAAAATATTAGTTTTCGAAAAAAAGGTCCTTCAGAAGATATTTGGCCCAGTTAAGGAGAATGGTGAATGGAGAATAAGACGCAACCAAGAACTGGTTAACTTATACAAGGAGCCGGATGTGGTGAAATATATCCGGATTAGGCTGAGATCGGATGGACAAGTTCGACGGTTGGACGAGATCTCAATCCCAAAAAAGCTGTTGAGCATGGAGCCGGTTGAAAAAAGAAAAGTGGACAGACCGAAACTGAGATGGAAAATGGAGTAAGTGCTGATGCCAGAATACTTGGAATCTGGATCTGGTGGAGGCTGCTCAGGAAAGGAAAACTGTTGAGGGAGCCAAGATCCAGTAATGGATTGTCGAGTTGGAGATGATGATATTGATCACATTAGAGGAAGATTTTTCCTATATTTTCTTTTCTTAATAATAGCTGTTTTTTTTTTGGAGAGTTTTTTCGGAATTATTTTTCTACCATCCAGAAATTACTAGTGCTGGTCACGACACGATAATAATTTTTTTTAATATTATATTAGAAAATTCGTCTATGAGGATGAAGTTTTTCTATATTTCTGTTTTCTTTTAATAGCTGCTTTTCGTAAATTTTTTCCCACAATCCAGGGAGGAGAGGGGCCCGCCCCCGACTGAATCCGCTAGTACTGGTCATGATAATAATTTTTTTATATCATATTAGAAAATTCGTATTAGAGGATGAATTTTTCCTATATTTCTCTTTTCTTAAAATATGTGTTTTTTTCGGATTTTTTTTCCACCATCCAAGGGAGGGCGCTCCCTGAATTCGCTAGTGCTGGTCACGATAGTATATATATTTTTTATATTACTCTTTTGTTTAAATAGGTGTTTGTGTCACTATTTTTGGAATTTTTTCTATTTTCCAGAGGGGGAGGGGCAACATTTGCTGATGATGATGCCGCCATCTTATCATCCAACTAAGAACCCGAAATAGCATCTTTAAATTTGCAAAGGCACCTCTCCCTGATTGAGCACTGGTGTAATAAATGGCGCATCAAAGTAAACGTCAGACTGAAACGACTAGAAACCACCCGATGTTTTCGACTACTGCAGCACTTACCAGACAAACGCTCATCCGAACCCTCTTGTTTCCAACTTTGTGTCCCCTTATATCCCTGATAACCCTCCGAGGTGTCTGAAAAGAAGATGGCCTCGGGACCTCCTAATATAGAAATATACTTTTAGTGCTTCAAATGGGCAGTTTCTCTTCATGTGGTAAATTCCATGTTACTTCTTTCAAGTTTACTTGTTATATTTATCATTTATACAGTTTTAAATTTCAATAACAATAAAAAAAAAAAAAAAAATTAATTCCACCCAGCTTCTTTATTTAGACACAGTCTGGTATCTTGGCTTTCTCTTAGACCGAAGACTAACGTGGAACCCACATACTAGACTAAAAAGACAAGAACTTAACCGACGATACGGCCAATTATACATAATACTGACTAGAAAATCTCAACTTTCAATTGACAACAAATTACCGATCTACAAGACAATCCTGAAACCTATTTGGACCTACGGACTTGAACTTTGGGGGACAGCAAAATTATGTAACATCAAAGGCATCCAATCCTTTCAGTTCAAAGTCCTATGAACAATAGTCGATGCTCCGTTCTATGTAACCAACAAAACCCTACATCATGACCTTAATATCCCATTTGTCCTCTACCTTATCCCTGAACTTTTTTTTAAATTCCATCAGAACCTTATAAATTATCCAAATTCCCTTGCACAATCCCTATCTAGTTCCACTCATAACTACAATCCTCCTCGAAGGTTGAAGCGGCAGTGGCCCAGAGATCTGTTTTAGTATATATCTCGGAGTTCTGGCAATGGCCAGATTCTCCACTCAAGACATGAGTGTGTGTGGCTAAAGCGCTCTCGCTCAAACTCCATTGGCTTTAGCACCAGTGAAGCAGTTGAGAGACTAGCGCAGGGATCTCTTAGAGTCCTGCTTTTTCTTCTATAGTTAGAGAGGAGCCTGGCTTGGGGTTCCCTGCCTGATTATATATATTTTATATAGGTATGAATGTGTTTTTAATTTACTTATCTTTAGGTTATTCTATTTTTTATTGTACATAGTTTTTTTTTATTATTATTTAGTTATTATTTTATTTTTGTTAATTATATATTTTCTTTATATATGGTGTGAATGTGTTCATATCACTATAATTATTGTCCACGTGACAGATTATTATATTTCTAAATAAACAAATAAAAAAAATTCACCCAGAGATCACGGAAATGTATTGTCAGCTCAAAGGTCCTGCGCGAGTATAATTGTTCACAATAATTGTAGAATGCTGGAGAGTTAAGATACAAGCCTGGCGAAACCATTTATATGTTACTGCAACAACGGCATAACTCGAAAGTTATTTTTTGCATTAACATTTCCGTGTTTGGCCGGCTGTTCACAGTATTCGTTATTTCTTTGAAATATCTCACCACCAAGTTTTAATCGAGTATCTAAATTGCGAATACTGAGCTTTTTGGTAAATAAGATGTGCAATAATATGGAAAACCGGTCTCTAGTTATAAAAATTATATTATTTTCTGTCAATAGTATATTTATTATCCCCTATATTATAGGATTAGCATAGCTTCTCTGGATGAAACTTAATGAAAAAAGATGTTTTTCTATTACTTATTTTACAACTTGTCCGTAAGGCTCCACTAGCAAGTTATCAACTTTGCCTCCTTTCTTTTAAATTGTTTTAGTAAATTTCCTCTATAGCATCATAAACAGTCAGGGTTAGTAACAAAAACGAAATCATATTTTTAAAAAATAACAGATTTGCTACAAATACAGCTTCTTAATAGCAGAGAGCTCATTTTAAGGTTTTAGCTTGTCATCATTTAGTTGCAACTTGGATAAAGTGAAATATATTATTTTTACATTTGTCATTTATCAATTTGAATGATGGTTAAGAGCTGTTAAGGAAACAGTTAAATAGTTGAGACAGTAGCTTCAAAAGGAACACTCGAGTTTGTTTAATGAGACCTCATTGTTAGCTTCTTAGAACTAACATTTAAGTTATAACTTAAAAAAAGATTTAAAGTTAAAAAAATCAAAGGTTTAATAAGCAAATATCTTTTTATTAATCAATAAAAAACTCTTGAGGTTCTACGGGCATATGGTCAGGATGAATAGTGAAAGACTGAATAAGAAAATTTTTGACAAAGTTTGCAGCTATAAAAGTATGGGGAGATATGTAAAACAAATAAAAGAGGAACTAGACAGGCTAAAAATCACGGATAAAGATTGCTTGGATAGAGAGCTTTTTAGGGAAAAACTGAAAGGGGTAGGGGTTCTTGGAGATGGAAGGGAGAGACGAGGGAGAAAATGGACTAAGGAAGAGCGAGAGGAACAGTCCAGGAGGATGAGAGAGTATCGGAGTAAGAGGAAGGCTGAAGGTGTGAAGAGGAAACGGAAATGATATTCGCGTGGACCTTGCTGGCCGGTTCGTGAAAAAAAAAAAAAAAATAAAATAAACTCTTGCAATTATTGAACCCAAACCTGACAATTTATTTTGTTATAATCATTAACAATGGTTTACTCAGTTTTTATTGTGAGTGGTGGAAAATAATTTGTTGTCTATTTAGATCTGCGTAGTAGGAGATTGATCACTTTTATAAAAGGATCTTCAATGTTATAACTGGGCGATAAACAACTAGAAAGTGTTAAGAGTGAATGGGAGCTGGTTATTGTAGTTTAAGTACTCACCTATTGTCATAACAGATTGATCTTCATAAAGCAATATGGGTGGAACCTCTTGAGCTAGGTCCAATCTATTTGGTGCTTTAGAGAGATGAATCAAGCTGTGAATTATAAGAGCACTCATGACCCTTGCTAGTCAATGTCAATTTGCTTCCAATCCATGAACTTTATGGCATCCAGCCCTTCAATATTCTTTGACCCTTTTGACAGATTAGTTGCTACATTTGGTTTTGGTTATTGCCTTCAACTTTAGTTACAAAAAATACAATGAAGCATAAATCGAATATTATTAGAATGTTTATACTAATTATTGTTTCTTATTATTGTTTAGTGAAGATGATAGGATTGAATGACAGTCCCTACTTCCCTGTAGGGCTGGTCCCCCGTTGGCAGCCTGGAAAGTTCCCTAAGCGGTAAGCGGCCAAGCATCCTTAATTAGGGGTGCCCTTCAAGTTGAAAATGAAAGAGTTGGTATGTAAGTTGTTTGCTCATTTGGAGCATCCAATTCTATATTTTTCCTTGATATAAAATTTAAAAATAATTTCCCACTTTTATTCGTAATAATATATTTATAATAATGTAAACTTTTATTTATAATAATATAAAGTCCGGAATTTATCAATATTTAAACTAAATGGGTGTTATAATTAGGGCTATTTGAAAACTGAAATAAAATAAAACAATAGTAACCAAATGAATGTAGTGGTTATGGTGTCTTTACTGGGGAGCTGCCAGTTAGACTCACATCTTACACGAGGAATACTAATATACCTAATTTGGGAGGACTGTCCCTGTTGATTTGTATCATAACCTGGTTTCTACTTTGATTCTGTTATTGATATATTCTGTTATATATTATATGATTGGAATTATTCAATACTTTTCCTTTGGTCATAGGATGAATACGGCTTATTCCTAAATACGAAATAAGATCCTAAATCTCTTTATTTGTATAAACGCGGTGGATTATTTATATTCAATGATTTTTTTGTTAATTTATTTTCTAAAGCTTCGTCTACCGGCATTGTAATGGATTTGTTATTTTCAGCTGTAAAAATGTCTTCTTCGGTTGAAGTATGTTGAACTTTTTGGGGTTGATTTTGTAATGAATTTATATTTAAATTATGTGTTTTGTCAGAGGGAATATCATCTCTACCGTCGCTAGAACCCGGCATTTTTTTCTGCTAGCTGATACAGTGTGAAATTAAAACAAACAACAAAAACCTCCGACAACTGATAAAATTGTAAAATAATATAACTTATCTTATTATTATTTTTTAAACTATTTATTTAAGATATTTGCAACTGTATTACAATATAAATACATCAAGTAAATGTGTATACAGGTGGAGTCCTAGATATCGGAGTTGTTCAACAGGGATAAGTGGGGTGTTATTAAAGGATACTATAGGAGAGGAAGTCATAACTTATCTAATTAAATAAGAATATTTGGAAAAAATAAAAGAATTTACAAAATAAAATGAATACCTTAGTTGTTCTCGGAGATGCAAGTACTACAGAAATCCTCACCGGGCTCAAGATAACGTAAAACTGATTATGAGAATTTTCAGATCCTTTACAGTGTCAAAAAAATTCTTAAATGAGACAGCAAATGCCGAAAACCTAAGGTTTACTATATTTAAAAACAAAATTAGTTTTTAGTATTTTTGTCTTCAATACATGGGTAAATTTTTTTTCTTTTGATTGCTTCCACTTTTGTTTATACTAGTGATGGACTCAGCAATACGAAGGGCTACAGGAAAAATGCGGAAATTTCACCTGGTATATATGCCAACCTAAGATCGGCGAGCCTCTCAATACTTGCATTCGCTGATGACGTTATTTTTTTGGACAGTGACAGGAATCTTCAGTACAATATTAATAAATTAAAAGAAGAATTGCAGAAGATAATATGATTATTAACCCTGTAAAAACGAAAGCAATGATTGTTGGGAAGAAGCCTAGGAGAAATATGCGCGTCATCAGAGTTCACGACAAAATCCTAGAGCAGGTAGAAAACTTCAAATACTTGGGCGCACACTTCAATGAAAATGGATACATCGATTCAGAGATGACTGAGCGAATCGCTGCTGCGAGCAGGATGTTTGAAGCAGTTAAGAAAGATTTTCTAAACAGGCGTAAGGTGGAAAAGAAAACAAAGGTGGCTGTTTTCATATCGACATTTCTTTCACGTACACTTCAGAATCAGGGACTGACAAGAAACATCAATCGAGGATACAAGCGTCAGAAATGCGATTCCTCCGAAAGATTGAGGGGAAAACGAGAAGAAGACAGAGTACGCAACACCACCATCAGGTCGAACCTCAATATTAAGCCGGCCAGTGATGTGATTGAGGAGAATCGACTGAGATGGCTAGGACATCTTCTGCGGATGGAACAACAGATACTAGCGAATCTACTAAGTAGACGGCAAGAGAAGAAGAGGACGGCCTAGAAGGAAATGGGAAGATGAGGTAAAGATCGACTTCCAGAGAAGAGGTCTTCAATGGAATGATAGAAGGCGTCTTGTGGAAGACCGGCAGAGCTGGAGAAGGCTCCATAAACTTCCTCCACTGCTTAATGCGGTTCAAGAGGATGGATTATGATGAAGAAGTGATAACACCTCCGTCAATAAAAGAAATAACTCACGACATATTAACTTGCCACAGTATATTCGAATCTTATTAAGGGAAAAACGCAGAGCAAGACCAAAGTGGCACTGGACTAGATATCCTTCAGATAAAACATACTATACCGAATTGACTAACAAACTAAAAGCAGAAATCTGAGGTCCTAATCCGAAGAAGAAAAAGCCCAAATATTTGGTCAACATCTCTTCCAAACTTTTAGCCCACATCCCGAGATCCTTAATTCAACTCACATCGATTGTATTGAAGCAGAACTGGATATTCCTCTCCAAATGTCCCTGCCACCCAAAGCATTTCATCCCACAGAAATATCCAACATCATTAAAAAATTACCCTCCCGTAAAGCTCCTGGACATGACCTAATTACATCCCAGATCTTAAAATCTCTTAATCGGAAAGCCATCCTATTTCTTACCTACATATATAATGCTGTACTTCGTTCCACATATTTTCCTGATCCTTGGAAACGATCTATTGTTAAACAATAGATCCACAAACTCAAAAAAAACACCAGAATACCCATCCTCTTACCGTCCTATCTCCCTTTTATCCATCATGGGCAAAATCCTAGTAAAACTCATCTTAAAATGCCTGTACTATATCCTAAATTCTAAAAACATAATTCCAGATCACCGATTTGGATTCCGCACTTTCCATTACACTAAACAGCAATGTCATCGTGAGGTAGACGTAGTCTCCTCTGCATTGGAGCGCGGAATGTACTGTACGGGAGTCTTTCTCGACGTTGGACAGGCGTTTGATAGAGTTTGACACCCAAGATTGCTGTACAAACTCCGAAAATTCCTACCACCTACATACTTCATCATTATCCGTTCCTACGTTACTGATAGATACTTTGAAGTAGATCACAAAAACGTCAATTCATCTCTTTTTTTCCCAGTCCGCTGGTGTTCCTCAAGGTAGTATCCTAGGTCCTATCCTATATACAGTTTATACAGCTGACATCCCTACCTATCCCAACACTGTCATCACCACATATGCCGATGACACATGTATCCTATCAGTAAATAATGACCCATCAATTGCATCCCAAATGCTTCAATCACACATCATAAATCTTGAAGAATGGTGTCAAAACTGGAGAATTAAAATAAACTCCAATAAATCCCACCAAATTACCTTTACCCTTCGTCGTAAACCAATGACTTCCTGTCCTACAGTTTCCTTCAACAATACTCCACTTATCCCTGTTGAGCAAATCCGCTACCTAGGACTCCACCTGGACAAACGACTAACTTGGAATCCTCATACTAGACTGAAACGACAAGAAACCGCTGGACGTTTCCGATTACTTCAGCACTTACTAGACAAACGTTCTAAACTTCCAATTAATTACAAAAGTGTTAAAGTGAAAACATAATTTATTATAAAATCGATTATTTTTGAACCTCTATGTGTTAACTATTATAACCTCTGGGTGTGTTATAAGAGTTTGAGTTTAACCTTATGTAGATTGCTGTACAATGTGGTACTTACTGCCTTGTTGATTATAATGTAATGTGTTTTGGTAATTAAAAGTGTAAAAATTATCAGTGAGTGTTTTATTAGGAAATACCTAAACAGGTTATGGGTCCAGCATGATGTTAAAAGGAAAATTCGAAAAGAAGTAAACAACTAAATGAAGATTTGAAAAGACGATTTGTAAAGACGTTAGTGTTCTGTGTTCTGAGGTACGTTCTTTTTAATTATGGAGTCCAAATCAATTATGATTCCTCAGATTGCTCTGTTAGAAGGGAAGGGCAACTGGGAAAACTAGAAGGTAAAAATAAGAATGGGACTGAAAATGATACCTAGGGCAATAGAAATAATAGATGGAACTTACAAGTGTCCTGCAGCCCCTAATAAAACTGATAACGATGCTGTGAAAGCTCATGAAACAGATTTAGCTACATTTAATAAAATTGACAACCAGGCACTACTAGTTATGTCCAATAACATGGCAGAGGAGATGTTTGAAAAGGTAAGACGTCATGAGTCTAGTAGAGATATGTGGTTGGGACTTTGTCAACTTTTTGATACATTTTCAGAAGACAGAATATTTGACTTGTATAATAAATTTTTTGAAAGTAAATGGTTGCCAGATGATGACGCTGTTACATTCATTACTAGAATTTCCAATGCATGGAAACAGTTGCGAGGGGAAATTGATAAGCAAACTGTTGATAATAAAGATATTTTACTAATATGTAAAATTTTAAAATCCCTTCCTGACAAATTCAAATCTTTTACTGCTGGATGGAGACTAATAAATGAAGAGAACAGGAGTTTAAATAATCTTACCCAAAAATTATGTACTTTTGAGAGCAACCTGGGTGATAGCTGTTCAGAAGAAGTTTTGGTTGCTAAGGGGACCACTGCTCAATTTCAGAAGCATGTTCGGAATAAAAATAATTTTCACAAAACCTCAATAATTTGCCACTACTGTGATAAAAGGGGTCACACAGTTCAGAGATGTCGGCTTTGGCTTTCCGATGGCAAACCGCCTAAGCCTGCTAAAGCTAAATGTGCTCAAAACAATTCAAGCGAAGCTGCAACTCTATTAACAGTTACCTCAGAAGTTTTTGCATCGGAGACCAATAGTGAGGCTTGGTATGTGGACAATGGAGCGACACATCACATATGTAGCACAAGGGAATGGTTCACAAGTTTTCAATCATTTACAGATGACCATGTAATTATTACGGCTGATGGCTCTCAAGTCAAGGCGCTGGGCAAGGGATCTATTTTAATTGAAGCTGCGTCCAACGGCCAGTGGAAGAGTTTTGAACTCACTAATGTCTGGCTAGTTCCAGGTATTTCCAAGAATCTTTTTTCGCTTTTGGCGGCTCAAGATCATAGACCACAGAGTAAATTTGAATCCACTGCAGTTAGCTGTAAATTATTTGAAGGCAAAGAGACACTTGTGTCAGGGAATCGTCAAATTGGAGGTGGTCTCTATAATCTAGCAATTAGGGTGGTACCCACAACGGAGAGCTGTAAGTCAGAAAATAACTATATAT
Source organism: Nezara viridula (assembly GCA_928085145.1). Classification (NCBI taxonomy): domain Eukaryota; kingdom Metazoa; phylum Arthropoda; class Insecta; order Hemiptera; family Pentatomidae; genus Nezara; species Nezara viridula. The sequence goes on from OV725078.1 coordinate 822,454, forward strand.
CTGCTCCTATCAAAGACCATAATTTATTACAGCTTTACCATGAAAGGATGGGTCATCAAAACAAACGACATGTGAAGGAAGTAGTTAAAAGAGAACTCAATTTAGACTTAACTCTTGATGGTGAACTCTGTGAGGGCTGCATAAAAGGAAAAGCTCATAGACTCAAGTTTGGGCGTCGGAAAAGAGCTGAGAAAACTGGTCAAGTTATAAGCACTGATGTATGCGGTCCCTTTATCCCTTCGAAAGGTGGTTTTAAATATTTTCTGGTATTTAAGGATGATTTTTCAAAATTTAGAAAAGTTTATTTTATTAAGACCAAGGATGAAGTATTTCAAAAATTGAAGGAATTTTTAGCTGAAGTTACCCAATTAGGTCATAAAGTAATGTGCATTCGATGTGACAATGGCGGAGAGTTTAAAAATGAAAGAGTAGAAAACTTCCTTAAATCAAAAGGTATTGAAATTAGTTACACTATGCCATACACGCCACAACAAAATGGCTGCGCTGAGAGAGAAAACCGCACCATTGTAGAAACTGCAAGAGCCCTCATGCACTCAGGAGAAGAATCTCTACCTAAGGAGCTATGGGCAGAAATGATTAACGCTTCAGCCTATATATTAAATCGAACAGGTCCATCATCAGAAAAAGGAAAATCCCCATTTGAACATTGGATGGGTATTAAACCAGGAGTCAAAAATCTTCGTGTTATAGGATGCAAATGTTGGGTCCATGTTCCTAAAGAAAATAGAAGAAAATTTGATAAAAAGGCTACTCAAGGAGTAGTTGTTGGATATGATGGTGACAATGGATACCGAGTCTTCTCAAATAATAAACTAATTAGATCAAGAGACGTCATATTCCAGGAGTCACTCAAAGCACCGATATGTGAAAAATTGTCATTTCATAAAATTGAAGGAAAAGGTATTGACATATATTGTGAAGAAGAAGGAGAATCTGAAGAAATACCTTTGGAAGATCAAGGGGAATCTCATGAAGAAGAAAATGAAGATCCAGAAATAGAAGATATAGTGTGGAAAAGAGGCGTAAATCTGAGAGGTCAGGATAAAATTAATAAACCTAAATTTATGGAGGATTATGTCAACATCGTCGAAGGGAGTGAAGATGTGCCATTGGACTTGTACGGTGCGATGAACAGTGAGGAAGGTGAGGAGTGGCAAAAAGCCATGGAAGAAGAAATCACTTCTTTAAAAGAGAACAAGACGTGGACTATCCGTGATTTGCCTAAAAATAAGAGTGTTATTCCTTCAAAATGGGTTTTCAACAAGAAATATAAACCTGATGGAAATTTAGAAAGATATAAAGCTAGGCTAGTGGTAAAAGGATTCGCACAAAAGAAAGGTCAAGATTTTGGAGAAACCTTCAGTCCAGTTGCTCGTCAAACCACTGTCAGAACAGTAATCAGTATTGCTGCCAATGAAGATATGAGTCTGCATCAGTTTGACGTATCGACTGCATTTTTAAATGGAGAACTCAAGGAGGAAATCTATATTCAGCAACCAGAAGGCTTCAGTGACAACTCAGGGAAGGTTTACAGATTACATAAAAGCCTATACGGGCTCAAACAGGCTCCACGTTGTTGGAACGAGAAGATAAAAAATTTCCTGGTTAGCATTGGTTTTCAAATTAGTACAGCAGATCCTTGCCTATTTATCAAAGATGTGGATTGTAAGAGGATTTTGTTGTGTTTGTATGTTGACGATGGATTGATCGCTGCTTCGGATGAAAGGGAAGCAATGGAGCTCTTAGACAAATTAAAACTGGAGTTCAAAATCAAGACTAAACCGCTATCTTGGACTAGAGATTAACAGGAGCAAGGAAGGTATAAAAATAACTCAATCTTCTTACATTAGGAGACTTCTCAAAACATTCCAGATGGATGAGTGTCGACCTGTTAGTACTCCAATTTTAAAGGATGATTTAGACAATGAAAAAGAACATGTGGACATCAAGACAACGAATTTTCAATATAGAGAAGCTGTGGGTTCACTTATGTATTTGATGATATGTACAAGACCGGACATTGCTTATTCCATCAACATAGCTTCAAGAACACTTGATAATCCTTCCGATAGTGACATAACCAGGGTCAAACGAATATTCCGTTATTTAAAAGGGACTACTGAACTTGGAATAATGTACAAGAAAAAACATAGAAGCGGAATTCTTCAATGCTACTCTGATGCAGATCTTGATGGTGACAAATTAACTGGCAGGTCTACAACTGGCATTGCTTGTCTGTATTCGGGTGGTGTCGTATCTTGGTCGAGTAAAAGACAGAGTTCAGTTTCCATCTCTACCACTGAAGCTGAGGTCATCGCTGCAAGTGAGGGTACAAGAGAAATGGTTTGGCTCAAAAGGCTTCTTCAAGAGATAACTGACTTTAAAGAAGGTACGCTTTTTGTCGATAATAATGCTGCCATTAAATTAGCAGAGAACCCTGTGTGGCACAAACGTACAAAACATATATCCATTCGCCACTTCTTTGTCAAAGAAAAGGTTCAAGAGGGAGAAATTCATATCCGGAGAGTGGATACTGCATATCAACTTGCCGACGGGTTAACAAAGCTGAAGAAGCTAAATAAAGATTTAGGACTGACTTAAAAAATTCTATTTGTGTATTATATTCAATTTATTAGTTTAAATTATTTTAAAAGAAATTATGAAGGAAGGTGTTAAAGTGAAAACATAATTTATTATAAAATCGATTATTTTTGAACCTCTATGTGTTAACTATTATAACCTCTGGGTGTGTTATAAGAGTTTGAGTTTAACCTTATGTAGATTGCTGTACAATGTGGTACTTACTGCCTTGTTGATTATAATGTAATGTGTTTTGGTAATTAAAAGTGTAAAAATTATCAGTGAGTGTTTTATTAGGAAATACCTAAACAAAAAGACTCATATATATATATATATATATATATATATATATATATATATATATATATATATATATATATTACTATAATAAGGCCTATTTGGACTTTCGGAGTTGAGCTATGGGGCTCTAATAAACCATTGACTTCCTCTCGTATCCAATCCTTACAATCCAAAATCCTTCGTAAAATCCTCAATGCTCCCTACTTTGTTACAAATAAAACCATCCATAATGACCTTAATGTTTCTTTTGTTTCAGATCTGGCCCAATCCATATACCTATCCTTCCATAATAAACTTCAGAATCATCCAAACCCTCTCGTTTCTAACCTTGCTTCCTCTTCAATTCCTAATAACCCTTCGAGGCGTCTGAAAAGAAGATGGCCCCGTGATCTCCTAATGTAGACATAACATTAGAGTGCTACCATTGGGTAGTTACTCAGCAAGTGTTTTCATGTCATTATATCCATATGTTCAAATATCAGTTGTAATACAGTTGTAAATATCATTAAGAAATAAATAAAAAAATTACTAAACTATCGATGAAATGTCCAATAATACTCATTCTATGGTAATTGTCAACAAAAATATCTTGTGTTTTTATTCCTCCAACATTAAGATAAGCAATAACCACAATTTTGGCCAATTTGTTCATAAAAATACGAAGCTACATTTTAAGACGTACATACTTTTAATACCTATTTATACCTATAGGTATATAGACAAAAAGTCAATGCAAGTCCAGTCAATGACCTTAAATCCTTACAAAGAAGGATAATTGAATCTTGTGAAACAATAACACATATCCATTGCATTTCTGTTACTGATGCTGTTGAAGAAATATGCCGAGCGTGTTTTAATGCTCAAGGAAATCAATTTGAAAAACATTTAATATGAATGTTAATGTTTACATTTAATTAAGAAAGTAGTTAGAACAAATAAATAGGTTTTATTTGTTTCATGTAACGTAAATAATTCATTACAACGAAAATCTGTAGGTGTGAATATCTCCTAAACAAAGCGTTTGCGGCCATACCATCAGATGAAATGTTTTTCTTGTTTTATTTCCTTAGTCGATTTTTGCAATTTGGCCACTTAACCCTGAAACACCCTGTATATATATATATATATATATATATATATATATAGGTATTTGATACCTATAGGTACATGCCTACATACCTTTGATGAACCACTCTCATGGAAAAACCATCTGACCAATATGGTTCCTTTTCTACTTTAAAATGTCTAAATTACCACCATCAACTATTTCCATTAGAAACCCATAAACTAGTGGTTACTTCCTTAATATTTCCCCATTCCTTAATATTTTGACTACTGTTGTACGGTATAGGAAGGCGTCTCTTGGGATCTAGAGGTAAAACTCAAATGTTTGATCAACTGCTTTTCACTATTCATCTTTGGGATCCCGTTTTTATAAGCAGTTAAAGTGGCTTAATCCTTCCTCTACCAAGTCATCCATTCCCGTCGTCCCTCATGCATTTTCGAACTCCTTCAATTCAAATTATCTGTTTACTCCTGCAATATCCGTTCCCGGTCTTCAGATTTATATACAACGGCTCATCAAATCATGGCTTTCGACAGATTTCGATTTCCTCTTTCATTAATCAATCCTCGTCCATATGGAATGCCATCCCTCCCTACATCCGCCAATCCAATACCCTACCTACCTTCAAACCCCACATATTTAATCACTTCCTATCTATCCAGTTCCCAAACAATTGTAAATAGTTTTTTTCTGAAAATACTTATATGATTTATAAGTTTGTTTTTAAGTATTTTTATTTTTGTAAATCATAAATCATAGAAGTTAACTTATGTTTTTTATATTTCTATTTGTTTATCTTATTATTTTTAAAATTGTTTAAAGAATTATTTTAACCGGTCTTGTCCCAGAATAAATGAAGCGTATTATTATAATTACATAATTGATTAATCGTATCAAGTCCGCTATTGGTGCTCTTGCAGGTCACAATTTCAGTTGTTCATTTTGCTACAGTAGCTTCATCCAATTCATAGTAGTCCAAATGTAAACAATTCCTACATACAAGTTTTCTTATTCTTTTTTAGTACGTGAAGCATCTACATTTTTTTCCAATTTACTTCAACTTTAAAATTGGGGAGGATTTTTCAAACAGAGGATTATGAAGTCAACTTTATTTAGTATGTATAGTATTTATGCGAAAATGGTTTGAATTTCCCGCGTTACGGTGAGTGGTGGGGGCAGATCAGAAGATCTAGAAGATAACACTTAATCTCCTCCCCAAGAGTTGCCGATTTCTCGGCCCCACACCAGCACTAGTAGCCACCCCGGACAACAGCACCGGCACTTGAGGGCCCTCAGGTAACAAAGAGATGTAAGCTGGCATAAAGATGGTAACCTATTTTTGCACAATCAGTATAATCTACCAATCTATTGAAATACAGTCCATTGCATAAAAGTAGAATGTTTCACCATCATTTTGAATGTTGCCTATTGAGAGCTCATGACAGTTATTTACCTCGGCTTAATTAAAAATTAGAAAGTTGGCTAAACATATAGTGTTCGTCATAATCATAGATATTCTTAAAAAAAAAAAAAAACCTTAATTAAGTGTGAGTTAGGGGTGGCCATAGATAGTCGATATTATCGAAATATCCATATTTTATTTCCGATATTCGATATTTTCCATCGATAGTATCTACTTGGATATTATCGACTATCGATATCGTCCCTTCAACATTTTAATTAAAAATAAAAATTAAGGCTATCGTTTTCGGAATGCGCTAGTAATTATATATGAATCTAATCGTTAGAAATAAAATGATACTCATCTTGTCTGTTTCATATACAATTTAACGCGTGGTAGAGGAAAATATCAATATTTCGATAATATCGAGTATCGATGGCCATTCTTAACTCAAATTTGTAAACTAGAACCTTCTCAAACCAAGTCCGCGAATTGATAAAGAAATCTATGTAGGATGCAAATAAATTAACATTTCGCTGAATCCTATCTATGGGTGAATGGAAGGCATAATTGGTTGAATGGAAATTTCTGGTAAAAAGCTGAGGATGACGGAGATATGCAGGAACAAGAAAATTAATTTTACTACTAAAGGGGGTAGAAGAATTGATAATTCCGTTAATTAATTCAAAGAGGAAAATAACATCGTTTTTGATGCGCCTATCAACACACTATATGATGCCTGGAATTTCTGAATCTGTGTACTGAGATCAACTCCATAAATTATTTGAATATTTTACTGCTCGCTAAAAAAAAAAACAAGGAAAAACAAAACGTAGAGCGCATCTTTTAAGTGAGTTTTATTCTCGTGCTGAATTGTAAAACGCATTACAACTAAATTTACACCAATTAAAAGCAAGTAGCAAATATATATATATATATACTCAGATTTCCAGACGATGCTGGTTACTACACATTTATTTAGTTTTCATTCAAATGAACAAAATTTTAAATTAATCAAAATCATCAAGACTAAAAAAAATACAGCAACATTTAGTTGTATTCATAGCTTATTTGACATCTGAAGTAAAATTCTCAATAGACATAAGCCTATGATGTTGCCACCATTTTACTTTAACTAAGTTTTAACATGTTAATGGAAGTCCTTAGTTTAATTTAAATTGAAATATTATTTGTCTTCAATCATGAACGAAGAAAAATCCTTTTAAAAAGTGTATTTTAATTAAAGCCGCAGATGTGGGAGGATAATTTTGTAACTAAGATCCAAAAAAATATTTTTAAATATTATGCATATTCCTTTAATAAATATTTTGTATTCGTTGTACAGATAATGTATTATATTTAGTAGTAAAAAGAAATGAAATCCGATAAAAATAACAGAATTTTGACATTATAGGCAAATGACCAATTATATCTTAGAAAAGCGCTACGAAATTGGTACATTTAGATGTTTTTTTTGTCATGAATATAGTAAAGTCTAAGCAAATTAATAAAATTAACTTGACAATACATTAAAGGCATTGTCATAGTGATAGATCCCCGCCTTGAAATGGAAGAGTTGTAAAGTAAACACAATCTACACAATGTCACCAATTATTTAAATAAAAAATCTGGTGTGTCTACTCACATGACTTTCCTACGATTTTTTTTTTCAATTTAAAATAAGTTCATTAAAAATAACACAATTGAGTTAGGCTAATTAGAGTAGAATTTTTTTTATGAACTATAGCAATGTAAACGGGCAAGTGAACAATTACTAAAATCAGCGTATAAAATTCAATACACTGTAACGTTGCTAAAACTGGTCCGATTTAGACAAATGTTTTTAATGGTCTTGTCGAACATTTAATAATTTTTAAAAAATATTACCGTTACATACTATAGAGATATTACTTTCATTTTTCAGAATGAGGAAACCTAATTTAACCACGAATGAATAATTGGAAGAGTTAAATGCAAAATTATATTAGTTCTACCGATTCTTTATATATAGTAACTAAAATTGTCTAACATTACATACTATTTTGCCTTAAATTTTATTCACAAAACCTTTTTTTTGTCATTATTGGTCTTGGTCTTGCAAGAATTATGCAACAAACATGGTATTGCAACAACAATTTTGGACAACACTAGAAAATATAGATTTTTTAAATAAAGAAGAATATTTATCCATAATTGTACGTGAATATATATATATATATAGTATTATAGTATTCATTCACACAATATGTACATAAGAAAGGAAAAAAAAGAAGAAAAAAAATATAAAGTAATATAAAAGATAAGTAAAAGAACAGATTAGCTGAATAATAACAAAATAAATAAAACACATTCACACCTATGTACAATATTTACATTGGCCCAGGGGACTCCGAATCAAGCTTTGTCACCCAATTGTGGAGGCCAAAGCAGGACTCCAGCAGATCCCAGTGCTTCTCTCCCAGCCGCGTCAATGGTATAGTAAGCCAGTGGAGACTGATGGAGGGCACTAGAGCAATAGACGCTCAGGACATGAGTGAAGAATCTTGCCAGTACTCCAATATATATATACATTTTTACAAAAAGTCGCGGGGCTACTGCCGTTTTAACCTCCGAGGAGGATTGTAGGGATGACTGGAGGTAGATAGAGACTGTGATACAGGATTAGGATGATGGGTGAGATTCTGGTGAAATTTGGAAAATTTGTCTGGGATTAGGTCAAGTACAAATGGGATATTAAGGTCCTTACGTAGGGTTATATTGGTTACATAAAATGGAGCATCGACTATTGTTCGATGAACTTTAGACTGGAAGGATTGAATGCGTTTGATGTTAGAAAGTTTTGCTGTCCCCCAAAGTTCGAGTCCGTAGGTCCAGATAGGTTTCAGGATTGTTTTGTAGATTAATAGTTTGTTCTCAACGAACGAAAGTTGAGATTTTCTATTGAGTAGTCTATATAGTTGGACATATCGTTGGTTAAGCTGTTGTCATTTAAGTCTGGTATATGGGTCCATGTTAGTCTTTTGTCTAGAAGGAAGCCAAGGTACCGAACTTTGTCGGAGAGGGGAAGTGGTATGGAGTTGAAATAAACTGGTGGACACGACTTGCGCCGAAGGGTGAAGGTGGTGTGTTTGGATTTAGATTCATTTACTTGGATGCGCCACTTATTACACCAGTGTTCAATAAGAGAGAGGTGACTTTGTAGGTTAAAGGATGCTTTTTCAGGATCTGAATTTTGAAGATAGGATGGCCGTGTCATCAGCGAATGTTGCCAGGAGGGTTTCAGGATGAGTAGGCATGAATATCAGCAGTAAATAGAATGTAAACGTTAGGACCCAAGACGCTGCCTTGAGGAACTCCAGCCTGAATTGAATCACACTTGGAAAATTCAGTTCCACAGCGGACTTGAAAGGAGCGGTCAGAGAGATAGGATCGAAGTACCAGATATAAGGACTGAAGTAAATAGGTTTTAAGCTTGAAGAGCAATCGGCTGTGCCATACCCTGTCAAATGCTTGCTTGTCAATGTCCAGAAATGCACCCGAGCAATATTATTTGCTTTCTAGGGCTGAGGATATGTGTTCAACAATTCGGAGGCCTTGTTGGACAGTGGAATGTTGGGAACGAAATCCGAATTGGTGGGTAGGAAGGTGTACGTGAATATAAGGATATCCTTTACTACAACTATAAATACAACCATTTTTACATTTATAGAAGTGAATACTATAAATATTCAGTAAAAGAATAATAATTCCTATCAATCAAAAGAAAAAAGAATAATAAGTTCGATATATTCAACCCTATGGAGTAAAGAAATAAGATTGGAAACTAAAAAGAAGATCTACCATTCCTTTGTAGAAAGCGTATGCATCTCCTATGCATCTCCTATGTCTCACCTATGCATCAGAAGCTTGGACAATTACAAAAAACCTGGAAAATAGGTTGCTTTCCATTGAAATGGATTTCTGGAGAAGCTGTGGCATAGATGGTCAAAAGAACATCCTTCATCTGATCGGGACCAAACAGTTAAAGTGGTATGGCCACTTAATGCGGATGGATGAGAGAACCGCTGGCCAAAGAAAATTGATAACTATATGCCACCTGAAAGAAGGAAGCGTGGAAGGCCAAAGAAGAAATGGACAGAGGATGTGGAGGAAAGCATGGCAGCCAGAGGGCTCCGTGAAGGAGATTGGATGGACGAGGAGCAGTGGCATTTGGGTGTTGGGAATATGACTCCTAAAGTTGTCGAAAAACCCAAATAAAAAAAAAAAAAAAAAGAAAGAAGTCAATACAAGCATATATATATTTTTTTCAGTCATGTAAATATTTGAGAAAATAAATATTATTTATATAAAGAAGAATATGTATTCATAATTTTATGCAAATATAACATTGTTTATCACATCTTTAAATAGAATCACTGGGATTCGGGAGAATTTGAGGCTGTAGCCCTCTAATATAGATAAACTATTTTTTTTCCTTTGTCCTTTGTAATTTATTTCTCGGAGTAATCTGAGCTAAATTCTTAAACAATCACAATATTGTGAATGCACGCTTTTTGAATTTTTTGATGACGTGTTACTAAATGTAAGAAGCTGTTAAGAAAAAATATATAACAAAATGAATCCTCCTACGCATCACTCAATCTATATTTCCTTTGTAAGCCCTTTGAGGACCTCTTTATATAGTACCTTTCATTTTCTTCCAGAAAAATACCGTTTTTAAAATACTTTTTTAAAAATTCTCCTCAAAATTAATTCCTTACTCCGTTACTGATGAATTTGTTGTGTTGTTATTTGCACTTATAAATATAACTGAATTCACTTAAACAGGAGCGAATACGGTTACAAGTACTTGTTTAAAATAAAATTAATATTAATATTTTTTGAAGCAATAAGAATTTTCATTAGTGTTGCCCAAAAATGGTCATGGTCTTGCACTTTTGTAAGATCAAGACCAAGATCAAGACCGGTCCCTGCAAGTCTTGCGCAATACCAAGACTGACCAGCAAGAGTCTTGCGCCTCGCAGGTAAATAAAACTGAGATTTGTGGGTTATTGAGTATTTTATTTCCATCTAATTATAAAGTAAGTGGTTATAACACTGAAATTTATTGCATTGATTATTATAATGTGATGTTAATACGGTGTTTCAACAATTTAACCTTACATTAAATTTAAATAGTTTTTTTTTCTTCTTAAATCGTGAATTTGAGCTCAGACCTTCAAAAACTTGAACATATGTCGATACTGGAGTAAAATAAGATAAAAAAAAGAAATTGGTTTTGGTGTATGAAAATGAGGAAAAAATAGTTTAAAGGACAACGTTAGTTACTATATGTAAAGGCTAGTAAAATGCAATTTATTTTTGTATTCGGCTTTTCTATCATCGGGGTTTAAGGCAGTAATATCGCTAGTATATAATGATAACATAACTGACCACCAACTCTTTAATGACGGTGGACTCGCATATGAGTCGAGAGCCTGTCAGGCTCTTCTCTTGAAATTGGGATGTGCTTAGTGATGCAACTCCATTTTCAAATTATCTCTTGACCTTTCTATGAGACATAAGGTAATGTTTTGTTTGGATATTATGGAACTTTTTTTATGACCTCAGCAGATAATCCTTGCAGCCCATACCTGACAGGCCTTGTCTCCTTTGATACCTGTATTTATACCTTCAACAGATCTAAACCAATCTTGAGTAGTACATTTAAAATGAAAAATCCAATAAGATCTTTTTTTATCTATTTTGCAGTTTGGCACTAAAATAGATCTTTTTGCGATTTTGCTCAAAACAAATCTATTTCGTAATTTAGCATAAAAAATATCTATTCTTTTGTCTTCATTCAGTTGATTATATAACCAATTTAGGCTAAACTAAGTATCTAATTATATAAATTTAACGAAGGTATCGGCTTCGAACTTTTGGGTTCGCTAAGTATTTTTATTATTATTATCATCAATTTAATGAAGGAAAATTAAAATTCCCTTGAAATAGCCAGATATTTGTCTACAAAACAGTAAGTAATATCCTAGACGAAAAAACAAAACATTTGTGTATTGAGTCAGAGGAAGTGGTTAATTTCCTACTTTGATTCCAGGAAAGATTTCCTGTTTACGTTTCATGGTGTTTCATTTGATTATCTTATTTAATGCTTTATAGTTTGCAAGAATACATAACATAGACAATTCTCCTTGTTTACATTTTGAAATAAAGGAATAAGGTTCCTCCTAATTATTAAATCTCCGACAACGTATGTTATATTATATCCCCATCGGTCGCTGTTGACTTATTTGATAAGACCGACAAAGACCTGGCTTTATCAAAAGGCTGTGCGAAAAGTGTATTACAGGATTGAATTTGCTGTTCAGCCGCCGCTTTCATGATAAAGGTTGCCGACTTTCCAAAGAATAAAATAAGTTTACAGGCTTACGATCAGGAACGGAATGATTTATGAAAATCCTTCTTATTATAAATATATAATTATAAGTCTTATAGGTGATAAATATTCAGGACGCAGTTATTATAATTTTTTTTAATTTGTGCCGAGGTTTCAACCCAAACATTTAGGTCATTATCAGGACGTGGTTCGAGCACTGGAGCCTTTCAAGTACTCTGGAGTACTTGATGATGACCCATATGTTTGGGTTGAAACGTCGGCACAAATAAAAAATATTGATAATGACTGTATCCTGAATATTTATCACCCATATGTAGAACAGTCGACTAGCTTCCTTCAATAATTCTATAAGTCTTACAATTATATATTTCAGAAATATAAAAATATTTTTATTTTTCTGATAAAATAACAAATAATATTATTTGAATATTTAATTGTATGCTAATATTATTTTATTTTAATTTGTTTTTCATTCAAATGAATTTAATTATTTATTCCATAGTTGTTGATTTCATGTAGTTAAAAGTTTTAATAAATACAATTTTTAAAAATTATACTTCTATTTGAAATATAGTATAAATCCTTTTATTTTACTTATATATATATAAGTTAAGGTCCGGTGTGAGATAGATAAGACTATTAAGACTTAATATTATTTGATTCAATTCAAAATAAACACATTATTTTTTCTTGCAATTTAATATAAACATATGTTAGATATATACTGTTATAATCTTCTTTGAGTTAGATACTACTGTTTTTTGTTAAATAAAAATTATTGAATTATTTCCAGTTATTTGTTTCTTCATTTTTCTATTTATCGAAGCCAATAGTTAACTGGTGCCGAAAACCTTGTGTTGCCAGGACTTCAGTATTAGAAGTATACGTGAGTATCGTATTATTTTTTTTTACTTGTTCACGCTAAGAAAGCTAAACAGTGAGAGATGCTAAATCAGCAAGTGGAATGGCAAATCCCACCAATGCCAAGAGACACGTTAGTGGAGTCTCATGCGAACACTCTGGCTTGGTGAAAAGCGGTCTCTGATTTAGAAAAATTCACCGGGGAAACCGGTGAATTGAACCATTTCCTAAAAGCCGGTGATCGGTTGATGGGGCGGATTGAGGTGAAAATAGCGGAAGAACTAATTGACACAGGAGATGCGAATTCAATTAAGGCAGATCTGGTTTGCAGAGTCAAAAGGAATATTCTTAACCTAATCCAAGCCGACGAAGAAACCCCTTGGGCGATTGTCAAGGAGAGATTAAAAAAGGCGTATGGAGGCGGAAGATGGACACCAGAAGAGGACATATTTCACATGTTTAGAGAAAGAAGACAGCCTAAACAAGCTTATGGGCAATATGCTGGAGAACTTTTGTCACAATATAAGAAGATAATGGCAAAGATGCGTGAAACGGCAGCGCAGCAGAAGTAGAAACAAAGATGTCATTCTTGTCATCAATCTTAAAAGTTCAGTTGGCCAGAGAGACGGGAAAGAAGGATGGCCTACCCAGAGACCGCTCGTTCGTTGAATGCGCGCAAGAAATGATCGACGCAAGCGCGCGCGAAGAGGAAGCCCGGGTGGAGATAGAGGAGTCAGGATGGAATCACACCAGAATGGAGAAATCCAAGAATCACACCAACAACTTGGAGGAAGAGGAGGGATTTAGAATATGAAGAAAAGGACAGAGGAATGGCTGAAGGGAGGAGGCAAAGTCAGAGGAAATCTAGACCCTTGGGAAGAAGAGAGGACCGTAAGTGCCACGGATGTGGCAAACCTGGACACCTAGTGGCGCAATGCCCCCGCACTAAATGTTTTGAGTGTGGCACAGAAGGACACGTCGCTAGACACTGTCCCTACATGCACCGGAGAAAAAATATACCACACGAAGAGCCATTAGAAGTTAATGCCCATAAGGTATAGAACAGAACTAGGACGCAGTCAGAATCGTCATGATCGACAGAAACGACCGAGACCGATGAAAAAGCTGAGGAGCCAGGGAGCAGTGGAGGTGAAGTAGAGAGGGCAGGCGAAAGGGCGGACGTTGGCAGGTAACAGGTGGAAAGATGCAGCAAGTAGAGGCCTGAGGAGGGTGGTGGCCGAGGGGCGACCGCGTGCTATTGAACTACAGCGTGAGGAGCGAGTATGGCGGTCTGCCCATTATCCGAGTTGCAGGTGGAGTGAGATGTCTCGTGGACACGGGGAGTTCAACTACTATCATGAGCCGGAGAGCTGCGGAGAGGCTGTGCGCTGGCAAAAGGACACTCCAGACTCAGGTATGTTCATGCAAATTAATCACCCTGGGGGGCCCGTGTACGGTAGAGGGGGAAACGGTTTTGAGATTGAAGAAGTGGGGCGTGAGGGAGGGTAGTTTAAAGGTTCATGTAGTGGGGAGTATGCCTCGGGAATATGATGGGATAATAGGATGTGATCTATTAGGAATGGTAGGAGCGAAAGTTAGTAACAAAGGCGGACGGTGGACTCTCTGGATTGGTAAAATGAAATACGAGTGTGAAAAACGCGTAAGAAATGACGGAGCAAGGGTAGGAGCGATCACTCAGGCAGTAGACTGGAGGAAAATATTGAAGGAGGAATATGAGGATATCTTCTTCGAGGAGGGCGGTGTATTAGGTGTAACGGGGGAAACTGTTCTTGAAATTCCGCTGAAACAAAATCGAGTTACATATGTAAAAGAGAGGCGGTACCCGCATGCGTTAAGACAACATATCCGAGAAGAAATAATAAACTTAAAGAAACAGGGTATCATAATAGACAGCACGTCACCATATATAAGTCCCTTGTGGGCAGTGAAAAAAAAGGGTGCGCCGGGCGAAAACCAGGAAAAGTATAGAGTTGTCATAGATTACAGGAAACTCAATGAAAACACTGTAGATTCCCAGATTCGAGGACATCCTGGATAGACTGAGCGGAGCAACATTCTTTAGTATGTTGGACCTGAAAGCAGGTTATCATCAGATCAAAACGCACCCATATGATCAGCATAAGACGGCATTTACGTTTGTAAGAGGACATTACGAATTTACAAGAATGCCTTTCGGCTTAAAAAACGCGCCGATAACGTTCCAGCGTCTTATGGATGAGTCTTTAAGGGGGATCGACGAAGCTGTGTGGCAAGTCTATATGGATGATTTACTAGTTTTCAGTAAAGCGGAAGAACAGCATGTGGAACATTTACGAAGTGTCTTTGAAAGGCTTAAGAAATTTGGTCTAAAATTTTCATCGGAAAAGTCACTTTTGGGTCAGGGGCGAATCAATTTTTTAGGTCATACAATTTCGAAAGAGGGTGTGAAACCGGATAGAAGCAAGGTAGAGGCAATATAGAGAATGGCAATTCCGAGAGACATAGAAGGAATACGGAGATTCTTAGGATCATTGAACTACTATGGGCGATTTGTTCCTGAAATGGCAAAATATCTAGTACCCCTTAATAACCTACTCAAAAAAGAGAAAAAAGTGGTAATTACGCTCGAGATGGAAAACAATATTAGGCAATGCATGACGAGACTGCAAGATGAGCCAGTGTTAGCATTTCCAGACTTCTCGAGAAAATTTACCATCACAACAGACGCAAGTGAGTATGCATTGGGGGCGGTATTGTCACAGGAAGAGGACAAAGGAGAAAGATCAGTTGCTTACGCCAGCAGGCGCCTCACGGATACCGAAACGAGATATAGCGCGTTAGAAAGGGAGCTGCTCGGGATCGTGTGGGCCATTAATCATTTCAGGCCGTACGTGTTTGGCAGGAAATTTAGAGTCCAGACGGACCATAGACCCCTCCAATGGGTGGGGAAGCTAAAGGAATCTTCCGCAAGGGTAACGAGATGGAAAGAGTTTCTGAGTCAATAAAATTTGGAAATAGTATACAAACTAAGGAAGGAAAATATTGTGGCCGACTGGCTGTCCCGGGCGATAATGGTAAACGCGATAGAAGAAGAAGAGAACGGGGAACCCTCTGGGGATGTCAGGCAGTTGATGCGAGAATGGACACCCGAAGGAGAAAGAGAACGGTGTATGCAAGAGGGCGACGAGGAGACCCATGAAGAGGAAACTTCTATGGACGAAAGACCCTTAGAAATAGAAGAGCTAGCAGAAATTATTAATGACAAGCGGCATCAAATTATATGGAAGACCAGGACTACGGGGACAACAAAGATTGCGTACGATGAGTATGGAAAGTGCAAGATCACTAAAATCTGGTCGCAACCAGGAATTAAAGAGGACTTAATTTGTCGCGCACTCAAGGATGTGTCAAAACCAGACACCACCCATCACATATAAGTAAGGAATGCGACGGTCTGGGATAAGATTAAGCGGTTATGGCGGTCAGAGAAAATCGGTACGGACAGAAGATTTATTCGATGCACCCTGAAGGTTGAAACACTGAAGGATAAAGAGACCCAGCAGGAGGTGACAATCGCATATCACCAGGGTAAGACGAATCATCGAGGAATACAAGAGACATTGCAGGCACTAAAACGGAAGTATTTTTGGTGGGGGATGAGACAAACAATCAAAGGGGTCATTGGGGCTTGTGAAATATGCTTAACCACCAAATACGACAGGCACCCTCCCAGAGCAATACAGGAAAAGACGCCCACAGCAGACTCACCATTAACGGACCTACAAATAGACACTTTCACTTGGAGGGGATATAAATGGGTCACGCTGACGAATCTTTTTAGTAAGGCAGGAATGGCGTACCTGATCCAGGAGCTGTCGTCAGAAGCAGTCTTAGGGGCTCTAAGAACATGGTTCCAGTTTTATGGTGTACCTGACCGGATTGCATCAGATGGGGGAAAGGAATTTAACAATGCCATTATGCGAGCAGAGGCAAAGATCTTGGATATTACATGGCACATTAACACCCCTGGACATCCAAAGAGTAGAGGAGGCATAGAACGACTACACAGCACGCTTAGTGACCACCTTAGAATATATCACGCAGAAAAAGGGCTAGAACTTGGTGTGGCGATGTCGAAGGCTATCACGGTATATAATCGTTCAATTCATACCGCAACAGGCTTTTCGCCTTTTGAGATCCTATTGGGGTTGAAGGAACGGCGCAGGGATAGCACGAGTACGACAGTGGACGAGGAATTATCGGAACGTGTCGTCAATAATAGAATAGAGTTGGTGAAACGATGGGAGAAAGTCCGTAGTAAAATTGAGAATGAAAAAAGTAGGAGGGTAAGAAAAGATTACTATGGGCTGAAGGACGTACTGGGCGATATTAAAATTGGAACGATAGTGTACAGGAGGAGAGGATCCAATAGGGGCAAGGAGCTAGTGAGGTACGAGGGCCCATTCAGGGTGATCGCCATTCGTCAACATAACATTGTGTCTATAGAGAGCTTGAAAGAGCCTAAGAAGAGCAGAACAGTCCACATCGAACAACTGAAGCTCCCAAAAGTTGCACCAAAGCAACCATAAATGGATGGAATGTCCTCATTGTGGGACAGGAAGATTTTTTTTGTACTTATATTTTTGCTCTATTGCAGATTTTTTTATTGTTTTTATTGCTTAACCATTCTTTTGCATCAAGTGAATTAAGTAACCACAGTGCAAAGTTCTCATTGTATACCAATGTAAAATTTTATTGATGAAATAGTATAGCCTGATGACGCTTCACTTCGGACTTGACCTACCTGTAAGATTCAGATATTAGTTTACGAAGAATATTCATAAACTGGCAGGTGGGAGTTAAGGTCCGGTGTGAGATAGATAAGACTTTTAAGACTTAATATTATTTGATTCAATTCAAAATAAACACATTATTATTTCTTGCAATTTAATATAAACATATGTTAGATATATACTGTTATAACCTTCTTTGAGTTAGATACTACTGTTTTTTGTTAAATAAAAATTTTTGAATTATTTCCAGTTATTTGTTTCTTCGTTTTTCTATTTATCGAGGCCAATAGTTAACTTATATATATCCTTTTATATATATATATATATATATATATATATATATATATATATATATATATATATATATATATATATATGTAAATATGGGTATATATACACATATATATGGGTATATATAATCCTGATAAGGGGCCACGCTCCAGAGCCAGACCGGGCCTGTTCGTAGGATTTGTTTTTCGTTAGTTACTTTTCAGTTCTGTGAAAATAAGTCAAAGTGAGCCTGGCAAATTAGTATTCCAACTAAACAAACACACACACGCGCAAGCACTATAACTTTTGGTAAATAAAAATATGTCACAGTTTAAAACTGATTTACTTATTATCAATAGTACCGACAGATAGAAGTCTCCATCTGGTCGGACCAAATCGTTATTATTGTTTAAATAAACTCTAAACACTAAATTTGCGTTATATTTTTTATTTCAATAAATGCTAACATTGTATTTAATGTCTTTATACCACAAACCTTACATTCTATCTAAGGTGAGGGTCTATCATTATCTATCTTGAAAATGTCTTTAATGTAGTTATATTCAAGTAAATTTTGTTGAACTTTGCTATGTCTAGGTCAAAAGATAGACTCTAATGTATCTATTCTTTTGTGTCGTTCTAAGACATAAATTAACGCGTTTAATAAATAACAATAGGTTAATTGCAAGACTTGCGATACTCTTGCTGCAAGACCAAGATCAAGACCAAGGCTGAGTGTGCAAGACCATGACCAGGTGTGAACACTGCAAGACCAAGAACAAGACTAGGAAAGTCTTGCGTTGGTCTTGGATTTGGGGAACACTAATTTTCATACATACGATTATGCGAAAATTTTCCCATTAAATACGAGCGGATTCACGTTTATAGCCATATTTATATTTACAGTTAAGAATACGAATGGAAATATTTGTATAATTTTGAAATGCAAATATAAATATATTTCGCATTTATATTTAAGGAAAAAAATATGCCCATTCAGTGGCGGATCCAGGCTGGGGTCCAAAAGTGTGCTTTGGTATTGAACGATTATTGAGGTGTAAGGGTTTGTTTTGTCAAAAAATATAGGTTTAAGGATATTTAATTCTACTTATTAAAGTACTGCGTAGACACCATAATGACTGAAAGACAGGTAACGTATTATCGGGGCGGCGTCCCACCCAAGTACCTACCATGATTGACGTTGGTTAGCTTTTATTATCTGCCTAACAGTAAGTGCTTACACCTTAATCCACTTATAATATAAGTAAAAGATATAAATCAGAATTAATTGTTTAATAAAATAAAGGTGCCCATCTCTGCTGCTAACTATCATCTACTCTAATAAACTATAACCAATAGCAAGAAAAATAATTACAAAAAAAAATAAATAAATAAAATAAAATAATAATCTGTCAAATATGAAGTTTTTAGGAAACATCATAGCTAGGAAATTAGTGGAGATATCCTACAAGAATATTATAAAACCATAAAATAAGTAACTTTATCTTTACACAAAAAAAAGATAATTATTATTCATTAATGCTGTAAGAAACATATTTTAAATAATATAGATGCATTTTATTTTTATTTCAGAATTTATTTATCAGATAAATTTTCTTTTTAATTAATCGAAAAACTTACATTAATTACAACTCAAAACGTTTTCCAATTCCTCATGGTTGCCCTTTATTTGTACTTTCTAACAAAGGAAAATAACATACCGACTCATGTGAAAAATAGTTCAACTGTCTTACTCGCTTTTATAACATTAATTTACAAAGTTTTCCTTATATTCCTTTGCCTTTATACTAAGCAACTATGTGAAAAATATTTTTGTATATATTTTTTATTTATTGAGAAATATAATAATCACTCACGCGGACAATAAATATAGTGAGATAAACACATTCACACCATATATATATAGAAAACATAAAATTAACAAAAGTAAAATAATAATCGAAAACTTATACATATTTAAAAAGCATTTTTTTTTATTTTATACCAGCGATAAATTTTAGCCAAGCATTAAAGATTAATTGAGGGCTCTTGGGCCCAGCCCTGGGAAAAATTTTTTTGAATAACAAAAGGACGGAGATTGGACACAGTTGCCCCCGCCCATGACTCAAATATCATGATCGATGGGTGGGCCCCTGTTTATAGTTTAGGCGTAGTAACAATGTGTCATTGGACCCCCTATTTGTGAGGGGCTGTAAACGATCATCAAAACCTATTGTCACCCTTCCCACCCCCTACCTCACCCTTCCATGATATGAATTTAAAGTACGCATCTCAATATCATATTATACCCATCCAACATTATCACCTTATAACAATCTATTCATTATTCAAAGCGGATCTTATACATTCATTCTCTGAAATATTTTTATATTATCCTCCACTATATATTCGCTATTATTTGCGCAGTGTGTTTTTCATTAAAAACATTCTCCTTTATTATTGAGGGGGGAAGAATATAGTTTTACTGAAACAATATATGAAATGAAAATATATTTTATTATTCTGGAACTGTTGTCCCTTTAGAACAAATTACAAGTACAGACTGCTTGTCTGTGCGGTTACAAACAAATTATATATCCACAACAAGAGTTAATTAAAAACATGAATATAGAAGAAGAGAGAGAAAAAGAAAAGAACATTGTACATTATATATATATATATATATATATATATATATATATATATATATATATATGTAATGAACAATATTAAGAGTAGCTTAATATATGTGCTAGTGGACGGTGCTGAGACTGTCGGTGTGTCCCTGGCCTGATCGAAGCTCTATTTTTTAAAATTCTAGCTTTGAAGAGGATCCCATCGTTGACTTATAAAAAGAAAATACCGGGATCGAAACGTCAATAAACCTAGAAGAAATGAACATTCAATAGTTTATTAAATAATTAATAAGTGACCTTATTCCCAATTATATAGTTAAGTTTAAATTTAATACTCAAAGGTCGATTAAGGAAAAATTGTAAAAAAAAAAGAAAAAAAGAATATATATATATATATATATATATATATATATATATATATATATATATATATACACATATATATATATACAATAATAATAATCTTTTATTTATTCTGGAACGAATCCCTTTAGAATAATTAACAAGGACAGAAATATGGGCTTTTGAGCCTCATCATTATAACTATAAATTAGAAATGTATATAATTTAGAATCATCATGATTTCATCCTTCAAAATACAATTATTAGTTTATTAATAAAAAGTATCATTTAATCTAATAAATTTCTAATTTATATTTTCAAACGGTATATTAATTATCATGCTTTTCACCTTACCTCGGGCATAACAATCTTTGAACCCTTTAACAGGGCGTCCAATATGTAAAGAAGAATTATTTAAGCAAGTATCTTCACCACAAGCATTCAAATTTTATTGTATTGTACAACCAAAAATTATGTTTAAAGAAAAATTTACCACATTCTTGCCATTTCGTTTTAATTTTTGCCACTAGCAATTTAAAATAATTTCTCAACTCAGAAAAAAAAAGATATTTCCCAACTCGAATCGTTGCTAAATAACATTAAATTATGGGCACTAGCGGATCCAGAATTTAATTTTGAAGGGGGAGGGGCTTCAGCCCGAAAGCTTTTTTTTTATATATATATATATAACGATAATTACTTTGGAAAAAAAAAAAAGAAAGATACTAACTACTAATATGAAATGGTGTTTAAGTTATTCTTGAAGTCCTATTAAAAGTAATTACACGAACAATAATTCTTTAAGAGGTAATTTTTTTTCCCATAAAACATGGTAACATTTTACCATTTGGAAAGGGGCTTCAGCCCGAAAGCCAATCCACCGTAGATCCGCCTGTGATTATCGGCTATGTATCAGTAGGATTTTTCCAAATGGCGAATAACTTTCTTCTGGTAACAGAATTGAAATAAAAAATATAATATGCCTCAATAAGCCATCAACTCTTTCATTTTTGCTTAATTTATCTACTTAGTAACGTCTGAGAAAATATTCACAGAGGTACTTTGAGAAACTTTTTAGTAAATACACTTTTAAGTTATAAAATTACGTTATTTTAGAGCATGTAAAAATAAAATGTTAATAGGTAAATAATGGATTGATAACTTGGTGAATGACGTAAATAAATAATGGGCATTCATGCCTATCAAATAAAAATTATTATTGTAAAAATAAAAAACTAGTGGTACTGAGATCAAACGAAAGATGAGACAATAATTGAACAAAACATCAGGCGTAAAATCAGCAATTAATTACAGGGTTGTATTTATCGTTAGGCACCACTAAAATCAAAACACTTTAATGATTATATTCTAATTAAATGTTCCTGTTTTATCTTATTACAATGGATTTGCAAAATTTCACAATTAATCTTTTCCATCTTTATTGGTCATTCGTCCCAATGTGCGACGTGATGTTTTACAACTGCTCACCAAGTAATTATCATCTTTCAATATTTCTTGTTTTCTCTCTCCCCATCTATCTTCCTCCTTGTGCCACATATAGCATGGAGCTGCCTCAATCCAACGCTGTCAAGCCTGGTCCCCGCAGAATCTCATCATTTCTTGGAGAATTATTCTTCCAATCCTTTGTATATATTCATCATATAAAATTGTCTCTTGTGTATAAAATTGTAAAAGGCCTTCGCATAACCTTCTGCCAGTAAGTCAAGCTTCCATAACTTTCTGGGTTCTTGGTCCTCGCTCATTCGAGATACATGACCGAATCAATTGAGCTGTCTTATTTTAAGACTGGATTTTAGCGCAGAAATTTTTAGCTCCTCCCAAATCCTTTCATCACGCGGTATCTTCCGGTCTTTCCTGTAAACCTACGTAAGTACCCCATTTCTATATATGCTTTATCCTTCTTCCAATTGAGAATTAATCTTTTCGAGTCCATCAGTTTTGTTTTTTACATATTTAGGTTTAGATGTAATATTTTCCAGTAAGGTGTTAATTTTTCTTACTGTTTCTTTAATATTTTTAGTTTTTTAACAATGGTCAGATCTTCCAGTATTTTTGATGCCAACTAACTTCAAATATACCAGATTATTAATGCAGATTCGCCTCTCGGGAAAATACATGATCAGAGTTTCAGTTGACAATAAAATTGTAAAATTCATTCCGTAACTTGAGTGCAAAATGTGTAATACTATAGAAAAAGTGACACTTTATCACGTATTATTTAAATGTCCAATATACAATAGTTTAAGAGTAAGAATTCACCAGGAGCTGGGATATCTTAATGGGATGGAAATATTTGAGCCAACCACTATAGAATATATGAGAGGATTATATTTTATCATTTCTAATATATCAAATTATAGAGAATTGGTGGGGTAATCTGGAATGTTGTCCTTCGAATATTGTTTGGTTGTTTTCTTTGTTCATGCGAATATTCTTTTAATTGAATTTAAAACTTAGTTTATTATTAATATTTAAAAAATAAAATGTATTTATTGATATTGTGTACTTGTTATGATGGGAGTTTTAGATTTTATATAATTGTTAATAATTGGCGTTATTTTAACTGTCTGAATTTTTACCAAAAATGTTTTTTAAGTGATTCTTGTAATAATATTGTGGTAATATTTGTAATGTAGTATATAAATGAAAAAAAGAAAACATATTTGTAATACCATAAGAATAGTAATATTTGCTATAGACTCTATTGGTATGGGAGTCTTCCCTTAAAACAAATCAAGATTAAATAAAAATAAAAAAGTATCTCATTTCAGCTCCCGTCATTCTGCTTTTCCAGCAAGACCTAGCCCTCGCTCCCGTAGCTAAGAGTAGGGAGCTTTACTTACTTGTAGATATAAAGCTTGAAGCCCCACATCTCGATGACCAACAATGCTATTACAAATGTTATAATATATTTCCAAAATTGTTTGATGTTTTCTATGTGATTGTGATGAGGGCTTTCTCCGAATTCTTTTTAGTTGCTTTTGCCTCATTTCTATAATGAGAAACATTATCGGGCGTCTTATTCTGTTGGTAGGACTTCCACGCTTGTTTTTATCTGCTTATAATTAATTTAAAACTGTGGTTCCAACATTTACTGCGTTTGTATTTTTTTGTGATATTATTTAGGCCACAGGTTTCATTGGAAGTTTCCAAAATCGAAGCTTTGAGAGGGTTCCACTGTTTCTCTCCATCTCTATATAAATCCAATACTCTGAGGCTTTCTTCCAATTTGGCAGAGTAATGTTTTCTAGTTTCTGGATCGTCCGGAGTTTTTATTTCCAATGTAACCCTTTCAAAATTAAATGTGACCATTTCCGTTTTAAATGTAACGTTTTAAGGTTAGATTTGAATCGCATAGGGTTACATTTGAAATGGAAAAGGTTACATATGACTTGGAAATGGTTACATTCGAAATGGAAAAAATTATATTTGAAATATAAAAGGTTATAATTGCTTGGAATTGCTATATATTTAAAAAAAGAAGAGTAATTATGATAAGTTGAACCGGTTTCCACTAATGGATGTAATTGGAATCTGGTCAAGTATATACGGTTTTTGTTACAACTCATGTCTGTCGATAATTCAAAATGAACAAAAATTAAAACGAAAACCAAATGATTGTGAAGTGAAATCTCTAATCTAAAGTTTGAACTTTTCATGCTGGGATTTAATATATTTGAAGACAAGCAAATTTAAAACTTTTAATTACATTGGCACTATAACCCCTATTTAATATTCTCACGCATTTCAAAATTTTGTTCTGAGACTCTGTATTTACAACTGCTATTATATCAGTTTCGTTACGTAATATTTTTCATTTTCAGAAAATGTTGACTTGACTTTTTGAGTAGCTCAAGTTATCAGACGTTGTTAACTAATTATAATCAACGTTTAAAAAAAAAGTGAAATACAAAGAATTATTACATAGTCTACTTAGAAGAGTACATTTTTTCATCCGATGATTCAATCTTGTTTTTTATGATCTTGTTTAGGTTATTGATAGGAGACTAGGATAATAAAAGTTTGCGGCCAGCTAGTTGTAAGTTTTTATTTATTAAAGTTATTTTTGTAAGTATAATATTTTCCCCGCGCGGGCTCATTACTACGTAGAGGAGCGTCCCTCGGGTGGCGGATGTGGGGATGGTCGGTGGAAATTCCTTAGAAGTTCCTCCCGGCCAAGTCCGATGGATACGGTGGCCAACAATGAGAGGGGCCCTCCATTAATGATAATGGGATCCGTCTGATTAACTTTACCATCTCGAAAAACCTGATAAATAAAAGTACTACTCTTAAACATACGGATATTCATAAATATAACTGGACATTACCGGATTCGCAAACAAGAAATCAAATCGATCATGTCTTGATACAACCAGCAAAGCAATACAATTAATATACGGTCTTATCGTGGAGCAGAATCTGGGTCGGATCATGAATTAGTAATCGCGAAACTTTGACAAAAACTTAACATAAAAAATAGAAAA
This sequence comes from Nezara viridula, assembly GCA_928085145.1. NCBI lineage: Eukaryota > Metazoa > Arthropoda > Insecta > Hemiptera > Pentatomidae > Nezara > Nezara viridula. The sequence goes on from OV725078.1 coordinate 847,627, forward strand.
GAGTACCGTTTTGATATCGAGAATTTTAATTTGGAAAAATTAAAAAATCCATCGATAAGAACTCAATTCGAGCAAGATGTTTTTTTTTTTAGAAATATTACAATCTGTCACGTGGACCATAATTATAGTGATATATGAACACATTCATACCATATATACAGAAAATATAAAATTAACAAAAGTAAAATAATAATCAAAAACTATGTACAATAAAAAACAAAATAATTTAAAAATAAGTAATTTAAAAACATAGTCATACCTATATACAATATATACAACCAGGCAGGGAACCCCCATAATAGCCAATCTTCTCCCTCCAACTATAGAAGGAAAAACAGGACTTCAAGAGATCTCTGCGCTACTCTCTCAACCGCGTCACTGGTGCTAAAGCCAGTGGAGTTTGAGAGAGAGCACATTAGCCATATACTCTCATGTCTTGAGTGGAGAATCTGGCCATTGTCAGAACTCCAAGATATATACTACCAAAGAGCTCTGGGCCACTGCCGCTTCAACCTTCGAGGAGGATTGTAGGGATGAGTGGAACTAGATACGGATTATGCCAGGGGGTTTGGATGATTTATAAGGTTCTGATGGAATTTGGAAAAATTTTCAGGGATAAGGTCGTGGACAAATGGGATATTAAGTTCATGACGTAGGATTTTGTTGGTTACATAGAACGAAGCATCGACTATTGTTCGGAGGACTTTGGACTGAAAGGATTGGATGCGTTTAATGTTAGAAAATTTTGTTGTCCCCCAAAGTTCAAGTCTGTAGGTCCAAATAGGTTTCAGGATTGTCTCGTAGATCAGTAATTTGTTGTCAATTGAAAGTTGAGATTTTCTAGTCAGCAGTCTGTATAATTGGCCGTATCGTCGGTTAAGTTCTTGTCTTTTAAGTCAAATATGTGGGTTCCACGTTAGTATTTGGTCTAAGATAAAGCCAAGAGTAGTAATAAACCACAGTAAAGTAGTAAACCGGACTGTGTCTGAAAAAGAAAGCTGGATGGAATTAAAGTGGACTGATGAACAAGATGTTCACCGTAGCGTAAAGGTTGTGTTTTTGCAATTAGATTCGTTTACTTTGATGCGCCATTTATTACACCAGTGCTCAATCAGCGAGAGTCGCCTCTGCATATTTAAAGATGCTATTTCGGGATCTGAGTGGGATGATAGGATTGCGGTTTTATCAGCAAATGTTGCCAGGAAGGTAAGGTATTGGGATGGACAGGGATATCAGCGGTAAAAAGGACATAAAGAACGAGGCCCAAGACGCTACCTTGAGAAATGCCGGCTTCAACTGGGTAGGAATTGTAAAATTCTGTACCCCAGCGAACTCGAAAGGTGCGATCAGAGAGGTAGGAGCGGAGGATCAGGTACTGAATAGATGAAGGACTGGAATACCCGGTCAAAAGCTTGAGGTATGTCGAGAAATGCACCCGGGCAATATTGCTTGCATTTCAGTGCTGCGTAAATATGTAGGAAATACATAGGAGCTATTGATAATTGAAGTATTAATGGACTATGATTTGAGGAAAGTTCGTCAAGTCGGGTAAGGGAATGATTGAGGGGAACTAAATCACTGTGGATGAAAAAATCAAGGATATCGTGATTGCGATTAGGATCACTGGGCCAGTAGGTTGGTGAATTGGGTGAAAGGAGACTGAAACGTTGGGAATTGAGTGCAAACAGAAATGTTCTGCCACGAAAATTAGTGTTAACCCCATTCTTGGCATTTAAGTCTGTACTCAGGATGAAATGATAACCTAAGGAGTTGAGGAGAGAACGGAACTGGACTTTGGATATGGATCTGTTAGAAGGGCAATATGCTGATACAAGGGTGATCGGAAATGTGAAGGTTTTGATTACAATAGTGGTTGATTGTAGGAAATCTTGAGTAGGTAATGGGAGTAAGTAGTGAGAGTGGGATTGGTGTACGATGACAGCAGTACCGCCATGTGCTCTACCGGTAGGATGGTGAGTACGACATGTTATGTACAGTGGATTTTTTTAATGAATAGATATTTGTTTGATGTAAGTCATTTAAGGATTTTTCACAGGAGGGATGAGGTGAGATACGAGATTTGTTAGGAGTGATATGAGTGGGGTAACCATTGATTTGAATTCATTGAAGAATGATGACAACAAACTGGTGAGATCTGTGGCATTTGAGGGAGGAGGAATTTGAGGTTCTTGATGGTTAGCTATGTAAGGATGAGCAGGATATTGAGGTCAGTGTTTAGGTAGTTGCTGAGGCAGAGCTTCACATTTATTAGTTGCTTTCTTACCTTCAAGTAGTTCGGAGAATGATAGATTATTATTAACTATTCTAGGAAGTCCTCTTCTTGTTCTGGTCGTCTCATATTGAATCCAGACCTTCTGGTATCTGGATTTGAGGTTCTTATAAGTTTGGCAGCCTTTATTATTGGCAGGGTGTCCCTTTAGGCATAGTGCACAAACTGCAGGATCTTGTATAGGTTTGGTGCACTCTGCAGATTTGTGTTATTCAGCGCATTTCACGCAACTCGGCATGTGGTGGCAATAAGTCTTCGTGTCGCCATATGTCTGGCAATTGTGGCACTGCACTATTTCCCTCTTGGAGTATGGCTTCTCTATCTTCACGATAGTGTATTACAATCTGTTAGTTCGTCAATGTGATTTCTAACACCATTCGCATTCCAAAGGAGAATAAATATGTGTTTGATGGGAATAATTTAAGGATTTTTCACAGGAGGGATGAGGTGAGATACGAGATTTCGAGCTAGATGATAAGAATAGGGTTGAACCAGTGAGCGTATCTTAAAAATAACAATAGAAATAGAATCTAAAATAACGTAAGAGACACTAACAAAGGTATAAATAAATCACGTAAATGTTTAGGGCCCGTCACCTTTGGACTTGGAGGGATGAAAATAACAATATTCTGGCCGTTCCGGTAAACATTACATAAGTTAATGAACCACTTTTACAGTATTTTAGATGCGAGAAAAATAATCATCTGTGTACTCCTTCTGGGTACCAGAATGCTGAACCGTTAATAGAAGAACCGAGTAAACAGGAGGTTGAATTAATGCATGCGGGGAAACTGGAGTTTCTAAAATACATTTATGTGTTAAAAAAATCAGGAAGAATGATGAATTGCCTAAGGAATGGAAAGAATCTATTCTTATTCAGATTTATAAAAAGGGCTCAAGGATGGATTATAATAATTATAGAGGAATCTCTCTCCTTCCGGTATGTTATAAAATCTTTACATTAATCCTTACTAATCGGATCACGGAATACGCCAAGGAAATTATCGGAGACTATCAATGCTGATTTAGACAGAACCGTTCAACTATTGATCAACTTTTTTACGGCAAATATTGGAGACAAAATTCCAGTACAACGGCATTGTTCACCAAATGTATTTCGATCTCAAAAAAGCTTACGATTTTATTGACAGCCCGATGCTGCATAATATTTTATTCTAGCAGGGAATTAAAAAAAAAGTAAATCTAGTGAGGATGTGCTTGACAGAAACGCTCAATAAATTTTTAATCAGTAATTATAGACACAAAAAGTTTGAAATTCGTTCGGATTTAAAACAAGGTGATTTCCTTTCACCTGTCCTGTTTAATTTGGCATTATAAAACGCCATTAGGGAGGTGATGTGCACCGAAAAAGTGTTGAATCTGGGTGGGGTAACACCCGTACTTGGCTATGCGAATGATTTGGTCCTGTTAAGTGAAGACATACAAACAATAAAACTAAACACGACGTTAATGAAAGACGGTAAAGAACTAAGGCTCGAAATAAATACTGATAAGACAAAATATATGATTACCTCCAAAAGTGTCGATAGTTCCGATGATATCGATATAGAAGATAATATTTTTGAACAGGTAGAGAAGGTTAGGTATGTAGGGTCTTCGCTAATTAGAAAAAAACGCAATTGAATATGAGATTAAGGTTCGGCTGAAGGCGAAAAATGCTTGTTATTATTCTGTGACAACATTACTTAGCTCGCGCATCTTGTCTCGAAACTTAAAAATTAGAATCTTTAAAACCATTATCCTACCTACAGTTCTTTATGGATGCGAAACGTGGCCACTTACATCAAGGGATGAGAAACGTCTTGAGGTTTTTGGAAATAAAGTATTGCGTAGAATATTGGGACCGAAGAAGGATGAGTTAACCGGAGAGTTAAGACGGTTACACAAAGCCGAATTGCGTTAATTGTATTCTGTTAATATAATTGAGGTGATAATCGAAGCGAATTAAATGGGCTTGTAAAATCGTGGAGCTTAGAAAAGAATTCTTAAAAAGTTAATAATGCGGACTGGTAAACGTCAGAAGGATAGACCGAAGCGGTGGTGGGAAGATTGCGTTAAGGCCGATCGGATGGGACTTTGGACGGTGACCGGTGGAGGGAAGTGTGTGGACAGCGATTTGTGGTGTCGGTATTGAGCCTTGGTATTCGCTAAGCCTTTTATTATAATTATGTATAATATTTTATAGAAAAACATTTTTATTTAATTATATAATTAAATATTTGGTGTTTTAAGGAAACTCTCGACTATTTTTGGCACAGTTCGCCTCTCGTGTGTCATGACATCACATACCAAATAAAACAGTATGGCTGCCAGTAGTAGTATAGTGGTTTATAGCGGCTGGGCACACATTGACTTTAGTTCCAGGAAATCCAAGATTTCCCCATACACCATAAACCATTAATTGGGCGTCTTGAAACATTGCTTATCCCAGGAAAAATCAACAGTATGACTGCCAGCAATGTGTAATGGTTATTTAGAATCCGTTCACACTTCGACTTTAGCGCCAGGTAATCCAAGATTTTCCCATCCCCTATTGACTAGGTGTCTTGGAACATCGCTTATCCCAGGAAACATTGCTTACCCCAGGAAACAATTGTCTATCTACACTATTGTAAGTTATGGAACAAATATGATCGACCAGGCTGAAGGTGATCTATTTCTATTAGTTAGAACAATTACGAGGTGAGTGGTACACTTTTACTTGCATTTTTGATCCCCCTGGGGCAACAGTTTGGAGGTTAGAAGCAGAAACCATAGATTTTCCTCAAAAAATACACTACACTTTGAGGTGGAGCTGTATATCGGACATTATTTCGCTAGCTTATATGTGACCTGTATGTTCCAGTGGTTAAACCTTAACTCTCATCTATAAAGGATCGAAAAGGTTCTCGGATCGAAACTATTTCGACTATATTCTTTTTTTATATAGAATTATAATTTTGGATTATAAGTAATTGATTAAATATTGAAAATGAATTTATTAATTTGTAAAACTATAATTCTTTTTTTTTTTCAAATCAGTTGTATAGATTTATTTTTGGTTTGTGGCACAACAATTGGAAGTTTAATTTAAAAGGTAGTTTTGTTTGTTTATTTCATTAACGAATTATTTTTTATTTGTATATTTTTAATTTATTTTAATGTTTGTGAAAGGTATTTTAGATTTATTTTGTTTTCTCAATATACACATTGTGTTAACTGCTAGTTTTCTTCATGACCTTTAAATTTGTTTATTATTAAAAAGGTTAATACTTTATTTAAAATAAATTAACGCCTGTGGATAGGTGAAGTGGAATTGATTATTCATTTACATATATCTTTTTTAATCCCGCCTCTACAACAAAAAGGTGGTTGGCTCATTGTGGTTGGATGATGTAAAGAGCGTATAACAAATTTGTTTTTGTAGGTTGCTCCTTCTGGGAAATCAATATTCCTCTCTCTTCAATCGCTGTTTGCTTACTCAAGACCTGGCTGCCCGCTCCTTCTTGAAGGTTGTGCTCCTTCACCGCGGCTTCCTATTACATATTTTTTAACGAGATTCAAATGATGGCCGGACGAGAGCTGGCTACGGGTCAAAGGTCGATCTAGTTCAAAGGCCCCCTCAAAAAGGGCGGGTGGAAGTATTGAGAAGAGGTGGAGCGGAAACACGCCTCTTTACACTTATTTTAATTAATTTCCGGGAGCCGTTCACTAAGGACACACTCATATCTACTTTGAAGTTATGGCCTGTCTTTGGCGGTTCTAGAGCTCTCGTCTCCTTCTTTCATCCTGGCTACACCAGCCAAACGGATACAGCCTACCTCTTTACACTTTTATATTTAACAAGTGCAACATTTTCTTTATTAATGTGACTTCAAAAGATATGCACCACTCATTAGTTTTTTCTATTTTAAATTATTTTGTACTTTGATAGAAGGATCCATTTGATTCCTATGAGCAACCAGTAACAAAGTTGCGACCAAATTGATTGATTAAACAATTGAACAAAAGCCTGGGCGTGTTTTATATTTAATCAAACTGGAAATATTAATAAATTTATCGTTATTAAACGGAAAACAAATGCTCAAGTTATGTCACAAGTCTTTCATAACCATTAATTCAATATATGTACGACTATTATAAAAAAATTGTTTTTGTGAAGATTTTCCTTCCTGTTTTTACGATATACTCCAGAATGTTTAATTTGTTTTAGAATTATTTATATATTATTTCTGTAATAGACTAACGCTAGGTAAGAATAGGTATGTCTATCAGACTGTTATATATTCTTTGAAGATTAGAACTTTTACCAATGACAGCCTCTCTTTAATTTATTTTATACCACCAGATTCATCTCTATAACAACAACAAATCTTTGATCAATAACATTAATAAATCTTATTTGTTACTTACTTTCTAATTATCATGCAACTATTATCATACAAAGTGTTAATAGCATATATTTTTGTCATTTCTTATTTCTATTATTAGTTTTCATCACCGTTCACCTTTTTGAATGTAAATTGAATAATTGTTTATTTTTTTTTTCCAAAAAATCTGAGGAATAATTGTCTCAGAAATATATCTTTGATTGAAATTTAAGTTATTTTTACTCTTGTAATTAATCTCTAATTTTAGAATTTTTTTTTGTTTTATTTTTGATGGACATTTTTTTAATTTTCATTGAATATCATATTTTATGTTTAATTTTTATTTCAAAAAGGCAATGGATCAGCTGACGTGAAGGATGTGTTTTCAAATCGTCTCTCAGTTTTTGCCTATTTTTCAGCGGAATCTTTCTGATCATTCACTGAATACAGTACTGATGAAGTATACATCAGAGCAGTTGGTATTTACTGTTTAATATACTTTTTATTTTTTTCCTTTTCTTCTCTGATGATATGCAGCATTGTCAGCAAGTGATGTCCAGTAAGGTGCCCACTAAGAGGACTCGGTCAGACGGCGCTAGTACCCCTCGTGATTCACCAGTCAAACAAAGAACTCGTCGCTACCTGCGAGAAATCGCTCCAAGGAGAATAAGGAGCAGCCTGGAGTAAAAAATAAAGATCCACTACCTTTATTTTTCGTGGATCTAGAGCCATCACCTGATATTGAGACAATATATGATATCAAGAGATTGTACTACACTATCGTGAAGATAGAGAAGACGCACCCCAAGAAGGACACCGTGCAGTGCCACAATTGCCAGGCGTATGGTCACACGTGTCACCACCGCCGGGTTGCGTGAAATGCGGTGAACAGCACAAATCTGTGGAGTGCACCAAACCGATACAAGATCCTGCAGTGTGTGCACTATGCCTGGAGGGAAACTAGGCCAACTACAAAGGCTGTCAAACCTATAAGAGCCTTAAATCCAGATACCAGAAGAACCGGATTCAAAATGTGACAACCAGACCAAGAAGAGAACCTTCTAGAATCGTTAATAATAATTTATCATACTCCAAACTACTTGGAGGTAAGAACCCTAATAATACATGTGAAGCCCTGCCGTAGCAACTACCTCAGCCCTAAGCTAAATATTCTGTTCATCCTAATACACATAACCATCAACAAATTCAAATTCCTCATATTCCTCCTCCTTCAAATGCGACAGATCTCACCTATGCTAACCAGTTTGTTAGCATCTTTCTTCACCGATTTCAAATCCCTAGTTACTCCACTCATATAACTCCTATCAAATCTCGTATCTCACCTCATATCTCCTTTAAAAAATCCTTAATGACTCACATCCCAAAACCCATATCCATTCTTCTTTGGAATGTGAATGGTGTTCGAAATCACATTGACGAACTACAAGACAAGAACATTGACGTAGCTCTAAATACAGAAACTTGACTCACCATAAAACAGCATTTAAAAATCCCACAGTACATAACATACCATATTGACCATCCTGGCGGTAGAGCATATGCCGGTACTGTTGTCATCGTACACCAATCCCTCTCCCACCACTTACTCCCATTACCTACTCAAGATTTCCTACAGTCAACCGCTATTGTAATCAAAACCTTTTCCTTTCCAGTCACCCTTGCATCAGCATATTGCCCTTCTAACAGATCCATATTCAAAGTTCAGTTCTGTTCTTTTCTCAACTCCTTAGGTCATCATTTCATCCTGGGTGCAGCCTTAAATGGTAAGCAATAATATCATGTATGGGGTTCAAGAACCACGAATTCTCGTGGCAAAACATTTCTGTCTACACTCATTTCCCAACGTTTCGGTCTCCTTCCACCCAACTCACCAACCTACTGGCCCAGTGATCCTAACCGCAATCCTGATATCCTTGATTTTTTCATCCACAGTGGTTTAGGTCCCCTCAATCATTCCCTTACCCATCTTGACGAACTTTCCTCAGACCATAGTCCATTAATACTTCAATTATCAATAGCTCCTATTCCTAAACCCCCTTCACCGTCCTTCATCAGAGGCCCAGTTAACTGGAAACTCTTTCATCAAATCCTTTCCAATAAAATTGACCTCAGAATAACCCTGAAAAGCCCAGAAGACCTCGATAATGCCGTATATTCCTTTACCACCACTATTCAGCAAGCAATCTGGACTGCTTCCTCCCCAAATCTCTCCTCAAAAATTCCTAAGAAAAATAATTTACATCAACACCTGCTAGACCTAATTCACATCAAACGCCGTGCCAGAATATTATGGCAAAGTTCAAGACCCCCAGAATCCCAAAATCTCCCTTCGCATCAGTTCGGATTTCGTTCACAACTCTCCGCAGTCCAACAAGGACTCCGAGTGGTCGATCATATTTCCGCAGCACTGGAACGCAAGCAATATTGCTCGGGTGCATTTCTGGACATAGCTCAAGCTTTTGACCGGGTATGGCACGCCGGGTTTCTTTCTAAGCTGAAAACCCAATAACCCCAGTCCTTGCACCTAATCCTGCGCTCCTACCTCTCTGATCGCACCTTCCGGGTTCGCTGTGGTTCAGAGTTTTTAAACTCCTACCCAGTTGAAACCGGTGTTCCTCAAGGTAGTGTCTTGGGCCCCGTCCATTATATCCTTTTTACCGCTGATATTCCTGTCCATCCCATTACCTTCCTGGTAAAATTTGCTGATGACACTGCCATCCTATCATCCGATACAGATCCCGAAGTAGCATCTTTAAATATGCAAAGGCACATCTCCATGATTGAGCACTGGTGTAATAAATGGCGCGTCAAAGCAAGCGAATCCAAATGCAAACACATTACCTTCACACTCCGGCGCAGATCCTGTCCATCAGTCCACTTTAATTCCATCCAGCTTCCTTTTTCAGACTTAGTCCGGTATCTTGGGTTTACCTTAGACCGAAGACTTAGGTGGAACCCACATACTAGACTTAAAAGACAAGGACTTAACAGACGATACGGCCAATTATACAGACTACTGACCAGAAAATCTCAACTTTCAATTTACAACAAATTACTAATCTACAAGACAATCCTGAAACCTATTTGGACCTACAGACTTGAACTTTGGGGGACAGAAAAATTTTCTAACATCAAAAGCATCCAACCCTTTCAGTCCAAAGTCCTCCGAACCATAGTCGATGCTCCGTTCTATGTAACCAACAAAACCCTACATCACGACCTTAATATCCCATTTGTCCTCTACCTTATCCCTAAAAAAATTTCCAAATTCCATCAGAACCTTATAAATCATCCAAATCCCCTAGCACAATCCCTATCTAATTCCACTCATCCCTACAATCCTCCTCGAAGGTTGAAGCGGCAGTGGCCCAGAGATCTTTTGTAGTATAGATCTTGGAGTTCTGGCAACGGCCTGATTCTCCACTCAAGACATGAGTGTATGTGGCTATAGCGCTCTTACTCAAACTCCACTGGCTTTAGTACCAGTGATGCGGTTGAGAGAGTAGCGCAGGGATCTCTTGGAGTCCTGCTTTTCCTTCTATAGTTGGGGGAGAAGCCTGGGTTGGGGTTCCCTGCCTAATTGTATATATTGTATATAGGCATGACTGTGTTTTTATGTTTTTTAATTTAGTTATCTTTAGGTTATTTTATTTTTTTTATTGTACATAGTTTTTTATTATTATTTTACTTTTGTTAATTTTATATTTCAGTTCTGCGCATGCGTTAGGCTTAGTTAAACATACGTCAGGTCGTCTCTTATAAAATTCAATATTCTTATGCGAAACAACAGTGTTACCTGTTATATTAATAATTTAAGTTTGTTACTGAACAAAAGAATAAGGTGAGTAATCACTTATTTACAGCTCAATAGTGAACAGTGTAAATAGACCTCAGGTTAGTTATTGATAACGGCCGGCCATAACATCGCTAATCCCACCAGTGGGCTCTGGCTCTCCGTCCGAGGAGGTTCTGTGCCGACAAGTCCTCTCTAAGCCGCGTATATATTTCCGTGTTTAAAAAAAAAAAAATTGTTATCGCTTCTCATTTAACAATTTTTCCTATCATTTATAATATGAAATGCGATATTATCATATGCTAATGTCGAGCAAGGGTAAAAATATCAGGTCCAGGAGCCTCGATACTACAATGAGTTCTCCTATTAAAAAAAGAACAAGGCGTTCGAAAAGAAATACTCCACCAGCCACACCAGGGAGCTCTGTTGAAGAAGTGGATCCCCAACCTGGCACCTCACAACAACAAAACAATTATGAGACAACTTAGACTGGTGAAGAATCGCCGTTTTTCACTCAGAACCCATTTCAAGTGCTATCAAATACACAAAACGAACAAATGGAGGCAGCACTTACCCCCAGGGAACCTAAACCCCCACCAATATTCCTTAGGAATATTAAAAACTTTCAGTTCATGTGTCATCAATTGAATAAAGTAGTGGGCTCAGGAAAATATTTATGCCAAAGCCGCACCAATAACACTAAATTAATGCTCGACACTCCAGAAACATATAGAAAAATGATAAAATATTTATCTGACACCAAGGCTGATTACCACACGTATCAACTGCTTCAAGAGAGGGCGCTCAGGGTCGTTATCAGAAGACTGCACCCATCTACGCCAACAGATGCTATAAAAGAAGAGCTCGTGGGTATGGGATTCCATGTTCGCCAGATAGTGAACATATTCAAGGAGGATAGAAAACAGCCTGGAATTAAAAGTAAAAGACCGCTGCCACTATTCCTCGTTGACCTTGACCGAACACCCCAGGTCGAATACATCTACAATGTCACACGCCTTTATTATACCAGCGTTGTTGTAGAAAAGCCTTACACCAAGCGCGACATCGTTCAATGCCATAACTGTCAGGCTTATGGCCATAAGAAAAGATATTGTCATCACATTCCTAGATGTGTGAGGTGTGGTGAGCAACACAAACAGAAGAATGTAGGAAGTCTAGAATTTCACCTGCAGTATGCGCTTTATGCCACCAAGGGCACCCTGCCAACTACAAGGGTTGTCAAACATATAAAGAATTAAAAACAAGAATGTACTCAACTCCTAGAGAAGAAGGGACATCCAGGCCACCAAGACAACCCTCGAGGACAGTGAACGGATGAGTGACCTATGCTCAGATGTTCAAAGGAGACACTATAAACACTCAATCTCAGGCCCTGCCACAAGAACCTCAACCTCGAGAATTCACACATCAACCTCAAGACCCATATTCTTTCCTCTCTGAATTTAGATCCCTCATCACCCCTCTTATTTCATTACTAAGCAATGTTATATCCAACCTCATTTCACCGCCGAGAAATCCATAAATGTCCTCAACCAAATCCCTCTCCATTCTCCTATGGAATGGAATGGTATTCTAAATCACATCAACGAACTGACAATCTTATTACGTGACAAAAACATCGACATAGCACTAATAACTGAAACTCGACTAACCAACAAACGACAAATCAACGTTCCAGGCTACAATATTTATAGAACCGATCATCCTGATGGAACAGCACATGCTGGCACTGCTATAATTATCCACCGATCTCTCACCCATCATTTATTTCCCTTACCAACCCATAATTTCCTACAATCCACTGCCGTAATAATCCAAACAATAACATCCCTTTACCCAATAACATTAGTTGCGGCATATTCCCCGCCTAAAATACCCATTTCCAAATCCCAAATAATTTCCTTCCTGAATTCCTTAGGACACCATTTCATCGTAGGTGCAGATTTAAATGCAAAACACCAACAATGGGGAGCCAGATCCACAAATTCCCGAGGACGAACACTGCTATCTGCACTTAATTCCCATCGCAGAAACATCCTTTCACCTAATACTCCCACATACTGGCCAACAGATCCCAACCGCAATCCCGACCTTCTAGACTTTTTCCTACACAAAGGTCTAGGATCACTACACTGTTCCATTTCAAGGCTTGATGATCTTTCCTCAGACCACAGTCCTATAGTCTTAACCGTTTCCACATCACCCATTCTTAAATCATCCCCTCCTTCATTTATCAGGGGACCAGTTAACTGAAACCTTTTCCGTCAAATATTGGATGATAATATAGACCTCAGAGTTTCCTTAAAAACACCTGAAGACCTGCACGATGCAGTGGAATCCTTCACTACCCTGATCCAGCAAGCAGTTTGGACTGCATCCTCACCTGATCGTCCCAAAAAACACCTCAGTATAAATCCTCTACCCCAAGACCTATTGGACCTTATCCATAGCAAACGATGCTCTAGGGCCCTCTAGCAAAGAACCAGGCATCCTGATGACCGGAAATCGTATAATTATTATTCCAAACAGGTAAAAAAGAAACTGAATATCTTTAGAACCCAATCCTACAATTCCTACCTTTCCTCATTATCATCTAGTGATAACTCTCTCTGGACTGTAACTAAAAAAATCCTTTAATTCCAATCCATTTCCCACCCCCTCCGCCGTGATGATGGTTCCTGGGCTTCGTCAGATGCGAATAAAGCTGAAGAGTTTGCTAGACATCTATCCTACACATTCACTCCCCATCCCGAACTCCATCCCACCCACACTGCTGAAGTTAAAGAATTCCTCTCTTCACCAATTCCTCTCTCTCTACCTCCAAAACCTGTTAACCCCTCTGAGGTCAAATTCCTCATAAACAAATTAAAACCCCGAAAATCCCCTGGATATGATCTCCTCACTTCACAAATCCTTCGACAACTTCCCAAAAATCAATTATATTCCTGACCTATCTATATAATTGCATCCTTCGTACTACCAACATTCCCTTGATGTGGAAACACTCCATAATCGTGCTGTTTCCAAAACCAGGCAAACCCGTTAATAACACATCATCCTACAGACCGATAAGCTTACTCCCTATCCTCTCAAAAATCTTTGAGAAAATCCTTCTCAAACGCATCCTACCCAAACTCGAATCCCACAAGATCCCTTCTCATCAATTTGGATTCCGCTCAAGACACTCCACTGTCCAACAAGGCCTTCGCGTTGTCGACCACATATCCTCTGCACTTGAAAAAAAGCAATATTGCACTGGTGCCTTTCTGGACGTAGCGCAAGCTTTCGACCGGGTGTGGCACGATGGCTTGCTTTTCAAGCTCAAAACCCATTTACCCCAATCCTTATACCTAGTCCTCAAATCCTATCTCTCAAATCGTTTCTTTCAAGTCTCTGGAGTCCTGCTTTGCCTTCCACATGTGGGGAGAAAAGCCTGGCTCGGAGATTCCTGGGCAAATGTATATATTGTATATAGGTATAAATGTGTTTAAAAGTTTTTATTTTATTTTGTTTGTTTATTTTTTTTTCCTATTGATTTACATTTTTTTATAAGTATTATTTATTTACTTTTTATATTTATAGTTACTTCCTTATTACTTGTATATACTGTATGAATGAGAACTTCTAGCCTTAATACCTATAGCCCTCCAACAGTGGCTGATTGTATTATTATTCAATAAAAAAAAATAAAATTTTTTATATTTTCTGTACATATGGTGTGAATATGTTCATGTATCACTATAAACTATTGTCCACAGTGACAGATTGTTGTAATTCTATATAAATAAACTTAAAAAAAAAAAAAGTATTTCCTTTGGTGGACAGCAAAATTTTCTAATATCAAACGCATCCAATCCTTTCAGTTCAAAGTCCTCCGAACAATAGTCGATGCTTCGTTCTATGTAACCAACAAAACCCTACATCATGACCTTAATATCCCATTTGTCCTTCACCTTATCCCTGAAAACTATTCCAAATTCTCGAACTAAAGCGCTCTCACTCAAACTTCTCTGACTTTAGCACCAGTGGCACCGTTGAGAGAGTAACGCAGGGATCTCTTGGAGTCATACTTTTCCTTCTATAGATGTAGGAAGAAGCCTGGTTTTGGGTTCCCTACCTGATTGTATATATTATATATAGGCATAACTGTGTTTTATGTTTTTAATTTACTTATCTTTAATAATAATAAGGCTTAGCGAACCCGAAAGTTCGATGCCGACACCACCAATCGCTTGTTACACACCTCCCTCCACCGTTCGCCGTCCAAACCCAGTCCCTTCAGATCGGCTTTAATGCAATCTTCCCACCTTCGCTTCGGTCTACCCCTCGGACGCTTACCATTCGGCACAGCAAATATTAACCTTTTAGGAATTCTCTCGTTACTAAGCCCAACAACTTTACAAGCCCATTTGATTCGCCGCGATGAAATTACCTCAATTATATTACCCGGATACAGCTCACGCAATTCGGCGTTATGTAACCGTCTGAACTCTCCGGTTAACTCATCCTTCTTCGGATTTTTAAAAACCTTAAGACGCTGCTCATCCCTTAATGTAAGCGGCCAAGTTTCGCATCCATAAAGAACTGCAGGCAAGATAATTGTTTTATAGATTCTAATTTTTAAGTTTCGGAACATGAGGCGCGAACTAAGTAGTTTTGTCATAGAAAAATAACAAGCATTCCCCGCCTTCAGTCTAACCTTAATCTCTTCTTCAATTTCGTTTACTTATCTTTAGGTTATTTCATTGTTTATTGTACATCATTTTTTATTATTATTTAGTTATTATTTTACTTTTGTTAATTTTATATTTTCTGTATATATGGTGTGAATTTGTTCATATGTTTTTATTTGATTATTTATTTTAAGAAATGTTTTTTTCATATCTGATTATAGTTATGTATATAGTTTAATTTTTAATAATTTATTTCGTAAACTTTAATCTTTCTAATTGTCATATTTAGGAGTATATATTTTTTTTTTCTCTCTCTTATCATAATATGGAAAATATTAATGTAGATAAGAGTTCGTCAAGTGAAGATTCGGTGGACGAAAGGCCGTTTTCTGAAGTAAACGAAACAGATTCGCAGTATTTAAAAACACGAACACTTCAAAAATGTCATCGAACAGCTCATCCTGGGTCGGAAGAAAATTCACCCCACAAGAAAAAAATAAATCAGCTAAACCTAAACAGTTAGCAGCATAATTCTGCCTAACCGGAGTTCTAGCACGTCCCCAAAACGCATTAAATCACCGTTCTCAATTCCTCGGACAGTAAAATACCAAAGTCCACCACGCTGTGGTCCATTCTGCATAGAACAACATGATTTGCCAGGATGTTTTAAGTTTTGCAACATATCCGTAGAAGATCGCAAAGCATTCGTAGCAGTATTCGTAGCAGTATGAAATGTTGCAATAATTGTCTTCGCCGAAATCATAAGACATCAGAGTGCAAATCAAAGTTTACATGTCGCTTTTGCAAGGCTCGTCATCACAGTCTCCTGCACGAGGTTCGATCAAAGGCACAAGGCCCTCCTACTTCTATGCATTTTGCAGGATTTGGCTCAGTCTCTCAACAACATTTCACTGAATTCTGATATGTACTAGGAACGGCTCAAATCAACATTTTGGATTCTGAGCATATTTCGCACACAATCCGTGCAGTAATAGATTCCGGAAGCCAGGACTCCTTCATCTCACAAGGCATTGTAAGCAAGCTTGGATTCTAGACCAATCCATTAAACATCAGCATTGTTGGTATTGGTGGTAATCCAGTCGTGACGACAAACGGATCAATGAAATGCTCTCTGCAATCACGTTTCGGCAACAAGGAATTCATCACAAAAGCCATCGTTGTGAACATAATAACTCCACCACTTCCAAGCACTCCTTTGAAAGCTTATGTCAGGCAGCAAGGTATCAACTGGCAGATAAATGCTTCCATATACCCGGCTTGTTAATGAAACAAAGCCATGTTACCAGTTTATTTGAATTTGAATTTGCTGATGATTGAAGCAGCACTTGCATGATTGTTCTGATGATTGGCAGGCAAGAGAAGCAGAAAAACGATTGAATAGACAGGCAGAGGACTCGCAATAGACATGTCTACTTAAGACTGGAGTATAGCTGAAGAGCAAGAGAATTACATATTACAGCCTTCATAGACGAGATGCAGTAGAAACTGAAGCGGTTTAGCAAGAAGAGAGGAAGATGAGACATAAGGAGAAAATAATGCAGCAAGTACATTAATTCATTTACAGCCACCACCCACCTAAATCATAGTTAAAATAATTGCAACAGTCATACTAAATTTATTAACCCACTAACCATTCTCTGTAATAGATCCGGCTTAATAGATCAAATTATAATGTAAATATAATAACAAAAAATAAAGCAATCTTTTCCACTCAATAGCTTAGTTATATATTAACCAGATATCTCATATACAGCCCACAACAGCACAATAAATGTACCAGCTACTATAGCTGAATTATTATGTCAATATCCCTGACAGCCTTAGAAGGGAATGGCACATTACTTATTGAAACTAAAAACAGTAAACAATCGGAAGAATTATTAAAATGTAAAAAATTTGGTGGACAATTTCCGGTTGAGGTGTCCCCTCACAATACCTTAAATTACAGTAAAGGGGTGATTCGATGTTATGACCTCCAATTGCTAGAGATAGATGAAATTAAAGAAGAATTATCTCCAATGATAAATGATATAATACGCATTAAAATAAAAAAGAATGAAAATGAAATATTAGCAAATACTTATATCACATTTCCTACACCGAGAATTCCGGAAACAATAAAGATAGGATTCCATACGGTCAAGGTGCAATATTATATCTCTAATTCCCTACGCTGCTTCAACTGCTTATCATTTGGTCACTTCTCAAACGTTTGTAAACAACAAAGCACATGTATACAATGTGGGGAAGCAAAACACGAAGATAATGTGAGATGTACACGCCCAGCCCACTGTGCAAACTGCTCCCTAACTCACAACTCGTTAGATCGTTGGTGCCCAATTGTTATAATACATAAAGAAATAAAAACCATCCAAACCAAAAATAAAATATCCTTAAATGAAGCAAACAAAATTTATAAAGAACAGAATCCAACTCAGTTTGGTAGATCGTTTGCTGAAATTCCAAAATTAAATTTAAACAATATCGAAAAGAAAGACCCCCCCCCCCCGGATCGCCCGGAGTCAGAGGAGTGTTGAGGAGGGGGATAGATGGAGAGGTTATGGAGTGGGTAAGATTTGTTTTTAATGTGTGTAATCAAACCATCACTGAGGAAGGGTGATAACCTCTTTCCACTCTTGCAATAACTTCCTGTGCTTCTTTAGAGCTGTGTGAGGACACACGATCATTTTGGTGACTAAATGTTTCTTGAATTGTCAAAATTTTCCCATCGCTAAACATAATCTTTCGATGAATACCATTGGTGTAACGGCCAAGGAGGACTTCGCATTTATCCACTCTAATTTTTTTAAGGGAATTTATTTGCCTTTGTCCTGTCATTCTTCGAAATGCACTCGTCCTAAGGTCACTTTTTATTATGTGAGACATTGATCTGACAGAGATTCCCATTTCCCGAGACATGATTTGTTGTTTTCGAATGCAACTGCATTTGCCGTTTTCACAGTGAGACGTACCGGTCGAAGTCTGTCACATACAGATGGGGTCTCAAAATATCTTTTTATAGTGCGGTAGTGTGGTAAACATACGGCTGATACCCAAAAGTTTCTAAGTGTTGAAATTCTCTGACCTACATTTTCCAACTTTGTGTAAGGCGATCACAGCTTTTCGGCTTTCTTTATCACCTCACTCCATGTTAAAAGAGCGTAAGAAAACTACAAACTCATTGGAATTATTATCCTGACACGTAAAGAAAATAACCTGATGGAGGTAAGGATTATGTAAATAAAACCCAAGAATGTAAACAAAGGTCAATTTTTGTAACAGTATTTATGGTAGAACTGGGTATGTAGAAAAAAAAATCGTTCGTGCTGGAATCTCTCCCCCTCCCCAAAAAAAGAATTAATTCCTGGATCCGCTAGTAACTTTAATTCAAGTCAAGTGTGCTGAACACCGTTTCACTTATATATATATATATATATATATATATATATATATATATATATATATATATATATATATATACATACATACATATATATTTACAAAATGTCTTCAATCGACCTTTGAGTATTACATTTTAACATAATTATTTAATTATTTTATTAGAAATAAGATCACTTAACAATTATTTAATGTTCACTTAAGTACTAAATGTTTATTGCTTCTGTGTTTATTCGACGTTTCGATCCCGGATCCTCTTCAAAGCTAGAACAACAAATAGCTCGATAGGTTCATAATTATGCTTCCGTATTGTTTCAAAATTTAACCTACTTTTTAAATTAGTTGTTGCCTATTTTTCAGCGGAATCTCTTTGATTATTTACTGCATACAGTTGAAGTGTACACTAGAGCAGTTGTTATTTACAGTTTGCTACATTTTTTATTTTTTTATTATTTTTTTTTTTATTTTATTTATTATTTTTTTCCTTCTCTTATGATATGCGGCATTGTCAGCCAGTGATGTCCAGTAAGGTGCCCACTAAGAGGACTCGGTCAGACGGCGTCAGTACCCCTCGTGATTCACCAGTGAAACAAAAAACTCGTCGCTGCCTGCGAGAAATAGCTCCAATAACCACAGTGAAAACTTCAGATACAGAACCTCAGCCTCAACCAGGTACCTCTTCGCAAGAAATGGTTGAAGAATCTCCTTTCTTCACTCCAAATCCGTTCCAAGTGCTTCATAATGACAGAGAAGTAATGGAGTCAGCAGCAGTACCCAGGGAACCAAGGCCTCCTCCGATATTTGTAAAAAATATCAAAAATTTTCAACTACTGTGTACACAGCTAAACGAAATCTGCTCCGGCAGTTATTCTTGCCTCAACAGGACTAACGACACAAAAATAACACCTGATACTGCAGAAGCCTACCGAAAAATTGTGAAGTACCTGTCAGAAACGAATGCAAATTTCCACACGTACCAGCTGAAACAGGAGAGATCGCTACGAGTGGTGGTAAGAAATTTACACTCCTCAACCCCAACTGAAGTGATAAAAGAAGAACTAGCGACGCTTGGTTTCAAAGTGCGTCAGGTAACCAACGTTCTGAAGGAGAATAAGGAGCAGCCAGGAGTGAGTAATAAAGTTCCACTACCTTTATTTTTCGTGGATCTAGAGCCATCACCTGGCATTGAAAAAATATATGATATCAAGAGATTGTACTACACTATCGTGAAGATAGAGAAGCCATACCCCAAGAAGGAAATTGTGCAGTGCCACAATTGCCAGGCGTATGGCCACACGAAAACTTATTGTCACCATCTGCCGCGTTGCGTGAAATGCGGTGAACAGCAAAAATCTGTGGAGTGCACCAAACCAATACAAGATCCTGCAGTGTGTGCACTATGCCAGGAGGGACACCCGGCCAACTGCAAAGGCTGCCAAACCTATAAGAGCCTCAAATCCAGATACCAGAAGAACCGGATTCAAGATGAGACAACCAGACCAAGAAGAGAACCTTCTAGAATTGTTAACAATAATTTATCATACTCCGAACTACTTGGAGGTAAGAACCTTAATAATACATGTGAAGCCCTGCCGCAGCAACTACCTCAGCCCCAATCTCAATATTCTGTTCATCCTAACACACATAATCATCAACAACCTCAAATTCCTCATATTCCTCCTCCTTCAAATGCAACAGATCTCACTAGTTTATTAGCATCTTTCCTAATCGATTTCAAATCCCTAGTCACTCCACTCATATCACTCCTTACAAATCTCGTATCTCACCTCATAACTCCTTTGAAAAATCCTTAATGACCCACATCCCAAAACCCATGTCCATTCTCCTTTGGAATGCGAATGGTGTTAGAAATCACGTTGACGAACTAACAGCTTTACTACAAGACTAGAACATTGACGTAGCCCTAATTACAGAAACTCGACTGACCATAAAACAGCATTTAAAAATCCCACAGTATTTAACATACCGTACTGACCACCCTGATGGCAGAGCACATGCCGGCACTGCTGTCATCGTACACCAATCCCTCTCCCATCACTTACTCCCATTACCTACTCAAGATTTCCTACAGTCAACCGCTATTGTAATCAAAGCCTTCTCCTTTCCAGTCACCCTTGCATCAGCATATTGCCCTCCTAACAGATCCATATCCAAAGTCCAGTTCAGTTCTCTCCTCAACTCCTTAGGTCATCATTTCATCCTGGGTGCAGACTTAAATGCCAAGCATCAAGTTTGGGGTTCAAGAACCACGAATTCTCGTGGCAGAACATTTCTGTCTGCACTCAATACCCAACGTTTCAGTCTCCTTCCACCCAACTCACCTACCTACTGGCCCACAGATCCTAACCGCAATCCCGATATCCTTGATTTTTCATCCACAGTGGCTTAGGTCCCCTCAATCATTCCCTTACCCCTCTTGCCGAACTATCCTAAGATCATAGTCCATTATTACTCCAATTATCTCTAGCTCCTATTCCTAAGTCTTCTCCACCGTCCTTCATCAGAGGCCCAGTTAACTGGAAACTCTTTCACCAAATCCTTACCGATAAAATTGACCTCAGAATGACCCTGAAAACCCCAGATGACCTTGACAATACCGTACACTTTTTTACCACCACTAACCAACAAGCAATCTGGACTGCTTCCTCTCCAAACCACTCCTCAAGAACTCCTAAGAAAAATAAGTTACCTCAACACCTCATAGACCTAATCCATACCAAACGCCGTGCCAGATTATTATGGCAACGTACTAGACACCCCACCGATCGCCAATCCTATAATTATTTTTGCAAAAAACTAAAGATAGAATTGGCCACCTTCAGATCCCAATCCTTCAACTCCTACCTCACTTCCCTCTCTTCTCATGACAATTCCCTATGGAAGACCACCAAACATATCCTAAAACCCCATCATATATCACATCCTCTCCGTCGAGGTGATGGCTCTTGGGAAGCATCTGACGAAGAATTCGCCAAACACCTTTCTCTTACATTCACCTCTCATCCAGAATCCAATCCCACCCATACGTCAGCAGTAGAGGAATTCCTTAATTCACCCATCCCACTCTCCTTACCGCCTAAAGCAGTTAATCCTTCTGAGGTCAAATTCCTCTTACAAAAACTACCTACCCGTAAATCACCTGGATACGACCTCCTTACCTCTCAGATCCTTAGACAATTCCTTCATAAAGCTATCATATTCCTTACATACATATACAATAGCATCCTACGAACCACCCACTTTCCTCTTTTGTGGAAACATTCCACTATTATCCTGTTTCCGAAACCAGGCAAACCTCCCAACACCTCAACGTCCTACAGACCAATTAGCCTTCTTCCGATTCTCTCAAAAATCTTTGAAAAGATCCTCCTGAAACGCATCCTACCCTTTATAGAATCCCAAACTCTTCCTTCCCATCAGTTCGGATTTCGTTCACAACACTCTACAGTCCAACAAGGACTACGAGTGGTTGATCATATTTCCGCAGCATTGGAAAGCAAGCAATATTGCTCGGGTGCATTTCTGGATATAGCTCAAGCTTTCGACCGGGTATGGCACGCCGGTCTTCTTTCCAAGCTGAAAAACTATCTTCCTCAGTCCTTGTACCTTGTTCTCCGTTCCTACCTCTCAGATCGTACCTTCCGAGTTCGTTGCGGTACTGAATTTTCGCATTGCTATCCAATTGAGGCAGGTGTTCCTCAAGGTAGCGTATTGGGTCCCGTCCTTTACATCCTCTTTACCGCCGATATCCCTGTCCATCCCGATACCTTCCTGGCAACTTTTACTGATGACACCGCCATTCTATCATCCGACTCAGATCCCAACATAGCATCCTTGAATCTCCAAAACCACCTCACCTTGATTGAGCACTGGTGTAATAACTGCCGCATTAAAGTTAATGAATCTAAATGCCAACATATTGCCTTTACACTCCGACGCAGTTCCTGTCCACCAGTGCACTTTAATTCCATCCAGCTTCCTTACTCAGACACAGTCCGGTATCTTGGCTTTCATTTGGACCGAAGACTAACGTGGAACCTACATACTAGACTCAAAAGACAAGAACTCAACCGACGATACGGCCAGCTATACAGACTACTAAACAGAAAATCCAAACTTTCTATTGAAAACAAATTACTTATCTACAAGACAATACTGAGACCTATATGGACATACGGACTTGAACTGTGGGGGACAGCAAAAGCTTCTAACATCAAACGTATTCAATCCTTTCAATCTAAAGTCCTTCGAACAATAGTTGATGCTCCGTTCTATGTAGATAACAAAATCCTACACCATGACCTTAATATCCCATTTGTCCTAGACCTTATTCCAGAAAAATTCTCCATATTTCACCAGAACCTTACCTATCATCCAAATCCCCTTGCACAATCTCTATCCAGCACCACCCATCCTTACAATCCTCCTCGAAGGTTGAAGCGGCAGTGGCCCAGAGACCTTTTGTAAATAAGCATCTATTGGAGTTTTGGCAATGGCCAGATCCTCCACTCAAGCCCGAGTTTGTATGATTAGGTTAGTTCTTTTGTTTATATACATTTATTTTATTTTATTGTATTTATTTTTATTTTATTTTATTGTATTTATTATTATTAAGTTTCTGTATTATTTTTTTTTTTTATTGTAAATAGAGTGTGAGTGTGCTTTCTCTGAACACTATTGTAAATGTCCTTGATGTGACAGAATGTAATATTTCAAAATTAAAAAAAAAAAAAAAATAATAATAATAATAAATAAATAAATAAATAAAAAAAAAAAAAAAAAAAAACTTTTTAAATTGAGCCTGGATAGCTGAGGCGAGGGGGCACACCGACCAGCAGCTACTGTAGTACAAAGCGCCTGCCCACCCCCGTCCTCAGCCCCAAGGCAAAATATTACACACAAAACAATGAAAATTGCATCTATGTTATATAAAGCAATTGAAAAATTCATCTATGAGAAATATAGCAGTATCAAGAACATATCTCTATCAACATATAACTCTTGTTTTTTAACCCTTATACGCACATACAAGAATTATATGCACTTTATAAATCAAATAAAATTCAATATAATATTAAAAATTACTTTGCATCACACTGTTTATTCTCCTGAAGATCTATTATTTGTCTCGTTTCGAAATACATATAAATAATAGATACTCCATTTCCGTCTATATATTTATCTACTTATTTATTATTTATTTTTATATGTGTTAGTATCTACATGCACGAATGCGTATTTTAATGCCTACGTATTATGAATTATTTTATGTATATCTGTATGTACGAATATAAATATCTGTGCGGATATATATGTTTATGTATATAGTTCTGCATGCTTTCTTTGGTATGTAAATTTGTATCTTTGTATATATTTGCGGGTGTATAATGTCAAACACACATTGTATGTGTTTAAGTATATATGTATGTGTGTGTACACACGCGCGCATGTGTATATGTGTGAATGTATGTCTGTATGTATTTTATATTCTATATGTTTATGTATGTATGTACCTATATATATATATATTTATACGTGTTTTGTGTGTGTGTATATATGGAAACATGTATTGATATGTATGAGTGTAAGTGTGTATATGTATGTGTGTGTGTCTATGTGTATGCGCGTTTATGTGTACGTATGTATGCATATATATTGTTGTGTGTGTATGTGTCCACATATATATACACATACACACACAACAATATATATGCATACATGCGTACACATAAACGCGCATACACATATACACACACACACAACACAAGCAGGGCGATATATATATATATCTATCACCCTGCTCCTTGGATGTGTCAGGAAATTAAGGATCTGCAGAAGAGACGCGACGCTGCACGCAGACGCTTTAAACGGACTAGGCTTGCAGATGATTATCAAACATTCAGAGTCCCTCGTAACACGACACAGACAAGGATCCGACAAGCGAAAGCGAACTACATTCATGCAGCCCTTTCCTCAGCTCCTGATATCAAATCAAAATGGCTTCTACTTCGTACGCTTTCCCTCTGTGAACCTTCTAGATCCCCTTCCTCAGTTTTCCCAATATCACTTGATGACCTAAACTCCCACTTTATATCGGTTTCCACCTCTTCTTTACCCTCCCCTTCCGGCTTTTCTCCAGATGTTCCTTTTAACGACAATAATTTTTATTTTTCCGACATTTCTTCCACAGACCTTATTACCGTTATAATGAAATCCCGTTCCAATTCCGTAGGTCCAGATGGCATTCCTATCAAACTAATAAAATTATGTCTCCCTGAAATCCTCCCAGCACCTCTTTTTATCTACAATTTCTCCCTGCAGAATTCAATATTCCCGACCTCTTGGAAAAAAGCCATTGTCCTCCCTTTAAACAAAAAGCCTAATCCATCCTCTCCCGAAGATTTCTGCCCAATATCAATCCTTTCCAATATTTCTAAACCCCTAGAAAGGTTAGTGCAATCCCAAGTTTCCAACTTCCTTGAACAATCCAACCAACTCGATCCTCTCCAATCTGACTCTACACAATCTGCTCTGATTAAAATTACCTGTGATATTTAGACTGCAATAGATGACAAAAAACTAACCATACTTATACTTCTTGTTTTCTCCAAAGCTTTCGATTCCGTTATCCATTCCATCCTTTCCAAGAAATTAAAATCATTATCCTTCTCCAATAGTTCCATCTCTTGGTTCCAGTTTTTCCTCTCATAACGAACCCAAGCAGTTTCCATACCTATTCAACCACTATCTGTCTACCTTCCTTTATCCTCTGGAGTTGCACAGGGTTCAAGCATGTCTCCTCTTCTTTTCAGCTCTTATATTAATGACCTAAATGATTCAATTATCCATTGTTCCCACCACCTTTATGCCAAGGATTCTCAAATCTATTTATCCTTTTCTCCCGCTGAGTTATTGGTGGCATTTGCCAAAATTCAAGAATATTTAGATCGAATTAGTGCCTGGGCCAACTTAAATGGATTAAGGCTAAATGCTGCCAAAACTCAGGTCATTCACATTGGTTCCAAGCCCCTTCTTAGACCCCACACCAACTTTCCCTCCCTCTATCTAAACAACCACCCCATCACCTTCTATCCGTTTGTTAAAAATTTAAGCTTTCTCATAGATCAAACCCTTTCCTGGAATCACCATATCTCTCATATATCCCGCCATGAAATTTCTACCCTCAAACTATTCCATCACTTCCGCCATCTTCTACCCCAAAATACCCGTAGACTCCTAGTTTCCTCTCTCATCTTTTCCCACTTTGACTACAGCTGTGTGGTGTACGATGGCCTCTCGGTGGAACTCCGTGATAGACTCAAAAGACTTATGAATAGCTTCGTAAGATAAACTTCGTAAGACCACTACACTGAGTTAGGGTGGCTCTTCCCCTCCTTAAGAAGACAATATTTCCTAGGCACTTTCCTTTATCAAATCATTACCGATCATCGTCCTTCTTATGAATACAACCTTCTCCAATTTAAGTCCTCAATCCATTCCCTCACGACAAGATCCCGACCCTCTGACCTATACATCCCTTCTCATAGATCTGCCTCACTCCAAAATTCCTTTATAGCCTGCTCTGTCAACTTTTGGGATTCCCTCTCGATCAAAATTCGACATGCCCCTTCCCTATACACATTCAAAAACCTCCTATTCCAATTCCTGTTCCAAAAACAGTCAGATATCAGCTAACTATTAATATTAAATATGTATTGTGTAGCAATCATATAATTATAATACTTGGTAAGAGATAGTACATGCATTTCCTATTATCGACGTAGGAATTTCAATACATACATTTTTTTTTTATTCAATTATAATTAACTGTTTATTTTTATATACATATTCAAGTAAAGTTTTTTTTAATTTTATGAAATGAACTCATTGTATCTCTTTTTCGTTCTTCATTTTTCAAAGTGTAAGTTTATGTTGTTCAACCCTTACATATAATTTTGTTCATAGTTCAAGTGATTCGTTCATAGTTTTAATTGTTTTGTTCATAATTTTAAATGCTCTGTACATAGTTTTATCTGTGTTGTATATAGCTTGTGCACCTAAGGTTTTCTTTACTTTTTATCAATTTTATTTATTGTTTCAAACGTTTAGGCCAGTAATATTCTATTATTGTTATTCTGAAGGGACTTAGTCCCAGAATAAAGTTTTTTTTTCTATCTATCTATCTATCTATCTATGTATGTGTGTGTGTGTTTGTTTGTGTGTGTGTGTGTGTGTGTGTGTGTGTGTGTGTGTGTGTGTGTGTGTGTGTGTGTGTGTGTTTGTGTGTGTGTATCTGTATGTAGGTATGTATATGTACGTAATATCTAAACATGTCGGTACTTCATGAAACTGTAACGGTTTAAAAACTCACTTTAACGATTTAAAAATACTAATACAAGATATAGATCCGTTTTGCATTGCCCTACAAGAGACCCACCTCACAAAAAAATACAACTTTTCTATAAAAAATGTCAGTATATACAGAAAAGATAGAACAAACTCAAACCACAGTCACCACGGAGTTTTAATAGCCATACATAAATCCATATATTCCGAACCAATCAACATTAATTCGCACCTTCAAGTTGTCGCAGTCAGAGTTCACAAAAGTTTTTCTTTTTCTATCTGTAATATATACCTTCCACAAGACCTTACCATAGATATACAAGAACTCCTAGATATCTACAACCAAATACCTCGTCCTGTTCTCCTTGTTGGGGATCTGAACGGCCACAACCATTTATGGGGCTTCCAGAACATTAACAAGCGGGTTAAAGTAATAGAATTTGTCATTTTTCGATTCCTCATTATTTACCATTAGAAACTGGACGGTTTTGCATGATTTATATGGTAGTGACCATTTTCCAATACTCATAAAATTCAAAATAACAAATGACCCTCGAGTAAAACCGAGATTTGTCCTAAATAGAGCTGACTGGGCTTTATTCTCTTCTTTATCCTCACCACCTCGAATTCCCCCGTATCAAAAGAATGTCGATAAAGGCTGTCAAACTATCACGAATACGATCATAGAAGCAGCTAAAGCATCAATACCCATGACCTCTGGCTCTCCAAGAAGACCGCTTGTCCCCTGGTTTAACGATGTTTGGAAGAAATCCATTGAAGATCGCCGTAAAGCCTACAAAAAATTCCAGAAATATATGACCTCTCAAAATTTAATAGAATATAAAAGACAGTGTGCTATTTGTAGAAAAATAATCAATCAGTCTAAGACCGAGTCCTGGAAAAAATTTATAAGCTCCATTAATTTCTCAGCAACATCAACTGACGTTTGGAACATAATCCGAAAATTCACTAAAACTTCCCTTTTCTCTCGTTATACTATTTTGATCCATGGACAACTGTCTGACAATCCTCTAACCGTTTCAAATACATTTGCAACTTTTTTTTCTGAGATATATAACTCCGAAAGAAATAATATAAGCTCGGAATACACGGACCCTGAGAGGACAATCGACAGTCGTGGTCGTAAGCCGGGACATGGAGCGATTTTCATAGATCTCGCACCCGGATTAGGCCTGGAACGTGAATTATTAATTAAGTGTAAAATTTTTGAATTTAATAAAAATTTGATTTATTATTTAGTATTGGAACTATAAGAAGTATCGGAATGAAAATGGATTTTGAAGAAAACGACGAATTAGCTATGAAAAATATACGTATAAAAGATGGAAAATTAATAAAAATAAAGAATGAAAATGAAAATGTTAAAAATGCTAATAATATTGAATCAAATGGTAATAATAATAATAATAATATAAGTGATTATGATTTTAATAGAAATGGACAAATAATAAAGAATGAAACTGAAAATGTTAGAAATGCTAATAATATTGAATCAAATGGTAATAATAATAATAATAAAAATGATTATGATTTAAATAGAAATGGGTAAATAATAAAAATGAAGAATCAAAATGAAAATGTTAATAATATCGAATTGAATGGTGATAATAAAAATAATACTAATAATGATAATGATTTAAAAGAAATAAAAGATTTAAATATATTAAATATGAAAGAATGCATCAGAGTAACACATTTAAATAAGGAAGAACAAAATTCGGTTGTTAAACTATTAGATAAATATTCGCGAATAATAAAAGAAGAAAATGAGAAATTAAAAAAAAAAATGTATTACATTATGAATTTACGCGCATGCCATTCGGACTATGCAAATGACGAACTCCTTATTAGCAAATACACCAAATGTACTTGCTTATACTGATCACATTATAGTTTTTTCTAAATCAAAAGAAGAACATTTTCGGCACTTAGATATTGCACTATCCAAATTAAATAAACATGACTTATCTATTCAATTATCAAAAACTGAGTCTTTTCCGAACGAAACGAACTACCATTTCTTGGACATATATTAACACCCGATGGAATTAAAACAGATCCTAAAAAACTTGATGCTATTGAAAAATTTCCTCTCCCAATAACAGAAAAAGAAATTAAACAATATCTAGGACTAACTGGATATTATAGAAAATTCATTATTAATTATGTTCGTATTGCTCAACCCTTAACTTCTACTTTACAAAAATAAAAAAATAACATAAATCCTGCAACTTACATTGACGTTTTTAATAATTTAAAATCTTTGTTACTTAATGCCCCTATTTTAATTTATCCAGACTTTTCAAAACCAATGATTCTCACAACTGACGTTAATATCGCAGTCGACGCAATACTTTCTCAACTCCCTGTAGGAAAAGAATATCCTATAGCTTTTGCCTCAAAAAACTTTATCTAGATATTGAACAATTGAAAAAGAATTATTTGCTATAGTTTACGCCTGTAAATATTTTAAACCTTATCTTTACGGACAACATTTTACTATTCAAACAGATCATAAGCCCCTTCAATGGATATTCTCTATGAATAATAAAAACACTCGTATTATGAAATGGATCTTTCTTTTAAATGAATTAAGGTTCGAAATAAAATATGTAGAAGGTAGAACAAATCAAGTAGCGGACGCACTTAGCAGAGTTAAAATTGAAAATAATACTAAAAAAAATGATCTTAACGGCATAGAAGATATGGACATTGATATTGACAACGTAATTAATAATGATGAACCAGTGCTCTCCCCAAATACTTCCGAATATCGAGAACTAATAAATGAACTAGAAAATGCATTACCAGAAGCCCCTGTCAACGAAATTAATAATGACGCTGAAAGTCTTCCTACACAACATGCTCAAGAAAGTAGTCACAATCAAATTTTCATTGTAACAGACAGACCAATTAATATTGAGAAATACCAATTTTTTATAACTCGTGGCAACGAAGAATTACAATTAGAAAGACCTTTTAATAAATTCAGATATAAAATCGAAACTGCTTATCCATGGAAAAATGATTTAGAAGAAAAGTTAAAAGATATAATTAAACCTAATAGTACATATGGAATTTACTGTGAACTAAATGTAGAAACAGTTAGAGACGACTACGAAGGAATATTTAATAAAATTTCAAATTTTGTAGAAACTGAATGCCCAACCGTCCGAATCAAAAGATATAAAACGAAATTAATAGATATAACTAATAAAACAGAACAAACTGGACTCATTGAAAATTATCACTCCTGAAAATCTTATCACCGACGAATCATGGAAACTTATGAAAAATTAAAACGACATTACTATTTCCCTTGAATGAAAGATGAAATTGCATCCTATATAAATAAATGTAGTATATGTGCAAAAACTAAGTATGAAAGAAAACCTATTAAAACCAATTTTCAAATTACCCCCACTCCAGAAAGACCCTTTGAATATTTAATGATTGGTTCACTGCATTATCAAAGAAAATTTATTATTACAATAATTGACACCTTTTCTAAAAGACTATATGTTGACGTTATTAGAACAAATAATGCTACGAACATTCATCAAGTATTAACAAAATATTTTTCCCTTTATTCTCCCCCAGTACAAATAACAATGGACCAAGGTAGAGAATATAAAAATGGTCTTCTTATGGTTTAGGTATTAATAGTCATTACACTGTTTCAAATAACTCAAATTCATTAGGGATATTAAATCGAGCACATTCAACTTTAATTGAACTTTTAAGGATCATAAAGGAAGAAAACCCTTCGAATCGTTTAGAAACTAATGTAAATATAGCTGTAAGAACATTTAATGAAACATTAAATAAAACTACAAACGAAATAACTTTTGGTAAAATTATTGACCCAGACCGAGATGAACAAATAATTAAAGAGAACTTAGTAAAAAAATATCACGACAAATTAAACGTTATTCATAAATTGGCCAATTGTAAAATATCAGAGGAAAAAGAAAAACGAACAGAATGCCTAAATCAAAATCGAAAAGACCCACCGGAAATTCCCGACGAAGCTTATATTGAAAGGCGAGTTAGGACAAAAGACGAAAACGTATTTAAGCCTGTAAAAACCTTTGTAGACAAAAATAAGATTGTGCATTCCCATATTAATAACGTAAGAAGACCTAGAAAGACTCGTGAGAAGACTGTTTTGCTTACAGATGATCAAACCGAAGCAACTGGTGATATGGACAATGATGATAGCGACTCGGACTTTAGCTTATCAAATAACTGACGTGACACACTCAGGCGGACCAATGGCTTTTAAGCTTGCCGACTCATATATCTTAAAAAATTAAGAAACAATAATTCACTAGTTACACTTCTATGATTTAATTGAAAAGATATAGACTATAAAAAAAGGATTGATACATTTTCCTGCAAATGAATCAATTTACTATTTAACACACAAACAAATCTCTTATTGAGAAAATAAAATAGAATCGCTAACGACTCACGATAGAATTAAGCGAGGTATTATTAATGGTCTAGGCACTGCTATTAAATGGTTAACTGGCAATGTGGATGCTTCCGATAAGGAAAGGTATGATTCGATTATAGAAAATCTTGAACAAATAGAAAACCATATTCAAAATAACTTAATTAAAGAACTTACTATCAACAAAAATATGATTTCTAAATTCAATGAAGACATGCAAATTATACATGATAATAATAAAAAATTAACTGAAGTCATTACACAAACTGACAAAAACAAATATAAAATACATTTAGAAGAACTTTATTCTATCATTAACTATATAACTATTAGAATCCTTGACTTTGAAAATTCATTAGAAATGTGTAGACTCGGGATACCACATGCTGACATCATTAAACATACTGACCTAAAACAGAAATATATAAGTAACGATTTAGAAACTTTATGGCTAACTAGCAAAATCCACTGTGCCATAAGAAATGGTACACTTCATTATATTTTGTCAATCCCTAAAGAAAGTAGAAAATTGTCAACCTTATATTTATTATCTGTACCCTCTATTCATCAGAATAATCTTGTAACAACAGTAGTACCAAATCATTTAATTTTGTTTTCCAATAATCAAGCTTATACAGGAAACTGTAGCTATATCAAAACTAATTATTATTGTACAGATGTTTTATTAAATTCAAACCCATTAACGAAGTTATCAAAAATGACATTAGCTCTTGTAAAACTATTACTATTAATAATCAAAAATCATTTATTAGATATATTGAAGATATTGATGTATATATGTTGTATAACCAGAATGTTTTATACCCATTACCTAATACTACCTTAACCATTCCTATACCCAAAAGTTGTGTATTAAAGTTAGGATATAATGATTCTTTTGTAAATATTACTAGAAATAAGAATATTAGTATATTACCTTTATCTTACTCATATGAAATATTTAGATTTAGTCATTCCAATATATCTTTTCATAACTTAGAATATATAGAAACTTCTAGAGTAGAATTAGATAGTCTTTCATGGAATCGTAATATGTCTATAGCTGAAATATTGTATTTAATTTCCTCATTTATTGTATTTTACTTATTCTCATATTATATATACCTCAAGTATTCACATGTTAAAGAGCTCATTACAGTTAACAAATCAGTTACCCCAACGATAGAAGTCTCACAGCAACCAGCTTTCAACCCCTGGTCACATACTCAATAAATTCTTTGCTAGGAAGCTGGAATCTTCGGATGGGAGGAGTTAGACACCATTTCCCCTAAAATTGGAGTGCATCATCAGCAATTTCTCCCCACCACTATATATGGGTCTTAGTAGTAAGCAGTAGACAGTAGTTCATGTCTCAGTAGTGTTGTAGTGTACTAGTGTTGTCTTTTCATACCAATATAGTTTTTTTTAAGTTGTTCGTGGTTCCGAGTTTATAATTGACTATGAATTATAATATTACAACCTCCCATTTTTAATGTGGGAACTCAAAAACATATTAAAAACTGTTAAAGTCTCAACCCCTGGTTCTGACCTAGTCCACTATGACATGATAAAAAGACTCCCAGGTAGTACATTGGAATGGTTAATCGGATATTATAATCATGTCTGGTCCACTGGACAGTTCTCGAATAAATGACGTGATTCGGTGGTCATCCAAATCTTGAAAAGCGGAAATGATAAACGTTTACCAACCACCTAGCGCTCTATATTTCTCACTAGCTGCTTAACCAAATTAAAGGAGCAGATGATTAATAAAAGACTAATGTGGATAATACAGAACAACAATTTAATTCAACCTTATTAATCGGGATTCCGTAAGAGTCGATGCACATTAGATAATTTAGTTGCATTAGAAACAGAGACGCAATATATTTTTATCAACGCACAACAAACAATAGCCATATTTTTCGATATGAAAAAAGCTTTTGTTAATATAAATCACTCCATAATATCATCCGTAGGAATTACAGACCAAATGTACAACTTGATTAGGCAATTTCTCACGCATCGACACTTTAGAGTTAAAATTGGAGGTGAATTGTTCAAGAACCACGAACAGTTCAACGGTGTCCCTCAAAGTTGTGTCCTCAGCCCAACTTTGTTCTGTCTGGCGAAAAATGACTTAGGCCTTAACTTACCAAGAGGTGTCAAACAACTTCTATTCGCAGATGTCTAGCCATTCACTGCTGATCTGGCAACATTAACGCAATACGAAACAAACTACAGGACGCTGTCAATAGAATCAACAACTGGTATTTTTCTATTGGTCTCCAATTTTCTTAAGCAAAAACTAAGTGCAAACGTTTTAGTCGAAATAAAAATACATAAAACACCCGAAATCTACCTTGGAAATCTCATAATCCCATACTCGAACTAACATAGATTCTTGGGCATAATCTTTGACCGAAGACTAACTTGGGAGCCGCACATTTCTGCACTAAAAACAGCCACTACAAAAAGAATAACTACCTTACGATATCTATGCGACACTTCCTGGGGCTCAGACAGACTTACGCTAATAAAACTGTATCAAGCTTTGGTATGTTCCAAATTAGACTACGGGTGCTCTATATACGGTTCTGCCCGCTATCGGATCCTAAACAAACTCGATACAGTCCACCATACAGACATTAGAATAGCAACTGGCGAGTTTCAACTACAAGCTACAACCTCAGCCCTCCATTTCTGTATGTCAATAACTCCAGCTTCTATAGTCTTGATAACCGACTCCATGAGTTCATTAAAGAGTTTAAATTATATGTACTCCAAACATCTAGTTATCCTTAAAATACACAAATATCTTCGCACTCTGGAAAATTCAGAAAAATCGGTTTGCTTTATATGGGTTCCCAGTCAAGTGGGCATAGTTGGTAATGTGCTTGCGGATGGCAGCCAGACTGGCACTCGCGCTCCCAGACCGAGGTACTCCAATCCTGACACCTCCAGAAATGAGTTTTCCTCTCAAAAGGGAAATATTTGATAGTTGGCGATCTATGTGGAACGAAAGCCCGAAAATTCTGTTATACAGCGAAGATAGGGGATTCTTCGATCATTTCTTGCGAAGAAGTTCCTGGTTGTGGCTGAGGTTCTTGTTCTGAACTGTTCACTTTTGTTGTTGGAGATGACAACGACGAGTTCTTTGTTTGGCTGGTGAACTAAGTCCGTCTGACCGAGTTTTCTTAGGCACCTTACTGGACATCACTTGGTGACTATACCGCATGCCATAAGTGTTGTAGACATCCCCGATATTTATTCCTTTATATGACAATGCGTGAGGGAATGAGAAGGTATATATAATATATAGGAATGTGAGGTAGCACTGTGAATTGTACTCAATTGTGCAGTGAACAAATTGCTCATTGGAAAATCTCACATCGATAAAGAATCGAAAAGAAGAAAAGGTCCGATCAGGTAGCTGGCAACAGATGGCGAGGACAATGCCAAACACTTGAGGCCTGGACACCAACACAAGACGTCATCTGAGAAGAGAGGCTTACTACATTGAAGATCAAGATTATCAAGCCGACCGTTCACTTATATATATATTCATTTATTATCAATTGTTAAAATAAATTTGTTTTGTTAGACAGGAGTGAATAGTCATTTTATTTAGTTGTCCTATAGGCCTCACGATTGAAGAATAAACCAGGTGAGTCAATTCATTCAGTGTTTACTAAGTCCCACATTTCATATATGTATTCTTATTGTTTCTTCTCACACAGTGTCATAAAAGGTATTAGATTCCCGAATTCCCAATCACAGTTAAACACCCTCAAAAAGTCGATAACCAGTGCCGGGGTTTTGTTTTAATAATTCACGAGTGTAAATAACCTCAAGCCCCGATATAAAAGCGGAAGGCTATGCCCTATTCCCGCCAAAACTAATCATTTTACAATTAACTTCCTGTAGGTTATTTACATAAGAGAAGAAAGAAAGAAATAAAAGAAAAAAATTATTAAAAAAATATATCAAACAGCAATATCAACTGCTCTGATGTACACATGAAATGTATTCAATGAAAAATCAGAGAGATTCCGCTGAAAAATAGGCAAATACTGTGAGAGACCAGTTGTGAGCACAACCTTCCAATCAGCTGGATCCACTGTCTTCTCTTCATCATATTAAGATAAAAAATTATAAACAATGTGAATAAACTTATTAAAATTATTATCAGTAAGTACATTAAAATATTAAGAACAATAAGTTGTATAAACAGAGTAAGCGAAGTAACAAGATAATAAACTGAAATAAATAGATGGTAACAATTGTTGTAGTATAATATAAAATATAATATATGTAATTGTAACTTCTACAGATCTACAGGAAAGATTGGAAAAAAGGATATAATATGAAATAATGGACATAAAGTGATGTGGAGAAAGAAAATAAAAAATAAGAAGAAAGAAAATAATTAAATAAAATTAGAAGAATAAAAAAAGAGACTTACAGGTGTTTCACTAAGAACTGGAAAAACAGAGTAAGTCTTGGGAAAATATGCTGACCTGGTTGGAGAATGTTGAGGGGGTAAGTATTAAAAGTAAAATAAAACCTGGAAAATTACAGTATCTAAAATTTGAAGATATGGATGGATTCAAGGGAAAATACTTTATCTATGAAATAATAAATTATAAATATATACATATACATATAATATAGAATTAAGAAGAGAACCTTCCAAGATCATAGATCCGACGGTGTCTTTTGCACACCTACTAGGAGGTAAGAATGAAATATGTAACTGTAAGACCCTGCCGCAACAACAATATACCCCTCAACATCCTCAACCCCACACTCAGCTTACTATTACTCAAATTTCGTCTAATCCTCAACAATTATATCAACACAAAATTCTTCACATTCCTCCTCCATCAAATACCACACAAGATCTCACAAGTTTACTTACATATTTCCTCTCCGAATTCAGATCTCTTGTTACTACTTTGATATCCTTTCTCAGCAATCTTGTATCACATTTTATCCCTCCTTCCAAAAATCCTCAAATGACCTCCAATAAACCAATATCCATTCTAATTTGGATTTTACTGAAACTCGACTAACAATTAAACAACTCTTTTAAATACCACAATACTTGACATATACTCACCCTGACGGAAGAGCACATGCCGGTAATGCGATCATTGTACACCAATCCCTCTCCCATCTTATCTTCCCTTTACCTACACAAGACATCCTACAATCCACCGCTATCGTAATCAAAACCTTCTCCATTCCGGTCACCCTCGCATCAGTGTATTGCCCTCCTAACCGATCCATATCCAATGCCCAATTCTGTTCTCTCCTCAACTCCTTAGGACATCACTTCATCTTGGGTGCAGACTTAAATGCCAAACACCAGCAATGGGGTTTTATTTTATTAAAAGCCAACGTTTCGACCCGACTTTGCATTTCTTCTTCAGGGCTAGAACGGACAAGATACAAAAAGATAGATAATTGTGGAAGTTACATAATATTTAGACAAAAAATTATAAACAAAGCGAATAAGCTTATTAAAATTAAACAATAAGTAAATTCATATATAGACAGAGAAAGCAAAGTTTATTTATTTATTTTTTTTTTTTTTATTATTTTTTTTTTAATAAGATCTTAAACTGAAATAAATAGATGGTAACAATTGTTGTAGAGTAATATCTAATATATGCAAATGTGAATATACTTCTACAAATCTACAGGAGAGATTGAAAGAAAAAGAACTTCGATAACATCCCGGAACCCTTCCAC
Organism: Nezara viridula; assembly: GCA_928085145.1. NCBI lineage: Eukaryota > Metazoa > Arthropoda > Insecta > Hemiptera > Pentatomidae > Nezara > Nezara viridula. The sequence goes on from OV725078.1 coordinate 884,816, forward strand.
AACCAAACTATCAGAACATGCCTTAACACTCAACCATTCATTTGATTTTGAAAAAATCTCTATTATTGCCACGTCACTAACCATGCAAAAAGACTCATTTCCGAATCCATCCACATTCACATGGAACAGAATCCTGTTGATCATAAAGTAAATAAAAACTGGAGTTAACAAAGAGGAGAGAGAGTTATTCCGCATTCGGATCAGTAACATGATTTCCAACCACCGTCAACACCATCCATCCCGTTCGTAACCTTTTCCCCCCCTGTTTTTTAAAGATTTACCCTTAACTCGCTCTTTCCTCAGAACAAACGACCACCTCATCATTACTAAGGCTAATAAGGGAAATTCGACAGTTATTATGAACAACACCGAATATTCACACAAAGTGCAACAACTACTTTCAGACCAAACAACTTACGTACCCTCCCACGTCCAAACAAATTAATCGCCCCATTTACTACAACCTCATATCCTACAACTCCTTAGCACTCCGCTTAAATGGAATATCGAAAATTCAAAAACCTGGCAATCCCCTCCGCCCCATCCCATCTTTTCCAACATAAAACTTCCCGAAACCCTTCCACAACCAAACTATCAGAACATGCCTTAACACTCAACCATTCATTTGATTTTGCAAAAACCTCTATTATTGCCACGTCCCTAACCATGAAAAAAGACTCATTTCCTAAAGTTACTAATCATAAAGTAAATAAAAACTGCATTTCTTTAACATATAGACACATTTTAAATCTTAATAGTGAAAAATAACTCATTTATTACATTTCATTATTTTTTATCTATTTTCAATTTTTATTGATTAATTCAATTTAATAGTTCATTATTTTAAAGTATTTCCGCTTTATATGATCTCTCTTTTATTTTATTTTAATTTTATATTTACATTCTACATCAATATATGATCATCCGTTTTCACTTTGTATTCATTTTACTTTTTTAACCATGTCTCAATATTATCTAAGATTTAAAATGTAATTCTCTTAGATTTGTACAACTAAGTAATATTATAATTATTCATAAGTGTTTCCTCTCTATACTTCCAAATTAGTTTTGCTATGTATGTTTTCTTATTTTTATATTTATATTTTACTTCTACGTACGTTTTACTTGTTTCATTTTTGTTCTTATTCACATTGTACTCATATCTATAATTTCTTAATTCAATATTGTATGTATATGTATATATTTATAATTTATTATTTCATAGATATTGTATTTTCCCTTGTATTCATCCATATCTTCAAATTTTAGATACTGTAATTTTCCTGATTTATTTTACTTTTAATATTTACCCCCTCAACATTCTCCAACCAGATCAGCATATTTTCCCAAGACTTACTCTGTTTTTCCAGTTTTTAGTGAAACACCTGTAAGTCTCCATTTTTATTCTTCTAATTTTATTTAATTATTTTCTTTCTTCTTATTTTTTATTTTCTTTCTCCACATCACTTTATGTCCATTATTTCATATTATATCCTTTTTCTTCCAATCTTTCCTGTAGATCTGTAGGAGTATATCAATTACATATATTATATTTTATATTATACTACAACATTGTTACCATCTATTTACTTCAGTTTAGGATCTTGTTACTTAGCTTACTCTGTTTATACAACTTATTGTTCTTAATATTTTAATGTACTTACTGTTTATAATTTTAATAAGTTTATTCACATTGTTTATAATTTTTTATCTTAATATATGTAGAGAAGGCAGTGGATCAGCTGATTGGAAGGTTGTGCTCTCAACTGGTCTCTCACAGTATCTGCCTATTTTTCAGTGAAATCTCTCTGATTTTTCATTGAATACATTTCACGTGTACATCAGAACAGTTGATATTGCTGTTTAATATATTTTTTATAATTTTTTTCTTTTATTTCTTTCTTTCTTCTCTTATGGCATGCGGTATAGTCACCAAGTGATGTCCAGTAAGGTGCCAAAGAAAACTCGGTCAGACGGACTTAGTTCACCAGCCAAACAAAGAACTCGTCGTTGTCTACGAGAATCATCTCCAGCAACAAAAGTGAACACTTCAGAACCAGAACATCAGCCACAAACAGGAACTTCTTCGCAAGAAATGATCGAAGAATCCCTATCTTCGCTGTGGAACAGAATTTTCCGACATATCCCGCCTAAGCCGGTGTTCATCAAGGTAGCGTATTGGGTCCCGTCCTTTACATCCTGTTTACCATCGATATCCCTGTACATCCCGATACCTTCCTGGCAACTTTTGCTGATGACACCGCCATTCTATCATCCGACTCAGATCCTGATGTAGTATCCTTAAACCTTCAAAGACACTTCTCCCTGATTGAGCACTGGTGTAATAAATGGCGTATTAAAGTAAACGAATCCAAATGCCAACACATTACCTTCACACTCCGAGGCAGTTCCTGTCTACCACTACAGTTTAATTCCAGATCTCAGACTTTCTCAGATACAAAAAAAAATTGTAAATATTGAAGTTCTGGCAATGGCCAGATTCTCCACTCCTAACATGAGTGTATGTGGCTAAAACACTCTTGCTCAATCTCCACTGGGTTTAGCCCCAGTGACGCGTTTGAAAGAAGTGAAGTGAAAGAAGTGACAAGGGACAAGTCTGGTTTGGAGTTCTCTCGCCAGATTGTAAATATTGTATAAAGGTACTTATGTTTTCTTTTTATTTATTTATTTTTAAGTAATTTTATTATTATTTATTGTATATATATTATTTTTCTGTATAATTTATTTTATTTATTGTACATAGAGAGTGAATGTGATCTCTGAACACTATTATAAACGTCCTTGAGACAGATTGTTGATTTAATAAAAAAAGAACCAGTTCTGCGCATGCGCTTGATTTGAATACCCACATTTCAAGTCGTGTCCCACAGTTTTACTATTTTTTAGTAGAATAAGTGCTCAGTTTTACTTTTTTTAAAAAAAAAACTAGTTAAGCAGACATCAAAACAACAACAATGGACTAACACCACAGTGAGTAGTGTTGTTATTTACTGTGTACTATTACAGACAGTGAATTTAGTGATTTAGCGTCTATAGGCTTAATCTCTATAGCCATAACAGCTGACGGCTCCCCTCTCCAGTTGTGGCCCTGCCACGTAACTGGCTGGTTCTCAGCCGGTGGTTCATCCATTGTAATAACACGCAGACGTAGTTTTATTTATGTATTTATTTTTTTCCCTTTCTTTTTTTTTTTATATGCGATATTACCACCAAGTAATGTCAACTAAGAGGTCCCATTCAGTTGGCTCTACCCCACGTAATTCACCGCCTAAACAGAAAACACGTCGTAGTAAGCGATTAACACCCCCCGGAACTCCTCCAGCGAACACTCAAGAATCTGTGTCTCAACCACTGCCAAGTACGTCTTCACAAGAAATGGAATCTCCATTTTTTACACCTAATCCATACCAGGTGCTTGAAAATGACAGGGAAGAAATGGAAGATGCACCTATACCTCGAGAACCACGCCCACCTCCTATCTTTGTCAAAAATTTGAGAAATTTCCAGTTGTTGTGTACTCAACTTAATAAAATCTGCCCAGGTAGCTATACATGCCTAAACAGAATAAATGATACAAAAATAATACCGGCCACACCTGAAGCGTACCGAAAAATCGTAAAATATTTAACAGACACAAATGCGGACTTTCACACATACCAGTTGAAACAGGAAAGAGCACTACGAGTTGTAATAAGAAATTTACACTCCTCAACCCCAATAGAAGTGATTAAAGAAGAGTTAACGGCGTTAGGGTTCAAAATACGTCAGATAACCAATGTTTTAAAAGAAAATAAAGAACAACCAGGTGTAAAGAATAAAATCCCATTGCCCTTATTTTTCGTCGATCTAGAGCCATCGCCTGGGATCGAAAAAATATACGATGTGAATAGAATTTTCTACACCAGCGTAAAGGTCGAAAAACCGTACCCAAAAAGAGAGTTCATCCAGTGCCATAATTGCCAAGCATATGGCCACACCAAGTCTTATTGCCACCACTTACCACGCTGCGTGAAATGTGGTAAAACACACAAGTCTGGCGAGTGTAATAAACCAATTACAGAACCAGCAGTCTGTGCCCTATGCCTGGAAGGCCATCCAGCCAACTACAAAGGCTGCCAAATTTATAAAAATCTTAAAGCGAGATATATGAAACCCAGGGACCCTGATGATACACCTAAACCAAGAAGAGGACCCGCTAAAATTGTGAACTCTAAGGTTTCTTTTGCCAAGCTACTTGGGGGTAGAGACCCGACTAATGTATGTGAGGCCCTGCCGCAAGAACAAACTCAACCCCAATCTCAATATCCTATCCCACCTAATGTACCTAATCAACAACAACCTCACCAACATCAAATCCAATATGTTCCTCCACCGCCTAATGCTACAGATCTAACCAGCTTATTGACATCCTTTCTTTCAGAATTTAAATCCCTTGTTACCCCACTGATATCACTTCTCACTAACCTAGTATCTCACCTTATCCCTCCTTTAAAAAATCCTTAAATGACTTCCATCAAACCCATATCCATTCTCCTTTGGAATGCGAATGGTGTTAGAAATCACATACACGAACTAACAGCCTTACTACAAGACAAGAACGTAGACGTAGCCCTAATAACGGAAACTCGACTGACTAAAAAACAGCTCCTAAAAATACCACAATACATAACTTACCGTACCGACCATCCTGACGGTAGAGCACATGCCGGTACTGCAGTCATTGTGCACCAATCCCTCTCCCATCACCTACTCCCACTGCCTACACACGATTTCCTACAATCCACCGCAGTCGTAATCAAAACCTTCTCCTTTCCTATTACCGTTGCATCAGCGTATTGCCCTCCAAACCAATCCATCTCCAATATCCAATTTAGTTCCTTCCTCATTTCCTTAGGACATCATTTCATCTTGGGTGCAGACTTAAACGCCAAGCATCAACAATGGGGTTCAAGAACCACGAATTCTCGTGGTCGAACATTGCTGTCTGTACTCAATTCCCAAAATTTTACCCTTCTTCCACCCAACTCACCTACCTACTGGCCCACTGATCCTAACCGTAATCCCGATATCCTCGATTTCTTTATCCATAATGGTTTAGGTGCTCTCAACCATTCCGTTGCCCGTCTTGACGAGCTTTCCTCAGACCACAGCCCATTAATACTCCAAGTATCACTAGCTCCTATTCCTAAACCCTCTCCTCCGTCCTTCATCAGAGGCCCAGTTAACTGGAAACTCTTTCATCAAATCCTCTCCGATAAAATTGACCTCAGAGTAACCCTGAAAACCTCTGAAGACCTGGACAATGCAGTACATTCCTTCACTACCAAAATTCAAGAAGCAGTCTGGACTGCTTCCTCCCCTGATCACTCCTCAAAAATCCTTAAGAAACATAATTTACCTCAACACCTCCTTGACCTAATCCACATAAAACGCCGTGCCAGATTATTATGGCAACGTACCAGACATCCAGCCGACCGCCACTCCTACAATTATCACTGTAAAAAATTAAAACAAGAATTAGCCACCTTCAGATCCCAATCATTCAATTCCTACCTCACCACACTCTCTGCTCATGATAATTCCTTTGGAATATCACCAGAAAAATCCTCAAATCCCATCATATTTCCCACCCTCTTCGACGAGATGATGGCTCCTGGGCAGCATCTGATGAAGATAAAGCCGAGGAATTTGCCAAACACCTTTCCTATACTTTCGCTCCTCATCCAGAATCCCATCCCAGCCACACAGTAAAAGTAGAAGAATCCCTCTCAATACCTATCCCACTCTCCTTACCACCTAAAGCTGTTAATCCCTCTGAGGTCAAATACCTTTTACGGAAAATCACACCTCGCAAATCTCCTGGATATGACCTTCTAACCCCACAGATCCTTCGACAACTTCCATCTAAAGCCATCATATTTCTTACATATATATACAATTGCATCCTACGAACTACCCACTTCCCTATTTTATGGAAACATTCCACCATCGTCCTCTTCTTGAAACCAGGCAAACCTTCCAACAATACAGCATCCTATAGACCAATTAGCCTACTCCCAATCCTCTCAAAAATTTTTGAAAAGATCCTACTGAAACGAATCCTACCTATAATTGAATCCTATAACCTTCCTACTCATCAATTCGGATTTCGTTCCCAACATTCCACTGTCCAGCAAGGACTCCGAGTTGTTGACCATATATCCTCAACCCTAGAAAGCAAGCAGTATTGCTCGGGTGCATTTCTGGACATAGCGCAAGCTTTTGACCGGGTATGGCACGCCGGATTACTCTTCAAGCTTAAAATCCATCTACCACAGTCCTTATACCTAGTACTCCGATCCTATCTTTCCGACCGCTCCTTCCGAGTTCGCTGTGGCACCGAATTCTCCGACTGTTACTCAATTGAGGCTGGCGTTCCTCAAGGCAGCGTCTTGGGCCCCATCCTTTACATTCTCTTTACCGCTGATATTCCTGTCCATCCCGATACCCTCCTGGCAACTTTCGCTGATGACACTGCTATCCTTTCTTCCAACTCAGATCCTGAAACAGCGTCCGCAAACTTACAAAGGCACCTCTTCCTGATTGAACACTGGTGTAAGAAATGGCGCATTAAGGTAAACGAATCTAAATGTAAACACATTACCTTTACCCTTCGGCGTAATACCTGCCCACCAGTTTATTTTAACTCCATCCAGCTTCCTTTCTCAGATATAGTCCGGTATCTTGGCTTTCTCTTAGACAGACGACTAACATGGAATCCACATACTCGACTTAAAAGACAGGAACTTAACAGACGATATGGCCAGCTATATAGACTACTGAATAGAAAATCTAAACTTTCTGGTGAAAACAAATTACTGATCTACAAGACAATACTGAAACCCATCTGGACTTACGGACTAGAACTATGGGGAACAGCCAAATTTTCTAACATCAAACGCATTCAATCCTTTCAGTCTAAAGTCCTCCGTACAATAGTCAATGCTCCCTTCTATGTAACCAATAAAACCCTACACCATGACCTTAATATCCCATTTATTCTTGATCTTATCCCAGCCAAATTTTCCAAATTTCACCAGAATCTTTCTCATCACCCAAATCCCGTTGTACAATCCCTATCAAGCACCACCCATCCCTACAATCCCCTTCGTAGGTTAAAGCGGCAGTGGCCACGAGACCTTTTGTAAATATGGATATTTTGGAGTTCTAGCAATGGCCAGATTCTCCACTCAAGTCATGAGTGTCTGTGGCTGTAGCGCTCTTACTCATCCTCCGCTGGTTTAAAATACCAGTGAAGTGGCTGAGGGAGAAGCGTAGGGATCTCCTAAGCCTCCCTTTTCCCTCCACATGTGGAGGGGACAGGATTGGTTCGGAGATCACCTGGCAAATTGTAAATAATGTATGTTTTATATAAGGTGTTTGTTTTACTTTCATTTCTATTTTTATTTACTTATGTGTATATATATATATATTTTCTTTTTCTTTACTCTTTTGTTCTTTCTTCTTATTCTTTTGTTATTACTTTATTTATTTATATTTTTGTATATACGGTATGAATGCAATCTCTGAACTCTATTATAAGTGTCCTTAACTGTGACAAATTGTAATATTTCTGAATAAAGTGTTTTAATAAGCAATAAAAAAGAAAAAATATGATGTAACTTCCACAATTCTCTATATCTTATCTCTGTATCTGGTCCGTTCTAGCCCTGAAGAAGACCTGCAATGTCGGGTCAAAACGTTGCCTTTTAATAAAATATGTTTGCCTCTATTTAGTCTATTTATGACCTTCACCCCGGATCAGGCTTAAAGGCGTAATACCCTAGGGTGATCAACACCTGTGAGTCGGTTATATTTGTAAACTCTTTAGGGGAGAAATAAAGAAGAAAAAAAAATGAATAATCTTCTCTCAAGATCTTCTCTCAAGATTCTCTCAAGAATCTTCTCTCAGTTTTTGCCTATTTTTCAGCGGAATCTCTTTGATTATTTACTGAATACAGTTGAACTGCACACCAGAGCAGTTGTTATTTACTGTTTGCTAAATTTTTTTTTAATTTTTAATTTTTTTTTATCTTATGATGTGCGAAATTGTCAGCAAGTGATGTCCAGTAAGGTGCCCACTAAGAGGACTCGGTCAGACGGTGTTAGTACCCCTCGTGACTCACCAGCGAAACAAAGAACTCGTCGCTGCCTGCGAAAAATAGCTCCAATAACCACAGTGAAAACTTCAGGTCCAGAACCTTATCCTCAACCAGGTACCTCTTCGCAAGAAATGGCTGAAGAATCTCCTTTCTTCACTCCAAACCCGTTCCAAGTGCTTCATAATGACAGAGAAGTAATGGAGTCAGCAGCTATATCCAGGGAACCAAGGCCTCCTCCGATATTTGTAAAAAATATCAAAAATTTCCAACTACTGTGTACACAACTGAACGAAATCTGCTCCGGCAGTTATTCTTGCCTCAACAGGATCAACGATACAAAAATAACACCAGATACTGCAGAAACCTACAGAAAAATTGTGAAGTACCTGTCAGAAACGAATGCAAATTTCAACACGAACCAGCTGAAACAGGAGAGATCGCTACGAGTGGTGGTAAGAAATTTACACTCCTCAACCCCAACTGAAGTGATAAAAGAAGAACTAGCGGGGCTTGGTTTCAAAGTGCGTCAGGTAACCAACGTTCTGAAGGAGAATAAGGAGCAGCCAGGAGTAAGTAATAAAGTTCCACTACCTTAATTTTTGTGGAGCCATCACCTGGTATTGAGAAAATATATGATATCAAGAGATTGTTCTACACCATCGTGGAGATAGAGAAGCCGTACCCCAAGAAGGAAATTGTGCAGTGCCACAATTGCCAGGCGTATGGCCACACGAAAACTTATTGTCACCATCTGCCGCGTTGCGTGAAATGCGGTGAACAGCACAAATCTGTGGAGTGCACAAAACCTATACAAGATCCTGCAGTGTGTGCACTATGCCTGGAGGGAAACTAGGCCAACTACAAAGGCTGTCAAACGTATAAGAGCCTCAAATCCAGATCCAAGAAGAACCGGATTCAAGAGGAGACAACCAGATCAAGAAGAGAACCTTCTAGAATTGTTAATAATAATTTATCATACTCCAAACTACTTGGAGGTAAGAACCCGAATAATACATGTGAAGCCCTACCACAGCAACTACATCAGCCCCAACCTCAAGATTCTGTTCATCCTAACACACATAATCATCAACAACCTCAAATTCCTCATATTCCTCCTCCTTCAAATGCAACAGATCTCACCAGTTTGTTAGCATCTTTCCTCACCGATTTCAAATCCCTAGTTACTCCACTCATATCACTCCTTACAAATCTCGTATCTCACTTCGTCCCCCCTTTAAAAAATCCTTAATGACTCACATCCCAAAACCCATATCCATTCTCTATACAGGGTACTGCTGTCATCGTACACCAATCCCTCTTCCATCACTCATTCCCATTACCTACTAAAGATTTCCTACAGTCAACCGCTATTGTAATCAAAACCTTCTCCTTTCCAGTCCCCCTTGCATCAGCATATTGCCCTTCTAACAGATCCATATCCAAAGTCCAGTTCAGTTCTCTCCTCAACTCTTTAGGTCATCATTTCATCCTGGGTTCAGACTTAAACGCCAAGCATCAAGTTTGGGGTTCAAGAACCACGAATTCCCGTGGCAGAACATTTCTGTCTGCACTCAATACCCAAAGTTTCAGTCTCCTTCCACCCAACTCACCAATCTACTGACTCACTGATCCTAACCGCAATCCTGATATCCTTGATTGTTTCATCCACAGTGTGTTACGGTCTTTAAATTGGAAAAATCGTTTCCGCAACAAAGTTGCCGGATGCTCAGTGGAGACGGCAGTGTTCGCAAAAAATAAATAAATAAACAAGGGTCAATTAATTATTAATAATTTTTTAACGAGCGCCACGCTATTTAATTGCTTGAATTTGGAAAATAGCGAAAACCATAAAAAAATAATAATAATAATAAATAAATAAATAAATTTAATTTAAAAAAAAAAAGATTAGGACCCGGAGTGAGCTACAAATTCGGAACCTTTGGGTTTAAAAACATATGTTAATTAACCTTCCTACTTGGTTAACCTATCGAACCTTCTTACTTGGTTAGTTATGACTTTCCCTAATCCCTCGAATAGGGTTTTACAATTCCTTATTAAATCTTTAAAAAAAAGCAATATAATATATACATAAAACATGAAAAAAAAATATAAGAAAACTAAGAAAATAAAACTGGCTATTATTAATACTAATGATGGATTTACTTATTTCTATTAATTTAAATAACTGTTAAAGGAAATGAAAATTATGAACAAAAAATTAGACTTATAAGAAAACAAAGAAAAGAAAATTAACTTTAATTATCAAAGAAAAGATTATAAAATTATTATAGGACTAAACATTAACTTACAACTATACAATAGACCAATTACAAACATTTGGAAATAAAAATTGATAAAAAAAATAAAAACTTATATATACATATTTATAAAATCTCAATGCCGAACTTTGTCCAATTGGTACATTGAATTATCTGAGGAATCGGGATCTTATTCGAACTAGCGTCTTCAAAGTCTCCACAATTTATCTTCTCAAGTTGTGAAAATGTTCATTCACCAACTTGTAAGATCAAGCGGCACTCATCGCTGATGATCATAGGTTCTTGGAGAAGCAATGAAAATCGCTTAAATACGGTGTACACCGTAAAATATTTCACAACTGAAAATCCTTAGCGTGCCTCTACACTCGCGAGGTCCGCCATCTCTCAACTCCACTGTCTTTTGTTTTTTTTTCCCAATCAGCTGTTTTCTGTTCCACTGACTTAAAAATAATATCTACAATTAATACTTAAAACTAGACTTATTATAAACAATTGCTTATTATTAAAACTAATACTAAATACTCAATTAACTAATACTTTTTTTGTTCTTCCCTACCTCGCCTTTTAGGCTATACGGGATTTTCCCGGGCCGGGGGGTGAGGGCGGGGAATTTAAAATCCCCTCCGGCAACTAGCGGTGTTGTGCACACGCTTTAGCCTATTCGGCCACCCCGCCCCCATAATACTAATACTTAAACTAATAATAAACTAATACTTAATTATATATTAAACCCTCTTCGAGTTAATAAAAAAACAAGTGGTTTAGGTAACAAGTTACAAGTGGTTTAGGTTCCCTCAATCATTCCCTTACCCGTCTTGACGAACTTTCCTCAGATCATAGTCCATTAATACTTCAATTATCAATAGCTCCTATACCTAAACCCCCTTCACCGTCCTTCATCAGTGGCCCAGTTAACTGGAAACTCTTTCATCAAATCCTTTCCGATAAAATTGGCCTCAGAATAACCCTGAAAAGCCCAGAAGACCTCGATAATGCCGTAAATTCCTTTGCCACCACTATTCAGCAAGCAATCTGGACTGATTCCTCTCCAAATTTCTCCTCAAAAATTCCTAAGAAAAATAATTTACCTCAGCACCTGCTTGATCTAATTCATATCAAACGCCGTGCCCGAATATTATGGCAACGTTCAAGACACCCCACCGATCGTCGCTCTTATAATTATTTCACTAAACGATTAAAGCAGAAATTGGCCATCTTCAAATCCCAATTCTTCAACTCCTACCTTACTTCCCTCTCTGTTCATGACAATTCTCTATGGAAGATCACCAACGCAATCCATAAATCCCATCATATTTCCCATCCCCTCCGTCGATGCGATGGCAGCGTCTGATGAAGACAAAGCTGAGGAATTCGCCAGACACTTCTCCAGAACATTCACCTCACTTCCGGAATCCAACCCCACCCATACCATAACAGTAGAAGAATTCCTTACATCACCCATTCCACTTTCCTTACCTCTCTGATCGCACCTCTCGAGTTCGCTGTGGTACAGAATTTTACAATTCCTACCCAATTGAAGCCGGTGTTCCTCAAGGTAGCGTCTTGGACCCCGTCCTTTATATCCTTTTTACCGCCAATACCTTCCTGGCAACATTTGCTGATGACACCCCCATCCTATCATCCGACTTAGATCCCGAAAAAGCATCTTTAAATCTTCAAAGGCACCTCTCCATGATTGAGCACTGGTGTAATAAATGACGCATCAAAGTAAACGAATCCAAATGCAAACACATTACCTTCACACTCCACCGCAGATCCTGTCCATCAGTCCACTTTAATTCCATCCAGTTTCCTTTTTCAGACACAGTCTAGGATCTTGGCTTTATCTTAGACCGAAAACTAACGCGGAATCCATATACTATACTTAAAAGACATGAACTTAACCGACGATATAGCCAACTATACAGACTACTGACCAGAAAATCTCAACTTTCAATTGACAACAAATTACTGATCTACAAGACAATCCTTAAACCCATTTGGACCTACGGACTTGAACTTTGGGGGACAGCAAAATTCTCTAACATCAAACGCATCCAATCCTTTCAGTCCAAAGTCCTCCGAACAATAGTCGATGCTCCGTTCTATGTAACCAACAAAACCATACATTTTGACCTTAATATCCCATTTGTCCTTCACCTTATCCCTGAAAATATTTCAAAATTCCATCAGAACCTTATTAATCATCCAAATCCCTTAGCCCAATCCCTATCTAGTTCCACTCATCCCTGCGACCCTCCTCAAAGGTTGAAGCGGCAGTTTCCCAGAGATCTTTTGTAGTATTTGTTTTGGAATTCTGGCAATGGCCAGATTCTCCACTCAAGACATGAGTGTATGTGTCTAAGGCGCTCTCGCTCAAACTTCACCGGCTTTAGCACCAGTGAGGCGGTTGAGAGAGTAGCGCAGGGATTTGGGTTCCCCGCCTGATTGTATACATTGTATATAGGTATGACTGTATTTTTATGTTTTTAATTTACTTACATTTAGGTTATTGTATTTTTTACTGTATATAGTTTTTATTTATTATTATTTAGTTATTATTTTACTTTTGTTAATTTTTTTTTTTTGTATATACGGTGTGAATGTGTTAATTTATCAATATAATTATTGTCCCCGTGACAGAATATTATGTCTAAATAAATAAAAAAAAACATGTAAAAATGAAATACATTAAAATAAATATAAAAAAAAGAAAGAACAATAAAATAAAAATTATATTTATTTTTATATTTTATTTAAGTCTGTTGAATAATTGTTCATTATTCTAAGTATTTCCGCGTTGTATGATCTCTTTTTTATTTTATTCATTTTTTTTTTTTTTTATATTTTAAGGCTTCAACCACTAGGGTCATTATTGCCTTATTCTCATCGAGAACTAGATTGTATTCTCAAGTCCAGAACATTTCAGAAAAGAAAACAGTTTATCAACCTCATTCGTATTGTCTTGTAAAATGGAGTGTAGATCGTTTGTCAAGTCACAAGAGAGTCTAAATGTTTCGTAAGATCTTCATTCTGTTAAGATGTGTTTCACTGTCAGAGGAGTCCCACAAGTTTGGCATGTTGGTGAAGAATCACAGACCATCAGGTATCCATGGGTAAGGAGTGTATGACCTATACGCAGGCGGGTATGAAATAGTTCCTCTCTACGGTTATTCCTATTTGACGATGCCCAAGAGGAAACGTCACCTTTAACCTCCCTCAATTTATTTTCGGTTACATTCGACCATATCTGTTCCCATTTTGTCTTCATTCTCTGTTCGATGACAGTTATAAAATCCTCTACAGGTACTCCCCGATAAGGTATTCCATCAGTAATGGCATTTTCGACAGCTCCATCACCCAGTTCATTACCGGTTATTCCGCAATGACCAGGGACCCAGACAAAAATTACTGATGTATTACATCTATTTGCGGACCTTATTGAGTACAGAATGTTTTGTATTATGATACTTGATGAGAAAACATTTTCTAAACTAATAGATAGAGAGCAGATAGAGAATCTATGCATATGACCAATTTTTGTTTAGTGGGCTGTATAACATTTAAACCCTTATGGATTGCAACCAATTCAGCAGTATAATTATTACATAGTGGTCAAAGAGAAAAAATATGTTGATGTTCGTTACATATAATTGATGCTCCCACGCCTGCGGGGCTCTTCGAACCGTCAGTGTAGATAAAGTCAGAATCACCTAGTCTGTCTTGGAGCTTGAGAAATTCCTATTTATATATATATATATATATATATATATATATATATATATATATATATATATATATATATAAGTTATGGTTAGAGGTAAGACAGTATAACAGTTAATCCTAAGTTAATCCTATCTATGAAGTGTAAACAAAGTGTAATACTATATATATGGCATTACTAAGGCAATAAAGTCAGTCTTATTTGAGTAACCACGTGCTTCATTTCGGATCCTTTTTTCCCTTTTTTTTTATTGTTTCTTGTTCGAACTGACGTAAGTGGTGTCGAAACCCGGGACCTTTAGAATCAGTCGGGGAAGTAGTTTTTTTTCTCTCTTTCTTTTCGTTTTTTTGTTGTTGTTATTAACGTCACAAGAAATAAAAAAAAAGAGGAAGGATGCCGAACGGAATAGGGCAACCACCAGTATCCACCGCACAACAGGTAGCACAGCAGGTAGCACAGGCGACACCGCCGACGGCACCACCAGCAGCACCGTTGGCTCCACCGCCGGCGTTCCCTCCGTTGTCAGAGGCGTTAGCGAGGGATTTTCCTCCACTACCTACGGAAACGTTGGCATCAGCACATGCAACTACGTTAGAGTGGTTGAAGGTGAGAACGGCGACGTCGCAGGACCTTAGGAGAGCGATATCCGACTTGGAAAGATTCGATGGAGGAGTGGGTGAGTTGAATCACTTCCTAAAAGGTGGCGATCGGGTGATATCGCGTATAATGGCTAAGCAGGAGGAAAACCTGATAGACCCGATGGATGCCAATGCATTAAGGGCAGCCTTGGTATGCCGGGTTAAGAGGAGCGTGCTGAATATGATTCAGGTGGATGAAGACACTCCATGGAATATTGTGAAGGATCGGCTGAAGAAGGCGTTTGGAGGAGGTCGATGGGCGCCCGAGGAGGACATCTTGCAGATGTTCCGGGAAAGGAAACAGCCTCATCAGACCAACGGGCAATATGCTGCAAATCTGCTGGCACGCTTTAACAACGTAACAGAGAAGACGAGGGAAGTGGCTGATGCGGTGGAAACAGGAGCCAGGATGGCATTTTTGTCAACCATCCTTAAAGTTCAGTTGGGGAGAGATACTGGAAAGAAGGATGGACTACCGAGGGACAAGAGCTTTGTGGAGTGTGCTCAGGAGATGATAGATGCAAGTGCTCGGGATGAAGAGGCAGCCCGTGGGGATGAAGAGAATGAGTATGGATGGAACAGGGTTTCGTATAGGAGGGCGGAAACCGGGAGGTTCAAAGCAAGACAGGAGGGGTGGAAGAAAAGAGGAGGAAAGGTTAGTACAAGAGAAAGGCCGGCAATGAGAGAGAGAAAGCCAGGCAAAGAAAGGAAGAAATGGACAAAAGAAGACAGGAGATGTCACGGGTGCGGAAAGATAGGCCACCTAGTGGCGAATTGCCCGCGAACCCGATGTTTTGAATGTGGAACCGAGGGACACATTGCCAGACAATGCCCGTATATGAGTAGACGGGGAGAAGTGGGCCGGGATGAACCAATGGAAGTGAACGCCCAGAGATTGTGGAGAAAGAGAGGAGCAGTATCGGAGTCAGATGAGTCATCAGGGACATCTGGAACCGAGGAAGAGGAGACGGGGATAAGAAGAGCTCGAGGAGGAAGAATTAGCAGGAAGAGTGGAGAAGGAGGAGCCGTTGCGGACAGGAGAGGAAGATCAGTCGAATGAGGAGAGGAGCAGAGGAGAGGCAGCCACGCGGTAGTAAATAATATTGGAGGTGTTGTGGGGAGGGGGAAGTGTTTGGTAGATACGGGGAGCTCTAGTACAATATTATGTAAAAAGATGCTGGAGGAATTGTGTAAAGGAGAGAGGATACCAGAAATAAAAAATTGTAAGTGTAAGTTGATTACTTTGGGTGGTCCTTGTAGAGTCGAGGGGGAGGTAGAATTAGATCTGGAGCGATGGGTGGCCGGAATCGGGAAATTGAGGGTTCACGTGGTGGAGAACATATCTCCCCCACGTACCTGCTACCCGCTCCCACGATTTGAAGACATCATTGACAGACTGAGCGGAGCCACAATCTTCAGCACTCTCGATCTAAAGGCAGGCTATCACCAGATACGTATGCACCCCAGGGACCAACATAAGACAGCTTTTTCATTCGAAAGGGGGCATTATGAGTTTACTCGCATGCCGTTCGGGTTGAAAAACGCTCCTATAACCTTCCAGAGGTTTATGGACGAATTTTTGAGGGAATTGGATGAAGCATTCTGCCAGGTATATATGGATGATCTCCTGGTCTTCAGTAAAGATGAAACGGAACACATTGATCATTTGCGCCGCGTATTTGACAGAGTGAAGCAGTTGGGATTAAAATTGTCTGCTGAAAAGTCGATTCTGGGGACGGATGAGATCAATTTTCTGGGACATTCGATTTCGAGGGAAGGGATCAAGCCTGATAAGCAGAAGGTAGAGGCGATACAAAAGATGGCGATGCCCAGAGACGTCAAGGGGATCCGGAGATTATTGGGGACGTTGAATTATTATCGTCGGTTTGTCCCGGAGATGGCGGAATATCTAGCACCTCTTAATAATCTCCTAAAGAAAGGCCGGAAGATCGCAATAACACCAGCGATAGAGAACAACGTGCGGAAGTGCATGGCAAGGTTGCAAGAAAAGCCGGTACTTGCTTTTCCCGATTTTAACAAGGTTTTTATTATCACCACTGACGCAAGTGAGTATGCGTTGGGAGCAGTACTTGCGCAGGAAGGAACGGACGGGGAACAGCCAATAGCGTATGCGAGTCGGCGACTCACAGAAGCGGAAACAAGGTATAGTGCCCTGGAAAGGGAACTCTTGGGAATAGTATGGGCGGTCGGGCATTTTAGACCGTATATTTTTGGTCGGAAGTTTAAAGTACATACCGATCACAAACCGTTGCAGTGGGTGGGCAACCTGAAGGAATCATCGGCAAGGGTCACGCGATGGAAGCAGTTCCTAAGTCAATATAACATGGAGGTCAGGTATAAGCCAGGCAAGGAGAATATAGTAGCGGACTGGCTGTCCAGAGCCATAATGATAAATGCCATTGAGGAGGAAAAAGGGGAGTCGTCGCGGGACGTGCGGCAGTTTTTGAGAGCATGGACACCGGAAGGTGAAGGGGAACCCGGGGATGCGAGAACAGAGGAATCGAGAGGAGAAGATAGCTCGGTGGATGAAAGGCCTACCGACATGGAGGAATGTGAGGAGATCATTAACGACGACAAGTAATTTGGAAGACCAGAACGTCGGAGCTTATGAAGATCGACTTCACTAAATATGGGAAGAAGAAAATTAATACCATTTGGTCCCAACCAGGGGTGAAAGAGGAACAGATTTGCAAGGCTTTGCACGACGCTTCGGAGTCGGGGAAAATTCACCATCTGTATGTAGGCAATGCAACCATTTGGGAAAAGATCAAGAAACTCTGGAGGGCAGAGAAAATAGGTGTCGACAGGTCATTTATTAAATGTAAATACTTGGTTGAAACGTTAATGGACAGGGAGCAGCAAAGGGAGGTGACACTGGCACATCACCAGGGCAAGACGAACCATCGGGGGGTACAGGAAACATTCCACGCACTACGCAGGAGATATTATTGGGATGGTATGCGGAAAACGATCTCGGAAGTCATTGGAATGTGCGAAGTGTGCGCGCGCACTAAGTATGACAGACGACCACCTCAAGGAGTACAAGAAGAAACCCCTACAGGAGATACGCCGTTGAAAGATGTGCAAATCGACACATTCACGTGGAGAGGCTTTAAATGGGTCACCATGATAGACCTCTTTAGCAAAATGGCAATGGCACATCGGGTACAGGATAGGTCGGCGGAGGCTGTCGTGGGAGCTCTCCAAACGTGGGTTCAGTTCTATGGAGTGCCAGATCGCATAACGTCGGACGGAGGCAGGGAGTTCGACAGCAGTACCATCCGAGAAGAAGCGAAGCGCTTGGATATAGTTTGGCACTTCAATACGCCGGGACATCCAAAGGGCAGGGGAGGTATCGAGAGGTTGCATAGCACCCTAAGTGATCACCTACGTATATATCAGGGGAGCAGGGATTAGAAGCGGACGTAGCAATGCAGAGGGCGGTAGCGGCCTACAACCATTCAATCCACTCCGTTACAGGGTTTTCCCCAGTCGAGGTACTGTTCGGAATAAATATACGGCGTCGAGATTGGAAGGAAACAGTCACGAGCGAGGACCACGCTCAACAGATAACGTGTAACAGAGCGCAAATAAGGAAAGTGTGGGATAAAACGAAAGGGAGAATAGAGAAAGAGAAGCGGAAAAGGGTGGAAAAGGTTAATTTGAACCTCAGAGATAGAATGGGTGCATTAAAAATAGGGACGGTCGTCTATCGTAGGGTCGGATCCAATAGGGGGAAGGAATTGGCGCGCTACGAAGGACCATTCAAGGTAATCATACTTAGAGAGCACAACGTTTGTACGATCCAAAGTCTGAAGGATCCCAGAAAAAGGAGGACCGTTCACATAGAACAGTTAAAACTCCCGATAGAGACGGAGTCACTACAGTAGTGGGATATCCTCTTTTCTGTCTCCTACAAGCTAGGGACCGACGCTAAAAAGTTAATTTGATTTTGTTGTTCACTTTTGGCTGTAAGATAACAGTGTCTTTTAATTTTATTTTTATTGTTTTTTTATTTTATTATTACTCTGGCTGTTCTAGGAACTCCAACGGCGATTATATCTTTTCTTTTTGTTTGTTTGTAGTTGTTGTATTTTGGTTATGTATTACGTCAGTTACCCTGCATTAGTTTATGAGGAATGTTCATAAACTGGCGGGGGGGAGTTATGGTTAGAGGTAAGACAATATAACAGTTAATCCTAAGTTAATCCTATCTATGAAGTGTAAACAAAGTGTAATACTATATATATGGCATTACTAAGGCAATAAAGTCAGTCTTATTTGAGTAACCACATGCTTGATTTCGGATCCTTTTTTCCCTTTTTTTTATTGTTTCTTGTTCGAACTGACGTAAGTTATATATATATATATATATATATATATATATATATATATATATATATATATATATATATATATATATATAAGGCATTGTGTTGTTTTTAATAAATTTGGTGAGAGAAAGAATAATTTTTTGAGTAGGAAGTCCCCACGGATAAATTGGCGAAACTGCAGTTTCTTGAAAAATAGGAAGTTCAATATTCCTATTATTTATTAAAGTTGAAACTCTGATTGTAAAGGGTGTTCTATTTGGCAATTCAGTTTGTTGTTGATTTATGTATTGCAAATTTGAAAATAAATCATTCAGTGGATGATTAGAAGCAGAACGGATCTTAACAAAGTAAATGAGGTCAATGAGGTCAGGTTGTTGTCTCCGTACATCAAGCGGAAGCTCGCCAGCTTCGACACATAGGCTATTTGCAGGGCTGGACCGGAAAGCATCAGTAACTATTCTGAGGGCAGAGTTCTGTACAGGATCTAGAATTTTTAAAACTCGATGCCGAGTTGTAAGCATTACAGCCATAGTCCAATTTCGATCTTATTAGTGTCCTATACAGAGTTAGCATGCTTTTTCGATCGGCACCCCAGCTAGTGTCACTCACCATTCTTAAGAGATTCAGGGAGCGGAGGCAATTTGCTTTTAATTGTTAAACATGCTGAGTCCATCTGAGCGTTCTATCAAAGGTCACTCCTAAGTACCATACAACGTGGGAGAAGGTGACTGATTGATTGTTTATGGTCAGTGAAGGTAATAAGTTTGGCTGTCTTTTGCTAAACAGAATCTGAACTGTCTTACTTGATGAAGTTTTAAAACCATTATCAGCAAACTAGGTATTGACGTTGTCCAAAGCAGTTTGTATGTTATCTTGTCAGTCCATTACATGTTTTCCCTTGGTATACATTACAAGATCATCAGCATAGAGCAAGCCTATGACGGGTAGTCTAAAACATTCAACACCTGATTAAAGCAAATGCAAAAAAGTGTCGCTCTTAATACACAACCCTGGGGCACTCCATTCTCCTGCTCGAATCCATGAGAAAGGACATTACCAATCCTAACCATAAAAGTTCTATTTGTTAGAAAATTATTTATGAAGTACACAACCATCAATTCCAATTCTAACCAGGGTGTCAATTATTAGCCTTCTCCATGCCCTATCGAATGTATTTTCTATGTCAAGAAACACAGCTAAAATATTTTTTCTTGTTTTCAAAGGCATTTAAAATATCAGTCTCTAATAGCTATCAGAGCTATAATAAATTCAGTCATTGAAAAGAGCAGATTTAGGGGCTCTAATGAATTATTAGTAATCACTAACGGTATTGATTCAATGGATTGTTTTATATTGAGAAAGTATGCTGAGTAATTTAAGGACGAGGAGATAGTATAGAAATGTTTAGCTAAATTGTTCGCTACACTTACAGGGTCAGTTTGATATTGATCGCGATCGTTTAATCACTTTATTTGAGGAGAATTACCTAAACCCATTATTTTTCTAATCGTTTGCCAGAAAACAACACTTGGTGTATTAAAGCTAACTTTACTGAGAAAATGATTCCATGATAATTTTTTGCTTTTTTAAATTACCTATTTCTCATGTTTTCGGGCAGATTTATATATCTCTAACTTTGCAGAAGATGGTCAGCGTATAAATCTTTTAATGCTTTTTTTTCTACCTTTTATCGCCTTATCACATTCATCAGTCCACCAGGGAACAGGTGCGTGTAAATTATTATTTGCGGTGTCAGGTGTGAAACAATATGGAATCGCTACCTGAGCCGATTGTAGCAATCTAGTGTTTAATTGGTTAACTATTTGATCAGTATCAGATTCGGAAAAATCAGTGTGCGCAAGCTGAGCTGCCTCTTGAAAAAGGACCCAATCAGATTTTTCAATCAACCACTTGCTATGTCTGCTGGGTGAGAAGCATTTATCGAGAGAATTAATAATGATGGGGAAGTGATCGCTACCGTGTGTATCATCTAGTGCATACCATTGGGTCGATGCTTGTAATTAGGGGCTAGTAATTATCAAATCTATTGCAGGAAGTTTTCCAGATCTAGCACAGAAGTGAGTTTGGTAAATATGGTTATATATACCCCACACTAAGCTGTGAGCGTTATAATCTCCGGCCAAGATAACAGGAGGCGGCAACAAATCAAAATAATCTTTCAGTTGTTGAACCTTGAATGCCCGACCAGGAAGGAGGTATATAGAACAAATTGTGAACGCACAAGGTTGAGATAAAATTCTTATTGATACCGATATTTTTTTATTGGTTTATTTAGAAAGATTACATTCTGTCACACTTAAGGACATTTATAATAGTGTTAAGAGAGCACACTCACACTCTATTTAACAATAAATAATACAGAAACTAATAATA
Source organism: Nezara viridula (assembly GCA_928085145.1). Taxonomy (NCBI): domain Eukaryota; kingdom Metazoa; phylum Arthropoda; class Insecta; order Hemiptera; family Pentatomidae; genus Nezara; species Nezara viridula. Next base: position 906,368 of record OV725078.1, read on the forward strand.
ATGAAAATAAATGTATATAAACAAAATAACTAACTTAATCAAAATAACAACTAAAACACATGCATACTATACAATATTTACAGAATCCATTCACTCAGAAGAACTCAGCCAAGCCTTTCACCCCACTCGTGGAAAGGTAGACAGGACTCTAGAAGATCCCAGCGCCTCGCACTGAGCCGCATTACTAAGAATAGATAGTATTAAGAACCAGATAGTATTAAGAACCAGTAGAGGCTGAGGAGAAGCGCTATAATCAAACATACTCGGCTTGAGTGGAGGATCTGGCCATTGCCAAAACTCCAATATATGCTCATTTACAAAAGGTCGCGAGGCCACTGCCGCTTCAACCTTCGAGAAGGATTGTAAGGATGTGTGGTGCTGGAAAGGGGATTTGGATGATAGGTAAGGTTCTGGTGAAATTTGGAGAATTTTTCTGGGATAAGGTCTAGGACAAATGGGATATTAAGGTCATAGTGTAGGATTTAGTTAGTAAGTTAGAACGGAGCATCAAATATTGGTCGAAGGACTTTAGATTGAAAGGATTAATACGTTTGATGTTAGAAAATTTTGCTGTCCCCCACAGTCCATATGTCGATATAGGTTTCAGGATTGTCTTGTAGATAAGTAATTTGTTTTCAATAGAAGGTTTAGATTTTCTGTTTAGTAGTCTGTATAGCTGGCTGTATCGTCGGTTGAGTTCTTGCCTTTTGAGTCTAGTATGTGGGTTCGACGTTAGTCTTCGGTCTAAATGAAAGCCAAGATACCGGACTGTGTCGGAGAAGGGAAGCTGGATGGAATTAAAGTAAATTGGTGGACAGGAATTATGACGAAGGTTGAAGGTTATATGTTTACATTTGGATTCATTGATTTTGATGAGCCATTCCTTTCACCAGTGTTGAATCAGGGATAGGTGCCGTTGCAGGTTTATGGACGCTGTTTCAGGATCTGAGTTAGAAGATAGGATAGCAGTGTCTTCAGCGAAAGTTGCCAGGAAAGTATCGGGATGAACAGGGATGTCAGCAGTAAAGATGATGTAAAGCACGGGACCCAAGACGCTGCCTTGGGGAACAGCGGCTTTAACGGACTATATATTGGAAAATTCTGTTCCACAGCGAACTCAAAAGGAGCGGGAAGAGAGGTAGGATGGAAGGAATAGGTACAAGGACGGAGGTAAATGGATTTTAAGCTTGAAGAGCGACAGTTCTGCGCATGCGTTAACCCTACACATACACTCTTTATTTCGTCTCTTATAAAGTGACTTTATTATCAGTGAAATAATTCATATTATTTGTGAAAAAGTAGTGTGAACTGTTAAGTTAACAATTAAGTTGAAACTGGACATAAATAAGGTGAGTAATCACTTATTTATAACGGCATTGTGAACAGTGTAAATAGACCTGAGGATAGTGATAGGTAACAAGCCGGCCATATACATTCGCTAATCCGACTGGGCTGCTGCCCTTCGGCGGAAGCACATCTACGTTACTCAGAATTCTACAAACTCGCGTAATATATACGTAATTGATAAAGGACTTTTTTTTTTAAATTACTACATTCACCTCTAATTAATTAACATGAGATGCGACCTCTTCACATGGTAATATCGAACAAAGGTAGCAATCGAACTTTAAGATCTAGGAGTCTCGATACCACAAAGAGTTCACCTATCAAGAAAAGGGCTAGACGCTCTAAAAAAATACCCCGCCAGCTACACCAGAGAGCTCAGTTGACGAAGTTGAAAATCAACCGGGCACATCATCACAAAATATGTCAAACACACAAGTGCTGTCAAACACACAGAATGAACAAATGGCAGCAGTACCCATCCCTAGTGAACCTAAACCCCCACCAATATTCGTTAGAAATATAAAAAATTTTCAATTAATGTATCTACAATTAAATAATATAGTGGGCTCAGGTAAATACTTATGCCAAAGCCGCACTAATGACACGAAATTAATGGCTGACACCCCAGATACGTACAGAAAAATTGTCAAGTATCTATCTGACACTAAGGCGGATTACCATACATATCAGCTGCGCCAAGAGAGAGCGCTCAGGGTGGTGATCAGGAGATTACACCCATCAACACCGCTGGATGCCATTAAAGAAGAACTAACTGAGATGGGGTTCCGTGTTCGCCAAATAGTGAATATATTCAAGGAAGATAGAGAACAGCCTGGCACAAAAAATAAAATACCGCTCCCACTATTCTTCGTTGACCTTGACCGAACGCCCCAGGTTGAAGACATTTACAAGGTCACACGCCTTTATTACACTAGCGTTGTTGTAGAAAAGCCCTACACTAAGCGCGACATTGTACAATGCCATAATTGCCAGGCTTATGGTCATACGAAACGTTATTGCCACCACATTCCTAGATATGTCAGGTGCGGTGATCAACATAAAACAGAGGACTGCCAGAAGTCCAGAAGAACACCAGCAGTATGCGCCTTATGCCATCAAGGGCACCCAGCGAACTACAAGGGTTGCCAAACATATAAGGAACTGAAAGCAAGAATTTATGCACCTCCAAGAGAAGAACGGCCATCCAGGCCACCAAGACAACCCTATAAAACTGTAAATAGTAGAGTGTCCTATGCTCAGATGTTCAAAGGAGACGCTGCACCAACACAAACTCAGGCCCTGCCACAAGAACCTCAACCTCGAGTATTCACATCTCAACCTCAAGACCCTTATCCCATCTCTGAACCTAGGCCTAATAACCAGGCATTCTTTCCTCCTCCTCCCAATACCACTGACCTCACAAGCCTATTGACTTCTTTCCTCTCTGAATTCAGGTCACTCATCACTCCTCTCATTTCCTTACCAATGTTGTATCCAACCTCATCCCACTGCCGAGAAATCCTTAAATGTCCCCAATCAAATCCCTCTCCGTTCTCCTTAGGAATGTGAATGGTATTCGAAATCACATCAACGAACTAACAATCTTATTACAGGACAAAAACATTGATATAGCATTAATAACTGAAACTCGACTTACCAACAAACGGCCACTTAACATCCTCAACTATCGTATCTATCGAACCGACCATCCTGAGGGAACAGCACATGCTGGCACTGCCATAATTATCCATCAATCCCTTTCCCATCATCTATTCCCTTTGCTAACCCATAATTTCCTACAATCCACTGCCGTGATAATCCAAACTTCCCTTTACCCAATAGCAGTAGTCGCAGCATACTCCCCGCCTAAAATACCCATCTCAGAATCCCAATTAACTTCCTTCCTTAACTCCTTAGCACATCACTTCCTTCTAGGTGCAGACTTAAATGCTAAACACCAGCAATGGGGAGCCAGAACCACAAATTCCCGAGGACGAACATTGCTATCTGCACTTAATTCCCATCACAGCAACATCCTCTCACTCAATTCTCCCACATACTGGCCAACAGATCCTAACCGCAATCCCGATCTTCTAGATTTTTTCATCCACAAAGGTCTAGGGTCCCTTAATTATTGCATCTCAAGACTTGATGATCTTCCCTCAGACCATAGTCCCCTAATCCTAACGGTATCCACATCACCAATTCCCAAACCACCTCCACCTTCATTTATCAGGGTCTAGTTAATCGGAACCTCTTCCGTCAAATACTGGATGATAATATTGACCTCAGAGTTTCCTTAAAAACACCTACAGACCTAGATGAAGCAGTACATTCCATGACTACCTTGATCCAACAAGCAGTTTGGACTGCATCTTCACCTGATCCTTCTAAAAAATACCGCAAAACAAATCCTCTATCCCAAGACCTACTGGACCTTATTAATAGAAAACGATGCTCTAGGACTATCTAGCAAAGAACCAGGCATCCTGATGATCGGAAATCATATAACTATTATTCCAAGCAAGTAAAACAAAAACTGGCCACGTTTAGATCCCAATCCTATAATTCCTATCTTTCCTCACTATCTGCAAGTGATAACTCCATCTGGAATGTAACTAAAAAAATCTTAAATTCCAATCCATTTCCCACCCCCTCCGCCGTGATGATGGTTCCTGGGCTTCGTCAGATGAGAATAGAGCAGAAGAGTTTGCTAAACATCTATCGTACACATTCACTCCTCATCCTGAACTCCATCCCTCCCATACTGCTGAAGTTAAAGAATTCCTCTCTTCACCGATTCCTCTCTCCTTACCTCCTACAACCGTCAACCCCTCTGAGGTCAGATTCCTTTTAAAGAACCTAAAACCTCGCAAATCTCCAGGACACGATCTCCTTACTTCCCAGATCCTCAGACAACTTCCCAAAAAAGCAATTATATTCTTTACATACCTATTCAACTGTATCCTCCGCACAACCCACTTTCCTCTGGTGTGGAAACACTCCATAATTATCCTCTTTCCTAAACCAGGTAAACCTGTTAATAATACATCATCCTATAGACCGATAAGCCTACTTCCGATCCTTTCCAAAATCTTTGAGAAAATCTTTCTCAAACGCATCCTACCCATACTAGAATCCCACAATATCCCTCCCCATCAGTTTGGATTCCGCTCAAGACACTCCACTGTCCAACAAGGCCTTCGCGTTGTGGACCACATATCCTCTGCACTTGAAAACAAGCAATATTGCACTGGTGCCTTTCTGGACGTAGCTCAAGCTTTCGACCGGGTGTGGCACGATGGCTTGCTTTTCAAGCTCAAAACCCATTTACCTCAACCCTTGTACCTAGTCCTCAAATCCTACCTTTCAAATCGCTCCTTTCAAGTCCGCTGCGGCACTGAACTCTCCAAACATTATCCAATTGAGGCTGGTTTTCCACAAGGCAGTGTCTTGGGCCCAGTTCTCTACATCCTTTTCACCGCTGACATCCATTCAAGTCCTGATACCTTCCTAGCAACATTTGCTGATGATACTGCCATCCTATCCTCTCACTCGGATCGATAATTATCGATAAATATCGATAAATATCGATAATTACTTTGGAAAACAAGAAAGAAACTAACTACCTATATGAAATGGTGTTTAAGTGATCCCTAAAGCCCTTTTAAATGTAATTACACGAACAATAATACTTTAAGAGATACTCTTTTTAATATTTTTTTCGATAAAACATGGTTATACTTTACCATTTTGGTGGGGGGAGGGCTTCAGCCCGAAATCCCCCCCCCGTAAATCCGCCCGTGTTCCTAGCAACATTTGCTGACGATTCTGCCATCCTATCCTCCCACTCAGATCCTCTAATAGCATCTCGAAACCTGCATAGACACCTCTCCTTCATTGAGCAGTGGTGCAACAACTGGCGCATCAAGATTAATGAATCAAAATTCAAACATGTAACATTCACACACCCGCCAATCCTTTTTAATTCAATTTCTCTTCCCTACTCAGACACAGTCCGATACCTTGGCTTCCTTCTAGACAAAAGACTAACTTGGAACCCACATACGAGACTTAAAAGACAAGAGCTTAACCGACGATTTGGTCAGCTATATAGACTACTAAATAGAACATCTCATCTCTCAACAGAAAACAAATTATTAATCTACAAGACCATACTGAAACCTATCTGGACCTACGGATTTGAACTGCGGGGGACAACTAAATCATCGAATATCAAACGCATCCAATCCTTCCAGTCCAAAGTCCTTCGAACAATAGTCAATGCTCCATATTATGTCACGAACAAGACCCTACACCATGACCTTAACATCCCATATGTCCATGACATCATCCCATCCAGATTCTCCAGCTTTCACCAGAACCTCATTCATCATCCCAATCCTCTAGCGCAATCCCTATCCAGCTCCGAACATCCATACCATACCCCTCGAAGATTGAAACGGCAGTGGCCTCGAGATCTTTTGTAAATATGCCTTTGAAGTCCTGGCAATGGCCAGCTTCTCCACTCATGTCCTGAGCTTCTGTGGCTCTAGTGCCCTCTTTCAGTCTCCATTGGCTTCTAATACTAGTGATGCGGCTGGAAAAGTGGCGCTGGAATCTTCCGGAGTCTTGCTTTGCCTTCCACGTGTGGGGGAAAAAGCCTGGCTCGGAGATTCTTGGGCGAATGTATATATTGTATATAGGTATGATTGTGTTTAGAAGTTATTTTATTTTATTTGTTTTATTTGTTTATTTTATTTAACTTCTTCACCAGTATTATTTATTTACTTCTTATATTTATATTTATTTCTTTATTATTTGTATATATTGTATGAATGAGAAGTTTTAGCCCTAATGCTTATAGCCCTCCAGCAGTGGCTGATTGTATTATTATTCAATAAACAGATTAAAAAAAAAAAAAGCTTGAAGAGCAATCCGGTTTGCCATACCCGGTCAAATGCCTGTGCAATGTCCAGAAATGCACTCGAACAGTATTCCTTGTTTTCTAGGGCTGAGGAAATATGATCAACACCTCGGAATCTTTGTTGAACAGTAGAATGTTGTAAGCGAAAACCAAACTGATGGGAAGGAATATTTTGGGGTTCTATAATGGGTAGGATGCGTTTCAAAAGGATCTTTTCAAAAATTTTTGAAAGGATTCTGAGTAGGCAAATTGGTCTATAGGATGTTGAGCTATTGGGAGGTTTGCCTGGTTTTAGGAAAAGGATAATAGTGGAGTTTCCATAACAGAAAAGAGGGTGGTGCGTAGGATGCAATTGTAGATATATGAAAGGAATATGACTGATTTGGAAAGATTCGAGGGGTAAGGAGCTTTACGGGTGATTAGTTTTTAAATTGAAATTTCACTTTGGAAGGATGAATAGCTTTTTGGGGCAAGGAAGTGGGATTGGTGATGTAAGGAGTTCTTCTAGTGTTACGGTGTGGGCAGGATGGGATTCCGGGTGTGAAATAAATGTATTGGATGGGAAATGTGGTGAGGATTTAGGATTTTTGTTGTGGTTTTCCAAAGAGAATTGTCGCGAGAAGAGAGTTAGGACAGGTAGGAGTTGAAGGATTGTGATCTGAAGGTGGCCAATTCCAGTTTTAATTTTTTGCAGTGATAATTGTTGGAGGAGAAGTCGGTAGGATGTCGAGTACGTTGCCACAATAATCTGGTACGGCGTTTGATATGGATTAGGTCAAGGAGGTGTTAGGGTAGAATGGTCTTTTTAAGGAATTCTTTTGGAATATTTTGGGAAGGAGGCAACCCAGGCAGATCGTTGGATTATGCTAGTGAAGGAATTGACGGCACTATCAAGGTCATCGGGAGCTTTTAGGGATATATTGAGATCAGTTTTAGCAGAGATGACTTGGCGGAAAAGGTCCCAGTTAACTGGGCCCCTGATAAATGACGGTGGAGAATGTTTGTGAACGGGCTTAAGTGAAACATTAAGAATTAGAGGACTATGGTCAGAGGAAAGTTCATTTAGATGTGTAATGGAACAATTGAGTGAATCTAAGCCGCTGTGGATAAAGAAATCAAGGATATCAGGATTACGGTTAGGGTCTGTTGACCAGTAGGTAGGAGGATTGGGGGAAAGGTGGTGAAACCGTTGGGAATTGAGTGCATACATCAGGGTTCGGCCACGAGAATTCGTGTTTCTGGAACCCCATTGTTGGTGCTTGGAATTTAGGTCTGCACCCAAGATGAAGTGATGTCCAAAAGAGAGAACTGAATTGGGCATTGGATTTGGATCGGTTAGGAGGGTAATACGCTGATGCAAGAGTAACCGGAAAGGAGAAGGTTTTTATCACGATAGCGGTGGGCTGTAAGAAATCATGTATGGGTAATGGGAGTAGGTGATGGGAGAGGGATTGGTGTACAATTACAGCAGTGCCGGCATGTGCTTTTCCGTCAGGGTGGTCAGTACGATATGTTAGGTATTGTGGTATTTTGAAGTGCAGTTTAGTGGTTAATCGAGTTTCTGTAATTAGTGTCACGTCAATGTGTTCTTGTCAAGTAATAATGTAGTTAGTTCTTTTTTATGATTCCTAACACCATTCGCATTCCTAAGGAGATATATAGGTTTATTGGAAGACATTTAAGGATTTTTCGGGGGAGCGATAAAGTGTGATACAAGATTGGTGAGAAGAGATATCAAAGGAGTAACATGGGATCTGAATTTGGAGAGGAAAGATGTAATTAAACTGGTGAGACCTGTGGTATTTGATGGAGGAGAAAGGTTGAAGTTTGATTAGGATGTTGAGGGTGGGGTTGGGAATTTTGAGGTATATGTTGTTGTTGCGGCTGGGAATCACTATAAGTAACATCACTCTTACCTCCTAATACGTGTGCAAAAGACACTGTTGGGTCAATTATTTTTGAAGGTCCTCTTCTTGTCAAGGCCCTCTTCTTCTTCGCTCCGGGATTTTTGATATCTTGATTTGATATTCTTGTAGATCTGACAGCCTTTGTAGTTCGCTGGATATCCTTCAAGGCACAAAGCACAAACTGTAGGATCTCGTTTTGGTTTTGTGCACTCGCCGGATTTGTGCTGCTCCCCACATTTCACACAGCGCGTCAGATGATGGCAGTAGGTCTTGGTATGGCCATATGCCTGGCAATTGTGACACTGTACGACCTCCCTCTTAGGATATGACTTCTCTGCTATAACACTAGTGTAGTATATTCTTTTATATCGTATATTATTTCGATCCCTTGAGTTGGCTCCAAATCTACGAAAAACAAGTGTAAAGGAACATTTACTCCTGGCTGTTCCTTACTCTCCTTCAGAACATTTGTAATTTGGCGCAATATGAAACCTAAACTTTTCAGTTCTTCTTTTATTGCCTCGGTTCGTGTTGAGGGGAGTGGATTTCTTATGACTACTCTCAAAGCTCGATCCTGCCGTAATTGGTACGTATGAAAATCCGCTTTAGTTTCCGTAAGTTCTGCGCATGCGCTTGATTTGAATACCCACATTTCACGTCGTGTCCCACAGTTTTACTATTTTTTTAGTAGAATAAGTGCTCAGTTTTACTTTTTTAAAAAAAAAACTAGTTAAACAGACATCAAAACAACAACAATGGACTAACACCACAGTGAGTAGTGTTGTTATTTACTGTGTACTATTACAGACAGTGAATTTAGTGGTTTAGCGTCTATAGGCTTAATCTCTATAGCCATAACAGCTGACGGCTCCCAACTCCAGTTGTGGCCTCGCCACGTAACTGACTGGTTCACAGTCGGCGGTTCATCCATTGTAATAACACGCAGACGTAGTTTTATTTATTTTTTTTCCCCCTTTCTTTTTTTTTATATGCGATATTACCACCAAGTAATGTCAACTAAGAGGTCCCATTCAGTTGGCTCTACCCCACGTAATTCACCGCCTAAACAGAAAACACGTCGTAGTAAGCGATTAACACCCCCCCGGAACTCCTCCAGCGAACACTCAAGTATCTGTGTCTCAACCACTGCCAAGTACGTCTTCACAAGAAATGGAATCTCCATTTTATACACCTAATCCATACCAGGTGCTTGAAAATGACAGGGAAGAAATGGAAGATGCACCTATACCTCGAGAACCACGCCCACCTCCTATCTTTGTCAAAAAATTGAGAAATTTCCAGTTGTTGTGTACTCAACTTAATAAAATCTGCCCAGGTAGCTATACATGCCTAAACAGAATAAATGATACAAAAATAATACCGGCCACACCTGAAGCGTACCGAAAAATCGTAAAATATTTAACAGACACAAATGCGGACTTTCACACATACCAGTTGAAACAGGAAAGAGCACTACGAGTTGTAGTAAGAAATTTACACTCCTCAACCCCAATAGAAGTGATTAAAGAAGAGTTAACGGCGTTAGGGTTCAAAATACGTCAGATAACCAATGTATTAAAAGAAAATAAAGAACAACCAGGTGTAAAGAATAAAATCCCATTGCCCTTATTTTTCGTCGATCTAGAGCCATCGCCTGGGATCGAAAAAATATACGATGTGAATAGAATTTTCTACACCAGCGTAAAGGTCGAAAAACCGTACCCAAAAAGAGAGTTCATCCAGTGCCATAATTGCCAAGCATATGGTCACACCAAGTCTTATTGCCACCACTTACCACGCTGCGTGAAATGTGGTAAAACACACAAGTCTGGCGAGTGTAATAAACCAATTACAGAACCAGCAGTCTGTGCCCTATTCCTGGAAGGCCATCCAGCCAACTATAAAGGCTGCCAAATTTATAAAAATCTTAAAGAGAGATATATGAAACCCAGGGACCCTGATGATACACCTAAACCAAGAAGAGGACCCGCTTAAATTGTGAACTCTAAGGTTTCTTTTGCCAAGCTACTTGGGGGTAGAGACCCGACTAATGAATGTGAGGCCCTGCCGCAAGAACAAACTCAACCCCAATCTCAATATCCTATCCCACCTAATGTACCTAATCAACAACAACCTCACCAACATCAAATCCAATATGTTCCTCCACCGCCTAATGCTACAGATCTAACCAGCTTATTGACATCCTTTCTTTCAGAATTTAAATCCCTTGTTACCCCACTGATATCACTTCTCACTAACCTAGTATCTCACCTTATCCCTCCTTTAAAAAATCCTTAAATGACTTCCACCAAACCCATATCCATTCTCCTTTGGAATGCGAATGGTGTTAGAAATCACATACACGAACTAACAGCCTTACTACAAGACAAGAACGTAGACGTAGCCCTAATAACGGAAACTCGACTGACTAAAAAACAGCTCCTAAAAATACCACAATACATAACTTACCGTACCGACCATCCTGACGGTAGAGCACATGCCGGTACTGCAGTCATTGTGCACCAATCCCTCTCCCATCACCTACTCCCACTGCCTACACACGATTTCCTACAATCCACCGCAGTCGTAATCAAAACCTTCTCCTTTCCTATTACCGTTGCATCAGCGTATTGCCCTCCAAACCAATCCATCTCCAATATCCAATTTAGTTCCTTCCTCATTTCCTTAGGACATCATTTCATCTTGGGTGCAGACTTAAACGCCAAGCATCAACAATGGGGTTCAAGAACCACGAATTCTCGTGGTCGAACATTGATGTCTGTACTCAATTCCCAAAATTTTACCCTTCTTCCACCCAACTCACCTACCTACTGGCCCACTGATCCTAACCGTAATCCCGATATCCTCGATTTCTTTATCCATAATGGTTTAGGTGCTCTCAACCATTCCGTTGCCCGTCTTGACGAGTTTTCCTCAGACCACAGCCCATTAATACTCCAAGTATCACTAGCTCCTATTCCTAAACCCTCTCCTCCGTCCTTCATCAGAGGCCCAGTTAACTGGAAACTCTTTCATCAAATCCTCTCCGATAAAATTGACCTCAGAGTAACCCTGAAAACCCCTGAAGACTTGGACAATGCAGTACATTCCTTCACTACCAAAATTCAAGAAGCAGTCTGGACTGCTTCCTCCCCTGATCACTCCTCAAAAATCCTTAAGAAACATAATTTACCTCAACACCTCCTTGACCTAATCCACATAAAACGCCGTGCCAGATTATTATGGCAGGGGCTCAGAGATCGTTTGTAGTGTATATCTTGGAGTTCTGGAAATGGCCAGATTCTCCACTCAAGACATGAGTGTTAGCCACATACACGCTCTCGCTTAATCTCCCCTGGCTTTAGACCAATGACTCGGTTTAGAGAGTAGCGCAGGGATCTCTTGGAGTCCTGTTTTTCCCTCTGTAGTTGAAGGTACACACCTGGTATGCTTGGAGTTCCCTACTTGATTGTATATATTGTATATAGTTATGACTGTGTTTAGTTTATGTTTTAAATTTATTTATCTTTAAGTTATTTTATTTTGTACTGTATATACTTTTTGGTTATTATTTATTTGTTATTTTGATTATGTTTATTTAATGTTGTCTGTATATATGGTGTGAATGTGTTTATATTTAACTATAATTATTGTCTGTGTGACAGATTGTTAAATTTCTAAATAAAAAAATAAAATAAAAAATATGCACAATCAGTCTGCCGACTGTTTCCATTTATAAGTTTTATTTTGTCTCTACTTGTAAGTGTTTAATTAATCTATTTCATTATTTAATATGCTTCGGCAAATATTCGGCAAAGGGCCCTCTCCCCCCACACGATTCATAATAATTTTTTTTCGAGTCAAATTCCAGACCACGACTAAAACACTAATCCCTAAGCAGTTATAGAAGATAGGCAAAAACAAAAAACAATAATATTAAATAAATAAATTGGTGACAAATTTATTATTTTGATTATTTAAAATGGAAGTGTATACCATGGTGCGAGATTGGGATACACTTATTTCCACCCACTTCGACTTTTAAAATTTAAATAGATTCCTCTGATTTGTGTAAATTTAACTTTAGAGCTCTTCTATTCTCAATATTGAAACGCTCACATTGTACATTATTTTTTTATAATTTCAAGTATTTGTAAATGCCACGATTCAGTCAAGCGTCGCATGAACATGAATAAGGAGATTAATATGTTTTGGAAATTTTAAATACCTTTGATGACTTTAATAATTTTAATTTTTATTTTATTTAAATTCGGATCTTGCGACGCCCTTGACTATATCCGACGCCCAACCAAGCCTTGGCTACCCTTCCGTTTTTTCGCCTTTGTTTAGATGTTTCCATAGTTCATTTTTTCCCAGATAAGTTGCTAATCCTCTATACCTTCTTATTGGAAGGATATGCTATAAAGGACTGTAGTGTTTTTTATTTACATTCTTTAGACAGCCCATGAAGGCGCTGGCCAGACACCGGGATGCGTGGCTGGACTGAGGTACCTCCACGCTGAAAGGCACAAGGAGGAAGAAGACAGGTATGCCATATATATTCTATCATTGACATCTGATTTTGATTAAATGTTTTTGCATAAAGATTCTCTTAGCATTGATTTTTAATGATTTATATCTTGATTACGAATTTCAGTCCCGTTTTCTTTATACATAAGAAGAGGGTTAGTATCATCGGGTAGCAGCGCTATTTATAAAGGCTCAACTCAACCGAGGGGCTCACCCCTTTTCGTGCAGCTGCGTTCCATCGTAAACTTTAACCATTGGAGCATTCACCATTCGTTTTGGTCATAGATATTCGATTCGGTCATGGAAATACCCATGTTTACTATATAAATCAAATTCTTTCATGTTCTGTCGGAATGGAGTGTCAAATGAAGTTATTGAATAGACCACTTTATGTTCAACTAAAGAAAAAAATAAAAATGCCCTGCCAATCCTTTCAAAAGTATAAGTAAAAAAATAAGGATAAATATATTACCTCTCACTTGAATATTTTTCTTCTCTCCACCGTCACAGAAAGACATTTCAGTATTAATTTTTTTTCCCCCTTTAAGTTATTTTTTTCTCTTGGTTTTAATCTCTAATTTTAAAAGTTTATTTTTGATAGATTAATTAACTGTTTTGTTTTGTTTTAACTTTGTTATATATTTATATATCTTATTTTATACAAAAAATATTGTAAACATTCGAGAGGAGGATTATTTGTTTATTTTCTATCTTTGATTAATTTAATATTTATATAATATATTTTGATCGCATACGTTTTGTTTATAGTTAACTATTTATACCTTGTTTACAGGGTTCTTTTTTTTTACTACATTCACTTCATTTTAATTTTACGCGTTATTTCCACCTTTGCGGAAACTCATCAGGGAAAGAAATGTATTTTAATTTTGAAATACCCCTGGCTCCAATATATATATATATATATATATATATATATATATATATATATATATATATATTATATATATATATATATATATATATATATATATATATATATATATATATATATATATATATATGAATGTATGTATGTATATTTTCACACTCCTTATAATATTTTAGTTTATTATTATTTTTATGTATTCTTTTGTTATTATGAATTAACCCGTGTGGATGTGCTAACTGAAATCTATTACAAGTGTCCTTAACTGATACAGATTGTAATATTCTCAATAAAAAAGTTTAAAAAAAAAGGTTTACTGTGAAACAAGTGTTAATTACTTAAACTTTTTTTTATATATTACTTCCTTCATATTTTTTTGAAAATTGTTTATGTATTGTAGTTATGACTGGTTTTAACATTGAACCTAAAATATATTGGTATATATATTGTTAAATTGCTGATGAGGGGGACACAGATACCCCAAAACATACAAATAACAAAAAAATCATAAGTTAATTTTGATTTTTATTATTCTGACATGGGAGGAATAAACTTAGGTGAAAATAAAAAATATATAAACAAAATTAAGGGACCAGTCATGCTCTTAATAAAAGTCAAAAGTTTTAGCATTTTCAACTCGCAATAATCGCACCTCAGTAGACCTTCATTGGTTACGATCGATATTGCTTCAGTATATGACTTGAGTGGGAGTCTTGGGCCGATGAAAAAAACAAAACATGTTTTAGCGTTGTTTAATTTATTATTGTTATTGAAAGACACAATAATAAATTAAACAACACTAATTTATTATTGTTATTGCCAGACACCCTCGCGCGGGCTCATTACCGCGTATGGGGAGCGTCCCACGGGGGCGGATGTGGGAATGGTCGGTTTAAAAATTCATTTTTTAAATCGGTTTAAAATCCTTTGAAAATTCTTCCCGTCTAAGTCCGATGGACTCGCTGACCAACAATGAGAGGGGACATCCAGACTTACTGGAGGCAGGGGCCCTCCGGACTTGCTGGAGGGTGAGACATAGGATTGAATAACCTACTCACATATCTTTAGTTCACCATACATCACAAACAGTCATGGATTTCCCTAAGGCAAAACGCTCATTATCCGGATGTAAACTAGTCCCCCGTTCGGGTCTCTTTTTAGGGGATTCATGGCGCATGTTGAAAAATTGGGATTTGAGTATTGGTACGTGGAACATAAGGAGTTTAAACAGTAGGGGGGTTAATGGGTACAATTTGGATATTGTGACTCTGCAAGAAGTTCGCTGGCCAGGGGAAGGCTTGATGAGGGAAGGAAAGTACACTTTTTGGTACGAAGGAAGCGGGAATCATTGTTTAGGTACCGGGTTTCTAATTAGGAATATATTGCTTTCTCCTTTGAGGGAAGTACAATTCTTTAGTGATAAAATTTCGGTAGTGGTGTTTCAGGGCTGTTGGCTTAAAATCTCGTGCAACATACATTGTCTGACCGAAGACAATGACGATGAAGTCAATTGCGAATTTTACGATGAACTCTAATGGTTTTATTATAAACTACCGCGAAACTCCATGAAAATAATTGTAGGTGACGCAAACACAAAGGTGGAGAGGGAAGAAGTTTATGTCCCGACGATTGGTTAAGAAAGTTTGCACAAATATAGTAATGATAATAAGATCCGTCTGATAAACTTTATCATCTCGAAAAACCTGGTAATAAAAAGTTCTACGTTTAAACATAGGGATATTCATAAATATACCTGGACATCATCGGATTCGCAAACACGAAATCAAATCGACCATCTCTTGATACAGAATGTGGGTCGGATTATGAATTAGTAACCGTAAAAAAGAGAATAGAAACCCGTTTCGATTTCGAGAATTTTAATTTAGAAAAATTAAAAACTAAATCAATTACAGCTCAATTCGACCTAGATGTTAAGAATAGGTTTGAAGCTTTAGAACCTTCTGACGAGGACCGCGAAGTTGTTGACAAGTTATGTTTACAGATCAGGGATAATATTAAAACGGTCGGTAACTCGTGTCTATCAAAATAAGAATAACAAACCGTTTGATGTATATTGCTTAAACATGTGCGAAAAAAGAAAAGTCCCTAAATAAAAAGCTCTAAATAATCTTGGGGAAGACAGTCTGGAATACTTCCAGACCTTAACGAATGAAACGACAAAAATGCTTTAAAAAAAATTTAAAAAAGGGAGTATCTTAAAAATAAAATAATTGAAATAGAAATTAATAGAATTGAAAATAACATAAGAGACATGTTCAAAGGTATAAATATTTTAAGTAAATGTTTAGGGCCGGTCAGGTCTGGAATTAGGGATGAAAATAACATTATATACTTACCGATCCGGTAAGTACATTTTTAAGGACATATTTCAGAAGTTTAAGAGCCACTTTGGCAGTATTTTAAATTTGGGAAATTATGATCTGTGTCCTCATTCTGAGTTCCAAGTAGCTATTGGAAAATTAAAATCTTGTAACCGCTGTAACCAACAATATTCCTTGTGAACTAATTAAGGCATGAAGGAAAGCTAGAGTTTCTAAAATACACCTGTTGGTTAAAAAGATCTGGGTGAATGAGAAATTACCTGAAGAATGGAAAGAATATATTGTTATTCCAATTCACAAAAAGGGTCCGAGGACTGATTGTAATAACTATCTAGGAATTTCATTCCTTGCGGTATGTTATAAAATATTCACTTTAATCTTAATCATCTCCAGGTATCGAAAAAATATATGATATCACAAGAATATACTACACAACGGTGAAAGGTGAGAAGCCATACCCCATGAGAGACATCGTGCAGTGCCATAATTGTCAGACCTATGGCCACACGAAGACATATTGTCACCATCTGCCGCGTTGCATGAAGTACGGTGAACAGCACAAATCTGTTGAGTGCACCAAACCAATACAATATTCAGCAGTATGTGCCCTATGCTTGGAGGGATACCCGAACAACTACAAAGGCTGCCAAATTTACAAGAATCTCAAAACCAGACACCAGAAAAACCGGATTCAAGATGAAGCACTAATTACAAGAAGAGAGAGAAAGCCTTCCAGAATTGTAAACAATGATGTATCATTCTCCAAACTACTTAGAGGTAAGACTTCAACCGATAAATGTCAAGCCCCACCACAACAACAACCTCAACCCCAACCTCAAAATCCTCTTCATCCTAATATACCTAACCATCAACAACAAATTCCTCATATTCCTACTCCTTCAAATGCAACAGATTTCACAAGTTTGTTAGCATCTTTCCTCACCGATTTCAAATCCCGTGTTACTTCAATCATATCACTCCTCACGAATCTCATATCTCACCTCACCCCTCCTTTAAAAAATCCTTATTACACGTCTAAATGAACTTTCCTCTTACCATAGTCCTCTAATCCTTAATGTTTCACTTGAACCCGTTCCCAAACCTTCTCCACCGTCATTTATTAGGGGCCCAGTTAACTGGGACCTTTTCCGCCAAATCATCTCCGATAAAATTGATCTTAACATATCCCTCAAAACTCCCGATGACCTTAGGATAGATGACTCCTATCTATCCTCCCTCTCTTCTTGCGGCAATTCCCTTTGGAAAACCACAACAAAAATCCTAAATCCTCACTGCATTTCCCATCCTCTCCGACGAGATGATGGCTTCTGGGCAGCATCTGACGAAGATAAAGCTGAGGAGTTATCCATTCACCTATCCAATACATTTATTTCACAACCGGAATCCCATCCTGCCCACACCGTAACAGTAGAAGAACTTACATCACCAATGTCACTTTTCTTGACCCTTTTTTTTTTTTTTATTTGTTTTCCACCCTCCCATGCCACCAGGGCAACACGGGTGTATGCAGTAGTGTGATGTTAAGCATTAATGCATAATAACACACTACTGCCATAATATCAGTTTACAAAATTCTAAGCTGTGCACACAGCTAGCTAGTAGCTCTTCTACTTTTTCCTGGCTCCTTTAGGCCTGGCTTCCCGAATCCGGAGGTCTTCCTGGGACTGGTCCTCTTCTCCTGCGTGCACCTAGGTTGAAGTGAGCTGGGCCCACCGCCGTCTTCCAGCCATTTATAAACTCTTTGAACCGCGGGAAGTTTTCTTCACTCACCAACTGAGGAAACTCCTCCTCAGTGAGGACGTAAATCCCCGTGGTTCTCATTAACCTCGCTCTTAATTCGTCGAAAGCAGTGCAGGCCGTGACCACATGCTCAACAGTCTCCGGAACACCACAATCGGGGCAGTGGGGATCTATATCCTGTCCGTAGCCATGGAGTTTAGCTCTGAAACCCCCATGTCCCGTGAGAAATTGTGAAACCCAATAGTCCGGGAGGACCCATTTCGCCTGTAACCGAGATTCAACGGTGGGAAAGTATTTTCTTAAGGTACTGCCTTTCGGAGTCGTCACCCACCGTCTGCTCCAATCTTCAATTGTTTCCTCCCGGATAATCTTTTTCCATTTATTTGGGTTTTCAATAATCCTCATCCGTAGGTTCTCCGATAGACTAGTTGAGCCCTCCTTCTTGTAGTCATACCTGGTCACTTCTTCTCGCAGGAGGAGGTCGAGAGGCACCACCCCCGCTAAGACCTGCACTGCTTCATGCGACGTAGACCTATATGCTCTGGTGACCCGAAGCAGAGCAGTTCTCTGAGTCGATGCTAGCCTATTTCTTTGTCTGAGTGTGAGGTTTCGGAACCAGAAGGGAGACGCATACCTAAGGATACCCTCCACAACACCCTTATAAATAGTGATAGTGGCTGGATACCTAAGGCCCCAAAATGCGCCCCCCACACGACTTAGACCGTTCATTGCTAGGGCCACCCTACCTGCCAGATATTCCAAATGAGGCGTCATATTGAGGCCTACACCTAACCTAACCCCTAGGTAGGTTACCACCTCACTTGGACGTATCCTCTGACCTTCTATGTACATCGTTATAGGGTGTGCCCTATCAGTCTTTCCCTTAAGGAGGATGGCTTGAGTCTTAGCAGCAGCCATCCTCATCTTCTTCCCCTCACACCATCTAGCGACTAGGCTGGCGCATCGCTCTGCTTCTCTCTTGACTCCAGCTCTGCTGTTGGAGGCCACCACAGCAGCTAGGTCGTCAACGTAAGCAGTGGCAGGAAACCGCTCCTCCTCTAACACTCCCAGTAACTCATCAAAGACGAGCTTCCATAGAGCAGGACCAAGCACCGATCCCTGAGGGCAACCTCTCTCTATGGAAGCTTCTACCTCGTAGTAATTGCCTCTAATCTTGACACTTCTATCCTGGAGATAACTTCTTACTAATGTGTATAAGTTACTAGGAGCATCATACCTCTGCAGCTGCTGGAGCACGCTAGGCCACCATACGCTGTCAAAGGCGGAGGATATATCGAAAAGAAGCAACATGACATACCGCTCCGCCCTCTCCTCAACATCTCTGCGCACTCTCAGCAGGGCATCAGCGGTTCCTCTGCCTCTGGTTGATCCATATTGCCGTGGATGACTTGCTCTAGCGAAAACAGGCCGTAAACTAGTCATCATGAGGTTCTCCAGGACCTTGCTAATCACAGGGAGGAGACATATAGGTCTATATGAATTAGGGAGTTGTTTGTCCCTATCTCCTCCCTTGTAGAGTAGTCTCAAATCAGCGATCTTCCATCTTCTTGGAAAGTATCCCATATCCAGACATTCATTGAAAATACTCAACAGCCGGTCTTCAATATACGTGATACTGTTCCTCAAGATCGCTGCATCTATTGCATCAAGTCCTGGAGCACGATTAGTCTTCTGCTTATCCACGGCAATACGAAGATCGTGAATGTCCCATGGTGGGCACAAATCTGAACCAGGTGGATATACCGTGGTGCGTCTCACAAAATCATCATTTTCGCTGTCCTGGGTTGGGTCATCTCTGGGATATATTGCTTCAATGAAAACATTGGCAGTTTCTTCAAGGGTGGTTGCCTCAGTATTATGATACCGCAAGGCTGCAATAGTCTGCATCGGGGACAACTTACCCAATGCTACCCTATACGGAATACCCCAGGGATTCTTCAAAGACTCTTCAATGATGAAATCATCCCAAGACTTCCGCTTTTGTGAGCGAACCTCGTTTCGGTATATCCTGGCTTTTGACTTGTACTCATTGCGAAGTACAGTGCGCCTCTCTTCGCATCTGCACCTCTGATATGACCGCCGGGCCTTGTAGAGGTCTCGTTTTAGAACAGTTAAGGCTGGCGTCCACCATGGGACAGGTCGAACCCTCGCCTTCCGGTGCTTGAGGGAGTGTTCGGCAGCATCACGAATGTTGTTGGTAATCCTGGACACCTTGTAGTCCAGATTGTCAACTACATCCATCTCTGCCGCTTCCCACTCCTCGTCTGCAATCACTCCTTCCAGGTAGGACCTGAAGACACTCCAGTCATTTATTTTAGTGACGAAACCCTTATCAGTACCGTGGGAACATCCTGGCTCATTTACCAGGCCAATTGCTATCGCAACGTGATCGGAACTCGTATCAGATCTGAGAGTCCAATCAGCAATATACCTCGTAAGCGCAGGCGTGGCGATCGTGACGTCAATCCAACTCTGCCCCATGCCTCCAGAGAAGGTAGGGGTGGCAGAGGGTTCGTTCATCACGACAAGGTGATTTCTGCCTATGAAATTTCCCATTTTAGCGCCTCGCCTGTCAGTAATATTGGACCCCCAGACCGTGTTCCAGGAGTTGGTATCTGAGCACATGATCACATTCCTCATCTCTCTAATGATCGCCTCCATAGCGGATATGCTTTCTTCTACATCACTATTCACAGGTAGGTATGCCGATACCAATGTGAAAGAAATCTTGCCCCACTTAACATAGCAAGATGCATAATCCGCCATGGTGTGTTGTCTCAGATCCATCACGTCAAGGTTAGGATTATTAATCACTATTGCAGCCCTGGGCCTCCTCTCTCCACTGCTCAGGGCTATAACTCTTGACGTGAGGCCAAACCCCGTAACCCTGTTCCCACGGCAGCTAGGTTCCTGGACCGCCATGATATCGTAGCGTTGTGCCATGGCGCGAAGCTCGTCAGCCACAATATGCCGGCGGCCCATATTCAACTGCAGGATGTTGAGTCTAATCATAGTGAGTTCTCCTCACTAATTCTTGAGATCTCTTGATGTGCACTGGGCATTCTCTACTTCCTGCCTGGTGTTTAGCCTTACTTTTTTGAACACCTTCCCTCACGCAGTTAACGCATGTAGGTGCGGTCTTATTTCCTTTTGCGGGACAGTTTTTAGCAATATGCCCACTCGCCGCACACCACTTGCATACTATGCCATTTGCCTCACAAGTAGCTTTTGTATGTCCATATCCCTGACACCTTAGACAGGGAGGAGCATCGGGGTAATCTAAGATTGTCAGTGACCACCAACCTCCTGTAATTATTTCCTCCTTGAGTAGATTATATCTTACCATTGGATGTACTTCTAACACCCAATTATTGGTAATTTTATTTCTAGCCATTGATGAGAACAATGGCTTTATATTACCTAATTGGTTCTCAGAAATAACGGCCGATTTTGCAGCCAACCTTTCCCATAGCACCCTTTCTAGATTTTCCGCACTCCATGAAAGGGGAACTCCTTTTACCTCCACTTTTGGTTTTCTTTTTAAGGCTAGTTTTGCCTCCATCCCAACTTCTTTTAATTTTTGCCATTCAATTATTTTTTTCGCATGGGCACCCTCATCTACACAAACTAAAACTGAGCCAGCTTTGGTCGCCCGTACAACTCTCGCCTTGACTCCTAGTTCAGTTGGAGAAGGCAGATTGTTGATGATGTCAGCTGCACTTTTACCTTGAGAAGCGATGGTAACATAAGTTGGTCTTGTAGTATCCATCGGTTTTAATGGAAGCCCTTTAACAATATCGGCCATCGTAGTCTGATGTGTAGACCTTTTCTTGGTCAAACTTTCCTCTGCTATTGGTTTAGAGGCCTCGATCTCTTTGGCCACTTGTGGAAGAGCCTTTTTCCTTCTTTGCTTTTTCTTTACTTCCTGGAAACTTTCATTCTCCGTGGTCTCAATAATAGCGTGGGCATCGGCTAATAGCGGTTGTTCTTTAACGCATGGAAACTCCCGAGATGTCTGAGGTTCTGACAGTGGTCTTTGTATGGTTTTACTTTCCAACTTGAGTCCCTCGATAACCATAGGTACTGCTTTTTCCACTAATGCATTTACTATGATATCATACATTTCAGAGGAAGCTAATGTGTCCTTTACCACACGTTGTACTAAAAACGTTTTTTCATAGTTCTTATCATATATTGTCTCCATTATATCTATTAACTGCTGAATTTTCCCATTAACGTGCTTTTGTACCTTCGCACTCACGTTCCTGTCTGTTGCGTTCATGTAGACCCTGATGTTTTCTTTGATTCTACGTGCATCTTGCAGAAGACTATCGTCTACACGTTCTTTATCTGTTTCTTCTCGGGCGTCAGGAGATCCTTTCCTTTGCCTCTTTGCTGAAGGCCTTGGGCACTTTATAGCCTGTTCTTCCACCATTTCCTGCTCCATTGCTGATGCAATTTCATCAGCCATCTTACGCAATCCAAAATTAACAACTTTATACGTTGAAATAATGGGTGAACAACAGTAGAAGGAAATATTCAACACTCAAAATCTAACCTACGTTCGGGAAACTTATAAATTTCCTATCTTCAAAAGTAAGACTTTAATATGAACTTACCTTAGTGCTTCACCAACGTAATAGTCTCTAAACGTCCTTTTGGTTAGATTAAACCTTCGTGAAAACCACAAAGTTAACCTTAACCTCCACTGTTCACTCAAAAAGTTTATAAAATTAACTAAATAAACATAAACTAAAACTAAATCATGTTCAAAAAACTATAAAACACTAAAATAACACAAACAGTAGGAAACGATACAACAAAACTAACAAAACAAACTTGAAAAATACAAAACACTGAGAAGCACAATAACACTTTATCATAGGTAGATAACCTTGTCCTTACAGATTTAATCATTCAGACAATAGGTTTATGTTTTCAAGCTAAAAGTACAAAGTCATATCTGGCCATATTGGTTCCAATGTAAGCACAGCCTCACTTTTCTTGACCCCAAAAGCTATTCATCCAACCGAAGTGAAATTTCAATTAAAAAAACTAATCCCCCGTAAAGCTCCTGGACATGATCTCCTTACCCCCCAATTCCTTCGGCAACTTCCATCCAAAGCAGTCATGTTCCTTACATATATCTACAATTGTATCCTACGCACCACCCACTTCCCTCTGTTATGGAAACACTCCACTATTATCCCTTTCTCAAAACCAGGCAAACCTCCCAATAGCTCAACATCCTATAGACCAATTAGCCTACTCTCAATCCTTTCAAAATTTTTTGAAAAGATCCTTTTAAAACGAATCCTACCCATTATAGAATCCCAAAATATCCCTTCTCATCAGTTTGGTTTTCGCTCTCAATATTCTACTGTTCAACAAGGACTACGAGTTATTGATCATATTTCCTCAGCCCTAGAAAACAAGGAATACTGTTCGGGTGCATTTCTGGACATTGCACAGGCATTTGACCGGGTGTGGCACTCCGAACTACTCTTCAAGCTTAAAATCCATTTACCTCAGTCCTTGTACCTAGTCCTCCGATCCTACCTCTTTGACCTCTCCTTTCGAGTTCGCTGTGGAACAGAATTTTCCAATATGTACTCCGTGCTTTACATCCTCTTTACTGCTCACATCCCTGTTCATCCCGATACTTTCCTTGCAACATTTGCTGAGGACACCGCAATCTTATCATCCAACTCTGATCCCGAAATAGCATCCTTAAATCTTAAAAGCCACCTCACCTTCATTGAGCACAGGTGCAATAACTGGCGCATTAAAGTTAATGAATCTAAATGCCAACATATTACCTTTACACTCCGACGTAGTTTCTGTCCACCAGTACTCTTTAATTCCATCCAGCTTCCTTACTCAGACACAGTCCGATATCTTGGCTTTCGTTTAGACCGAAGACTAACGTGGAACCCACATACTCAACCGACGATACGGCCAACTATACCAACTACTAAACAGAAAATCTAAACTTTCCATTGAAAACAAGCTACTGATCTACAAGACAATAATGAAACCTATTTGGACTTACGGACTAAAATTGTGGGGATCAGCAAAATTTTCTAATATCAAGCGCATCCAATCCTTCCAGTCAAAATTCCTTCGAAGAATAGGCGATGCTCCTTTCTATGTAACCAACAAAACCCTACATCATGACCTCAACATCCCATTTGTCCTAGATCTTATCCCAGAAAAATTCTCCAAATTTCACCAGAATCTTACGTACCACCCAAATCCTTTTGCACAATCCCCATCAAGCACCTCCCATCCCTATAATCCTTCAAGAAGGTTGAAACGGCAGTGGCCTCGCGATTTTTTGTAGATTGTATACATTGGAGTTCTGGCAATGGCCAGATTCTTCACTCAAGACATGAGTGTATGTGGCTTAAGTGCTCTCGGTCAATCTCCGCTGGCTTTAGTACCAGTGACGCGGTTGGGAGAGTAGTGCAGGGTTCTCCTCGAGTTCCCTCGCCTGATTGTATATAGGTATGCATGTGTTTTTTTTTTTGCTTAGTTTTAATTTTCTAATTTTTTTAGGTTATTTTATTTTATTATATATTGTATATACTTTTGATTATTATTTTGTTTCTAGTTATTTTATTTTTTTTTGTACATATAGTGTGAATGTCATCCTACCTCACTATAAAATAATTTAAAAAAAAAAACCTTAATAAGTCGAATCACAGAATACGGCGAGAAAATTATCGGTGACTACCAATGAGGATTTAGACGGAATCGTTCGAATATTGATCAAATATTTTCTTTGCGGCAAATATTGGAGATAAAATTAAAGTACAACTGTGACCAGCTGTATAGAGACTGTAAAAAGGCTTACGTTTCTATTGACCGCCAGAAACTGTATAATATTCTAATTGAGCAGAAGATTCCCAACAAAAATAGTAAATCTAGTCAGAATATGCTTGACGGAAACACTCAATAAATTTAGGATCGGTAATAATTTATCCGAAAAGTTTGAGGTTCTTTCGGGTTTAAAACGGGGTGATTCCCTTTCTACTGTCCTGTTCAATTTGGCATCAGAACATGCCATTATGGATGTTATGCATACCGAAAAAGGGTTGGATCTGGGTAGGACAAACCCGTGGTTGGCTATGCGGATGATCTGGTCCTTTCAAGAAAAAGATATGGAATCTGTAAAATTAAACATGAGGACATTAATGAAAGCCGGTAAAGAACTAGGGCTCGAAATAAACACGGATAAGACAAAATATACGGCTAGCTGCAAAAATAGGGATATTGCTGGTGATATCGATATAGAAAGTAATATGTTTGAACAGGTAGAGAAGTTTAAGTATCTAGGATTTATGATAACTAGAAAAAAAACGAAATTGAAGAGGAGATTAAGGTTAGGCTCAAGGCGGGAAATTCTTGTTATTTTTCTGTGACAAAACTACTTAATTCGTGCATCTTGTCCCGGAATTTAAAGACTAGAATCTGTAAAACCATTAACCTACCTACAATTCTTTAAGGATTCGAAACATGGCCGCTGAAGATAAACGTCTTTAAGGAAAAGCAACGTCTTAAGGTTTTTGAAAATAAAGTATTGCGTAGAATATTCGGACCGAAGAAAGATGAGTTAACCGGAGAGTTCAGAAGGTTGCACAACGCCGAGTTGCGTAAACTGTACCCAGTTAATATAATTGAGGTGATTACATCGCGGCTAATCAAATGGGCTTGTAACATTGATAGGCTTAGTAACGAATGAATTCCTAAAAGAATGATATTTGCTGTACCGAATGGTAAACGTCCGAGAGGTAGACCGAAACGCAGGTGGGAAGATTGCTTTAAAGCCAATCTAAAGGGACTGGGTTTGGAGGGCGAACGGTGGAGGCAGGCAAAGCCCTTGGAAAAATATACATTTTCTAAAGAAATTTTGAAAGCAATTTTTTGAGAATGATAACATTTATATTTTAAAAAATTGAGTATGCCACTGGGATCATGTTATTTAAAAAAAATGGCAGTTCCTAAAAAGTCCAATTTACAGAAAAATGTACTATGTAAAAACTAACTTATGATAGAGGATTCATGGTTGACTGTAGTAAATAAATGAATAGAAGATGGTTGGGGTTTTCAGTCATAATACTAAGTAAAAGTAAAGAATACATATATTTTTTTTAATTTCATTTTTTCCGACGTTTCGTTTTAAAGCTAAGCAAAACAAATATTGTGGTATGATATATAAAAATAGATTGACAAAAATTATATAAATTAAGAAAGTCTAAAGTAACGGTAACAAAGCAGTGACTTATTAATTAGCAGTAGCAAACTTAGGATATTTAACATAGCGGTAACAAATTTAAGAGACCAATGAAAAAATGGAGAGCCTCGTGGCGGATCATCATTGGGATAGAGAAAGGATTAATAGAAACAGCTAAGGAAGTGATAGAAAAAGAGCAAAAAAAATTAAATGATCGGCAAAAAAAAAAGGTAATAATTCAAAGAAAGATTGCAAACCATTGAGTACAACTGGCAGGCTGGAGATATAAGGGAATTCTACGCAGCCATTAGGAAACAGAGGGTTGGATATATAGCGACTAATTCTCAAATGAGAGAAAAATATGGCATTCTGATTGCATACACCAACAGGTGTATTTTAGAAACTGCAGCTTTCCAGCATGCCTCAATTAGTTCACAAGGAATATTGTTGGTTACAGCGGTTACAAGATTTTAATTTTCCAATAGCTACTTCAACTTCCTCTTTACTCGGTCCTTCTATTAACGGTTCCGCACTTTGGAACTTAGAAGGAGGACACAGATCACAATTTCCCAAATTTAAAATACTGTCAAAGTGGCTCTTAAACTTCTGAAATATGTCTACCGGATCGGTCATTATATAATGTTATTTTCATCCCTAATTCCAGACGTGACCGGCCCTAAACATTTACTTAATATATTTATACCTTTGTACATGTATCTTATGTTATTTTCAATTCTATTTCAATTATTTTATTTTTAAGATAATCCTTTTTTTTATTAATCAGACGGATCCCATTATCATTATTATATTCGTGCAAACTTTCTTTACTAATCGTTGGGACATAAACTTCTTACCTCCCACCTTTGCGTTTGCGTCACCTACAATTATCTTCATGGAGTTTCGCGGTAGTTTATCATAAAACCATTAGAGTTTATCGTAAAATTCGCAATTGACTTCATCCTCACTGTCTTCGGTCAGAAAATGTATGTTTATGCACGAGATTTTAAGTCAAAGTGGCTCTTAAACTTCTGAAATATGTCTACCGGATCGTTCAGTATATAATGTTATTTTCATCCCTAACTCCAGACGTGACCGGCCTTAAACATTTACTTAAAATATTTATGTTATTTTCAATTCTATTAATTTCTATTTCAATTATTTTATTTTTAAGATACTCCTTTTTTTTTTTTTTTTTTTTTTTTTTTTTTTTTTTTTTTTTTTTTTTTTTTTTTTTTTTTTTTTTTGCATTTTTGTCGTTTCATTCGTTAAGGTTTGGAAGTATTCCAGATTGTCTTCCCTAAGATTATTTAGAGCTTTTAATTTAGCGGCTTTTCTTTTTTCGCACATGTTTAAGTAATATACATCAAACCACGGTTTGTTATCCTTATTTTCCTACACACGAGTTACCGACCGTTTTAATATTATCCCTGATCTGTAAACATAACTTGTCAATAACTTCGCGGTCCTCGTCAGAAGGTTCTAAAGGTTCAAACCTATTCTTAACATCTAGGTCGAATTGAGCTATAATTGATTTAGTTTTTAATTTTTGTAAATTAAAGTTCTCGAAATCGATACGGGTTTCTATTCTCTTTTTTACGGTTACTAATTCATAATCCGACCCACATTCTGTATCAAGAGATGGTCGATTTGATTTCGTGTTTGCGAATCCGATGATGTCCAGGTATATTTATGAATATCCCTATGTTTAAACGTATCACTTTTTATTATCAGGTTTTTCGAGATGACAAAGTTTATCAGACGGATCCTATTATCATTACTATATTTGTGCAAACTTTCTTAACCAATCGTCGGGAAATAAACTTCTTCCCTCTCCACCTTTGTGTTTGCGTCACCTACAATTATTTTCATGGAGTTTCGCGGTAGTTTATCATAAAACCATTAGAGTTCATCGTAAAATTCGCAATTGACTTCATCGTCACTGTCTTCGGTCAGACAATGTATGTTTCGCACAAGATTTTAAGCCAACAGCCCTGAAACACCACTACCGAAATTTTATCACTAAAGAATTGTACTTCCCTCAAAGCATATAGCAATATATTCCTAATTAGAAACCCAGTACCTAAACAATGATTCCCGCTTCCTTCGTACCAAAAAGTGTACTTTCCTTCCCTCATCAAGCCCTCCCCTGGCCAGCGAACTTCTTGCAGAGCCACGATATCAAAATTGTACCCATTAACCCCCCTGCTGTTTAAACTCCTTATGTTCCACGTACCAATACTCAAATCCCTATTTTTCAACTTGCCTTAGGGAAATCCATGACTGTTTGTGATGTATGGTGAACTAAAGATATGTGAGTAGGTTATTCAATCCTATGTCTCACCTTCCAGCAAGTCCGGAGGGCCCCTGCCTCCAGCAAGTCTGGATGTCCCCTCTCATTGTTGGTCAGCGAGTCCATCGGACTTAGACGGGAAGAATTTTCAAAGGATTTTAAACCGATTTAAAAAAAGAATTTTTAAACCGACCATCCCCACATCCGCCCCCGTGGGACGCTCCCCATACGCGGTAATGAGCCCGCGCGTGGGTGTCTGGCAATAACAATAATAAATTAGTGTTGTTTAATTTATTATTGTGTCTTACAATAACAATAATAAATTAAACAACGCTAAAACGTGTTTTGTTTTTTCATCGGTCCAAGACTCCCACTCAAGTCATATACTGAAGCAATATCGTAACCAATGAAGGTCTACTGAGGTGTGATTATTGCTAGTTGAAAACGCTAAAACTTGTGACTTTTATTTAGAGCATGACTGGTCCCTTAATTTTGTTTATATAGTTTTTATTTTCACCTAAGTTTATTCCTCCCATGTCAGAATAATAAAAATCAAAATTAACTTATGATTTTTTTGTTATTTGTACGTTTTGGGGTATTTGTGTCCCCCTCACCAGCAATCTAACAATATATATACCAATATATTTTAGGTTCAATGTTAAAACCAGTCATAACTACAATATATAATCAATTTTCAAAAAAATGGCAGAGTTTGTTAAAACATATAAATTTCAAAAACTTTACAAAGTTTGTTAAAACATATAAATTACTTACATTTTATTCTTCCAAAAGTATTGGGTAAGTCAATATAATGTAATACGTTTGGTTCACTTTTTAATATGCTACTAAAAGAGTTCTGGCAATAAATTTTGCCAGTGTAAAAACACTTGGAAAAGAAAAAAATACAATAGAAAGAAATATATAGTTGCACATTGTAGCAAGTGTCATGGCCGCAAGTGCAGTATAACTCTCCTGTCGCTCTGTATTTGTTGCTTAGTAATGTGCTCAAACTTCAAAGTTGTGGTGTAACACTTAAACAACAGTGAGTTAATAAGCAGTTTTACACTTTTCCTTTGACGTACACGCAGGTGAGGTACTATTTATTAACAATAAATAAGTGATAAATTGGTGCTCATTTGGTTAGATCGAGAGGCCGTTAATTCCCTTACGTGCCTTATCATATTCTGATATGTTCACGGTCGGGGACTCTGTTTACTAACTTCCTTCAGTCATCAGGTCTTCAGTTCGAACCAAAGACATTATATTTTTTTTTTTTTTTTTTTTTTTTTCCTAGCGACTGTTTTATTTAATTTAAATATTTATTGTAAGAAATGTTTTATTTTATTTCTGATTATAGTTATGTATATAGTTTATTTTTTTAATATTTTATTTCGTAATCTTCCATCTTTTTAATTGTTATATGTAACAGTAGATATTTTTTTTTTCTCTCTCTTATCATAATATGGAAGATATGAATTTAGATAAGAGTTCGTCAAGTGAAGATTCGGAGGACGAAACGCCGTTTTCTGAGGTTAGCGAAACGGATTCGCAGTATTTAAAAAGACGAACACTTCAAAAACGTCATCGAAACACTCCTCCTGGGTCGGGAGCTAATTCACCCAATAAGAAAAAAAACAAATCAGCTAAACCTAAACAGTTAGCAGAGCAAAATAAATCTAAAAAGTCAACTGAACACAGTAAATCCACTAAAACTAAACAATCAGCCGAGCAAAATATATCACCACCTCAAACCAGAAGCAAATCAATTACCATAGCATCAGAGCCAACTGCACCAACCACCACTAACACCAATAATCCTGTTTCCGTTAATAAAATATCAAGCAAAATTCCGGAGCCTCAAGAGTTTTCTGAGCCCGAGCCGCCACCTATTTTCATATCTAAAATCGATAACTTCGTTACATTTGGTCAAGAAATTGCCGGTCTGATTGGACAGACCAATTTCCGCTGTTTCTCCAGAGTTAATGATATCAAAATAAACACAAACTCTCGAGAAAATTACAAAACACTTATAAATTATTTTACGTCCAAAAACTATGATTTCCATTGTTACCAATTAAGACAAGAAAAGCCATACCGAGTGGTGTTGAGAGGACTACACTCAAGCACCCCAATATCTTTCATCAAAAGTGGCCTAGAAGAAATAGGTCACAATGTTAGGCACATATCATGCGTACTACACCCAACGGAAAAATATCCTTTACCACTATTTTTCGTCGATTTAGAGCCAGCCAGCAATAACATCGAAATTTTTCAAGTGAAGAGGCTTATATATTCCACCATTAAATTTGAAGAGCCTAGACAAAAGCCTATAATAGTGCAATGCACTAAGTGCCAAGACTTGGGGCATACAAAGACTTATTGCCATCACCAGGCCAGGTGCGTGAAATGTGCCGGCCCACACGCATCAGACACTTGTCAGAGACCTCGAGACCTGCCTGCGAAATGTGCCCTTTGTGGTGAAGAACATCCAGCAAGCTACAAAGGATGCAAAGTTTATAAACATTTTTATAAGCAGAGAACTCAGATCATAGCCTCGAAAAGCGTAAAACTGACCCAAGAAAGTTTTACCCATCTACCTGAAATTGATAATCCATCAGATTTTCCAGAATTGCCAAAAACGACTACTCAAAATACACAGCTAGCGTCTACTTCAAAAGAAATTGATCAACCTCAGCAGGACTTCAACCTCAGCAGAAAAACACCAATCACTACGAAGAAGCAGCAGCCTCGAATTCAGGCGCCTCAAATCTCCCAATGCAAACCTCAACCTCACAATCCCCAATCTCATCCTCCACGTCAGCAAACTCTCCCTCATCATATACCCTTACGAGTCAAATTACCGCCGCAGCATCCTCAACAGTCCCATCCTAACGCCCAGAAAAGAAGTGCAGCACAGGTACCTTCCAATCTAGACCCACCTCGTGCACAACGACGGATCCCGCCCTCAGCTAATATTCCTAATCCACCACAAGAACCTATCCTGAATCCAATTCACAATCAACATCCATCTGATATAACCTCCATTCTTTCATCCTTCCTATTGGACCTCCAAAATACCATAAAACCACTTATCACTCTTCTCACCAGAATCCTGACCGAAATTCCATTCAATTTCCCACGATGAGCACAAAGCCCCTAACTATCCTTTTATGGAATGCTAACGGACTAAATAACCACCGTGACGAACTTGACTTATTTCTTCATAATAATAACATTGACATCGCTTTACTGACTGAAACTCACTTTACTAAACGAATACATTTCTACATACGTGACTACTTCACTTATAGAACTGATCACCCAGATAATACCTCCCATGCCGGTTCTTGCATCCTTATACATAAATCATTACCCCATTCCCTTATTCCTTCAACTCCAACTGATGACATTCAATCAACTTCTGTAGTCCTTTCAACTCGCCCTTTCCAACTCACATTCTCAGCTGTATACTGTCCTCCTGGTAATTCCCTCTCCTATAACCTCCTTGATACCTTATTCCAATCCCTCGGATCGCGCTTTATTGCTGGAGGAGACTACAATGCTAAACACCAACGATGGGGTTGTCGAACATCCAACCCCCGCGGTAACATCCTATCACGTGTTTCAACTTCCAACAATTATTCAATCCTTTCGCCCATGAGTCCTACTTATTGGCCAACATCCCTCAAAAAACGTCCCGATATCCTAGATATATTTATAACTTCCCAGATCTCCTCCTCACAAACCATAATCAAATCCCTTGATGACCTTTCTTCAGACCATAGTCCAGTTCTGCTTTCACTACATTCGAGCTATGCTCCTAAACCATCAACTCCTAAATTGATTACAGGACGAGTAAACTGGGACGAATTTCGTGATGATTTGGAAAACAAACTAGACTTAAAAATTCCGCTAAAGACAAAAGACGACATTAATGGTGCCATTGAAAAACTGACAGCGTCAATAACAGACAGTATAAATAATAATACTTTTATCAATAAGTTTAACAATTCACAAAAGACTGACTTGCCACAGCATATTCGTATCTTATTGAAGGAAAAACGCAGAGCAAGATCGAAGTGGCATAGAACCAGATATCCAACAGATAAAACTCATTATACCCAACTGACTAACAAACTAAAATCAGAAATTAAAAAATACAAAATTCAAAATTTACTAAATTTTACTGAAAAACTTACACCTACCGACAAATCACTATGGACAACCACTAAAAGGCTCCTGAAATTTAAAGACTGTAATCATCCGCTTC
Source organism: Nezara viridula (assembly GCA_928085145.1). Classification (NCBI taxonomy): domain Eukaryota; kingdom Metazoa; phylum Arthropoda; class Insecta; order Hemiptera; family Pentatomidae; genus Nezara; species Nezara viridula. The sequence continues at coordinate 938,885 of OV725078.1, forward strand.
TTACTGAAGCTCAAACCTGGTCCAAATCCGATGAAGAAAAATCACAAATCTTTGCTCGTCACCTCTTTAAAACCTTTAATCCACACCCCGATATTCTTAACCCAAATCACCTTGAATGTATTGAAGCAGAACTGGATATCCCACTCCAAATGTCTCTTCCACCTAAAGCCTTTCATCCTTCAGAAATATCCGACATCATTCAAAGGTTACCTTCCCGAAAAGCTCCTGGACACGACCTAATTACATCCCAGATCCTAAAACTCCTTCCTCGGAAAGCCATTCTATTCCTTACTTATATATATAATGCTGTACTGCGATCAACATACTTTCCTGACCCTTGGAAATTCTCTATTATCAAAATGATACATAAACCCAAAAAGCCACCAGAAAACCCATCCTCTTATCGCCCTATCTCCCTTTTACCCATCCTAGGCAAAATCCTGGAAAAGCTCATCCTAAAACGCCTGTACCCCATCCTAGATTCTAATCACATTATCCCAGATCATCAATTTGGATTCCGCAGATCCCATTCCACTATCCAGCAATGCCATCGTGTGGTGGATGTTGTCTCCTCTGCATTGGAGCGCGGAATGTACTGCACGGGAGTCTTTCTCGATGTAGAACAGGCTTTTGATCGAGTCTGGCACCCAGGACTGCTTTACAAACTCCGTAAATTCTTACACCCTACATACTTCCTCATTATCCGTTCCTATCTTACTGATAGATCCTTCAAAGTAAATCATAATAATGCCTATTCATCCCTTTTTTCCCAGTCCGCTGGTGTTCCTCAAGGTAGTATCCTAGGTCCTATCCTTTACACAGTTTATACAGCTGATATCCCAACCCATCCTAACACAGTCATTACCACGTACGCCGATGATACATGTGTCCTATCAGTTAATAACGACCCAACAATTGCATCCCAAACCCTTCAATCACACATCACAAACCTTGAAGAATGGTGTCAAAACTGGAGAATAAAAATAAATTCCAATAAATCCCATCAAATCACCTTTACCCTTCGTCGTAAACCTATGTCCTCTTGTCCTACAGTATCCTTTAATAATACCCCACTTATTCCTGTTGAACAAATTCGATACCTTGGACTCCACTTAGACAAACGTCTAACTTGGAATCCTCATACCAGACTGAAACGACAAGAAACAGCTCGACGTTTCCGACTACTCCAGCACTTACTAGATAAACGCTCTAACCTCCCAGTCAATTACAAAAGACTCATATACATGACTACAATAAGACCTATTTGGACTTACGGAGTTGAGCTCTGGGGCTCCACTAAGCCATCGAATTCCTCTCGTATTCAATCCTTACAATCCAAAATCCTTCGTAAAATCCTCACTGCTCCTTACTTTGTCACAAACAAAATCATCCATAACGACCTTAATGTTCCTTATGTTTCTGACTTGGCCCAATCCAGATACCTATCCTTCCATAACAAACTTCAGAACCATCCAAACCCTCTCGTTTCTAACCTTGCTTCCTCTTCGATCCCTGACAACCCTCAGAGGCGTCTGAAAAGAAGATGGCCTCGAGATCTCCTTTTGTAAATACATTTTTAGAGTGCTACCAATGGGTAGTTTCTCAACATGTGATGTCATGCTATTTTATTCCTTTGTTCACATTTACTGAATGTATTTTTACTTGTAATACAGTTGTAAATATCACCAATAAAAAAAAAATAAATAAATAAATAAAATAGTTGCACATTAAACATTGAACCAAAATTATTACTTTATATAGACTTAACCAATATTTTGGGAGAATAAAATGTAAGTAATTCATATGTTAACTAAAACCTATCTGGATGTATGGACTTGAACTGTGGGGGACAGTTAAATCTTCTAACATCAAACGTATCCAATCCTTGCAATCCAAAGTCCTTCAAACAATAGTTTATGCTCCATACTTGAAGTCCCGGGTGTCGGAGCTTGAAACCAGGATCAACAGGGCCGAGCAAATGCACCATTCCAGGTCGGTTGAAATGAGAGGAGTCCCGGTCCGGGGAGATGCCTACGGGCCTTGTGATGGGAGTGGGGGCCGGCCTGGGCCTGAATTTAAAGCCAGAAGATGTCGACTGCGCGGAGCGGATGCGATCGAGGCAAAATGATACACCCGGGCCGCTACTGGTGAGATTCGTCAGACAGATGCTCAGAGACGAGTTGGTCCAAAAGCGGAAGGTTATACGGAACTTCTCAACTCGACACTTGGGATGGCAGGAAAATGATGCTCACAAAGTACATGTAAGCGAGGCAATTTCCGGAACCAACCGACATCTATATTGGTTAGCCCGACAGAAGAGGTCTGCGGGGAAGATCAGATACGTCTAGTTCAATGCGGCTAAAGTGAAATGTCGACGAGATGACGGCCAGCAGGTTGTCGTGATTAACCCTCCATCGGACCTGGATATATTCGCATGACTTGTACTCACATGTTTAATTGCTCTGCCTACTTTATTTTTCATTTCTGTTTTTGCCCATTTCGATTTTTATTTTTATTTTTTTCAAGATTACAATTTAGTTGTTTTTGATCTAATTTATTTTAATAATTATTTTATTTTTGTTTATAAGAAGGGCCTAAGTTTTATTCTTTTAGACATTTTAATATATGTAAATACTTTTTTTCCGTTGTCGAGGTACATCTTTCGTTTACTAAATTGTATATCTCCAACTTTTCAACATTAATAATACCTGGAAAATTAGTATTCTTTATTTTTGTTTTTCATTAGAATCATTTATTATTACACGCATGATTCTTCGTAATAGAGGTGTCATCAACAATTATGAGCTCATACTAGCTCCAACCACTATAAAAATATTCCTACCCCAAGCCCTTCCAGTCTGTTAACCAAGCCACCCCACCTTCTGCCATGACTAATATCCTTTTAACCTGCCACATCAACGCTCAGTCACTCCTAGCCCATTTTGATGAATTTTATGATTTCTTCCTCCTCAACTTCTACCATTTAATTTCAGTTTTTGAAACCTGGTAAAGCCCTCTATTCTCTCTTTCTAAATTACTTTACCCAATTATACCCTCCTTCGTCATGATAGAGTGGATCGTACAGGTGGTGGAGTGGGTCTCTTTGTCCATGACAGCCTTAAATTCAAAATCCTACATGGCTCTTCCCATACCAATTCTCCACACCTGGAATATCTTTTTACTGAAATCATCACCCCATCATCCCCTTTCTCTTTGCAATCATTTATCGTCCTCCCAGAATTCCATTTGATAAATCATTTGAGACTTCCCTTTACAACTTGATCCCTTCCTACTCCAATATTATCTTCTCCGGAGACTTCAATACCAATTTAATGATACCGTCTTCTGACCATTCCTACATGACTGGCCTCCTCCAATCCCTCAGCCTTTATATAGTACCATACAACCCTACACAGCATACCCAGTACTCAGAGTCCTAGCTTGATTTGTTTATCTTGGATTCCCTGGATAAACTTTTGTCAAAAACGGAACCGGGTGCTGAGATACCCGGTTCCGTTTCTGTCTTCCCATGATCTTTTCCAGATTTCCTACAACACCCCGGTCCCATTTTTTTCTCCTCAACCATATCCTTCCGAAACCTCAATTCCCTCACCTATGAAGCCATGTCGCAGGATTGACGCCATGTTAGAAATTCTTACCAACAACCTTGGTGTTACATTCGATCAAACCCTCTCCTGAAAACCACACATCTCCTAAATTACTATTAGGAGCGTACTATCTCTATCCTGAAGCAGTTTAACCGTCTCCGCTATCTATTTCCATATAAATCTCGTCAACTCTTGGTTTCCTCCTTTGCGTTTCCCCATTTCAACTATGGCTGTCTGGTGTACGGAGGACTCTCGGGAGAATTCGAGGCCAAACTTAAACGCCTAATGAACTGCGCAATACGTTTTGTTTTCGGAATCTCAAGAGACACGCTTATTACCCAGTATTACACCAAGTTGAAGTGGCTCTATCGATCAAACCGCCGTCTGTACTTCCTTGCTACCTTTCTATACCACGCCATCAGAACTCAGCGGCCTTCCTATATTTTTCACATCCTACAATTCAAATATTCAATTCAATCCCGTTCCACAATATCTCGTACCTCCGGTCTCTATCCATCTCCCCATCGAATTGTAGCGTTTGACAAATCCTTTATAATTCAAGCCGTCTCCTTCTGGAATACCATCCCTCCCGATACCCGGCATGTACAATCAGTTTCCTCATTTAAATCTCTCCTTTTTAACCACCTACTCCTTTTCCAACCCTATTGATCATGAAATGTAGATTAGAGAACTTTTAAAGTTTCCCAGTAATGATTTTCTTTACTTATGCTATTTCATTTTCCCACGTTTGTATTATACATATCAGTATGTTCTTAATGTAATTGTATTATTGTTTGTTTTATTCTTTTTCCAAAATCTTAATCTTAATAAGAATTGTAAATAATTAATTTTATCTATGGCCACACAGGCATTTATTCTCTTTCGGTAATTTGTCCTAAAGGGACAGCAGTCCCAGGATAATGAAAAAATATTTTCATTTCATTTCATACTTCGTCACAAATAAAACCTTACATTATGATCTCAACATCGCATTTGTTCTCGACGTACTTCCATCCAGATTCATAAACTTTCATAAAAAACATATCCATCATGCTAACCCCTTAGCACAATCCCTTTCCAGCTCCAACCTTCCACATAATCCCCCACGAAGGTTGAAAAGGCAATGGCCCCGAGATATTTTGTAAATATTCTATTGGAGTTCTCATAGTGGTCAGCTTCTCCACTCAAGTGCGGAGTGTATGAAGCCTTAGCGCTCTCAACAGTCTCCACTGACCTTCAAAGGGTGATGCGATTGGGAGAGAAGCGCTGGGATCTCTTTGAGCCCTGCTTTGCCTTTCACATGAGAGCGGCAAAGTCATGGTTCCCCATGGTTCCCCAGGCTGAATGTAAATATTGTAAATATTAATGAATGTGTGACAAGTAATTTGTCTCTCTTATGTTCTTTTATTTTTTTTTATTTTTTCAGTGTATTTCTTTTTCTTTTTACTAGTATTTTTTCTATTTCTTTTAATGTTTATATTTTTACTTATGTTTTATTCTTACTTTAATTTTCTCTTAGCTTATATTATAATTTGTATATAAGAATGAATGTAAGCATAGAGCCATAATACCAAATGCCCTTGATTGTGGCAGATTCTATTGATAGTATTCAAATAAATCTATTAAAAAAGAATTTTTATGTTTTAATAGTTTTGTAAAATAATTTATATTTATTTGAAAACTGTTTTATGTGTTGTATATTTTATTTATTGTAGTTATGACTGGTTTATACGTTGAACCTAAAATATATTGGTATATAATTATTTATATTGCTGAGGAGGGGGGCACAGATTCCTCGAAACATACAAATAAATAGTAATCAGAAGCTAATTTTGATTTTTATTATTCTGATCTGGGAGGCATGAACTTAGGTGAAATTAGGCATTATAATAATATAAAGGTCAAACGTTTTAAATACTATGAAAAATATTTTTCACAGAAGAATGTTATTAAAAGCTTCCACAATCAAAAGAAAGAGTTATCAGGGCTGTATATATTCTGTTAAAGACTAATATAAGAAAACTAACGCATAAAAAAAAAACACCTGTACCACCATAACATATAAAGGGTCTTGGGTTGAGTACTATTTAGGGTAAGTAACTGTTTCTTGGTCATCGTACGTGTACGGAGGTGATTTGACAGAGATTACGCCAAACCCCAAAGGTTTTTCCCCTTAATTAATTATTTGATTAATAGTGCCCTCTTCATAGAAGCTGAGTATGTCCCAGGAGGGTTTCCCTTGATCCTTGGAGGGATCCTTGATTTGACTTCATCCATCATTTGATAGCATTAAAAACGTCCTACTAATAAATTGGTAAAAAATATTTTATAATCATTTACGTATTTGTTTATTTTTACAATTTAGATAAAAAGAATATGCAGGGTAGCTTTACGAGTAAGGCATTCTGCTACTATGTTCCAAACCCCAGATACGAATCTGGTAGTGGCCCCTTTGTCCCCTTCTCGGGCACACCCAGCCTCTATAAAGTTGATACTCTACATTAAATAACAAATTAAACGGAAAAACCTGGCGGTTGAGCGTGAGCTCGGGGAAAATCACCTCGTTGCATACCCGTTGACCAAGAAACAATTACGAATACATACCCATGATCTTTTCAAGGATTTTAGTGGTACAGGTAAAATAAAAAAATAATTTTTCGGTATCTTTATAGATATTGTATAAACTTAATCAAAATTTACAATAAATCGTAATATAGATGATTATAGCCACCATGTTGGAGAGGTTTGTGATAAAGATACATTTTTTCGGAGTAGGGTCGATTTGAGCTGATGGGCCACCAGTTCTCTTGTCTGCTTCTCGCTTGGCTGCCCCTTTTCATCCCCAGACCATGGATATCTCTTGGCAAAAAAAAAAAATATTTTTTCATCCATCCATTTTCCTTCCAAGCCCTAAATTAAAAGCTTTTCTTCCCAGTATGTCTCAATCTGCAGATTGACTCGCTGAATCCAGGTCAAAGACTTACTTCCTTTAATCATTATAAAAAGCCTAGCGTTGAAGTCACATCAGTTTTATCATATATTTATGAAAATATGTTTGTCAGGAATCTGCCCAATTTTGAATAAGATAGGATTATTTATAAACAATTAATTGACTATGATATTGCAAATAATAATTTGAAATAATCGAATTAGTTTGTACAACTTATATTAGTAAACATGAATGAATCTTGTTGATTAGTGTCACATACGTTATCCTCAGCTAGTTAATTTTTAAACACATTGACATTTAATTAAATGATTTTTTAATTTAATTAAAAACTTTTACCATTAGCATTAATTTAATTTTTTTTATCCCTCCTAATAAAATTATGGATTTGAATAGATTTCAAAATCACTGATGTATTCTGCAAAAAATCAATATAAGTTTTCAATTAATATTGTAATATTAATATTTTCGAATTTCAATACTTCTTATCTGGTGACTTTTCACGATGCATTAATGCTTTATTTATAACTAAGCTAAGCCACAGATATTCATAAAATGTGTGGCTTGACAGACATTCAAGGCCAAGTCATTTTTAAAAAGAAACAAAGATATTTGCGATTTTCGTGACATAAACTTAAAATAATACTTCCGGTTAAAAAAAAAAAAAGAATTAGTGTAATCATGTATATATTATATAGATCTGAAGTTTTTTCACATTGAATATAATACCACATGAAATATCACAGCCAATACCAAGAAGAAACAGTGGCGGATCCAGGATTTTTCTCAGGGGGAGGAGACGCACCTCTGTACCAGATACCATCCCTACCCTTTCCCCCTCCATTATCGACCCCCACTCCTTAGCTGAGTTTAGCCGCTCAAAAGTCCTCTTTAAATGGTTTTAACATAAGCAAACTCTATTTTTATTTAAAGTAAATTTTGTCTAGTTTACTGCGAAGCAATTGTCAATTACTTAAAATAAATAGTTTTTTTATATCACTTCCTATTCAACAAAAAACTTTAATTCCCTACTTTTCTGCTGAAAATCGAACCATTGTTTTTATAAACTTTTTTGTATTTATTCAGTTCTGCTATCACTCCTTTAAATATTTCCCTCTACTTACAAGATACACAGTATATGGGTTTAGACATGTAAAAAACTAAATTCTGACACGAGTCACCAAGAGAAAACTTTTTACAGCCTAAAAATCCTGATTTATCTGATCTTTTTTTTTTTTTTTTTGTATTACTACTAAACAGTGCATCAAAGCGAAAAAGGTACTCTTTAATAAATTAAAGAACCTTAAATTGTGCAGTGAACGAGTACCTAAACTTAATAATTTGATTAAGGGATATAGTCGATTACCACGGTCAATGAACGCTAATTTTTACCGACATTATCAAAATCTGAGAAAGATTACTATTCCGATCATAATCAGATTCCGATCAAAGTGGAGACCAAATAATTAGTACCTTCCTCCATGAAAACGTTCCCAACAGTAGCTATTTTAAGAAAAGTACAACACCCTCTAATGAGAAATTTACAAATTATTATCGTGACCAGTTTTATGAATCGCATGCATTCTTCAAGGAGATATGCAGTTGCTGGAGATATCCAGATCTTCTAGTTCCTTGTGCTCCAATAAAAGGTTGTTCGAAAGAATAATTGAAGTTCACTTTGTGTTCACAGTGTATTTCACCTTCGAGATTCAGTTCGGAGTCAATAAGAACAAATTGCGACAGGAGCACAAGAATTCGTATCTTACGGCGGCCCAAAAACTACATCATTCATTTCTTTGAATAGCCACTTTTTGGAACTGTTTCAGATTTTTTGTGCACCATCCAGAGGAAGGGTCGCCTTCTTGCAGAATTCACTAGTGCTTGCCACGATAATATATTTTTTTAATATATTACATTAGAAAATTCGTCTATGAGGATGAATTTTACCTATAGTTCTCTTGCACAGGTGCTTAAAATATTAGTTTTCGAAAGAAAGGTCTTTCAGAGGATATTTGACCCAGTTAAGGAGAATGGTAAATGGAGAATTAAATTCAGCCAAGAACTAGCTAACTTATACATGGAACCGGATGTAGTGAAATATATCCGGGTTAGGCTGAGATCGGATGGACAAGTTGCACGGATCAAAGAATCCCCTCAATCCCAAAGAAGCTACTGAGCATGGAGCAGGTTGGAAAAAGAAAAGTGGACAGACCGAAACTGAGATGGAAAATGGAGTAAGTGCTGATGGATGGAATCCATGGATTTTTTTTTCAGCCATCTAAGGGAGGGCAGGGCGCCCCCTGGTAGAATTCGGTCACCATTATAATTTTTTTTTATATTACATTAGGAAATTCGTGAATGATAATTTATTTTTCCTATATTTCTCTTTTCTTTAAATAAGTGTTTTTGTCCCTTTTTTCGGAATTTTTTTCACCATCTAAGAGAGGGCGCGCCCCCTGGCAGAACTCGCTAGTGCTGGTCACGATAATATATATATTTTTTTATATTACATTAGGAAATTCATATATGAGGATGCATTTTCAATATATTTCTCTTTTCTTTAAATACGTGTTTTTGTCAATATTTTCGAAAAAAAATTTCACCATAGTAGATAAAGAATGAGGTACTGGCACTCTTTTTAGGGCAGCCAATCAGAAGCCAGGATTTCAGTGACGTCATCATGGCGAGAAATTTGAATTTGAACCACGATGCCTTTTCGGACCTCCAATCAGCCTTAACCACCAGACGGTCGGCCGTCCAGCCAGCCTTAACTACCACGTGGTCAGTCACGTGATCCTTAGGCCACGCCCACTTTTGCCTTATTCCTATCTTAACCACCTAAACACGCCCCTTTTCTGTCGTGCGGCCTCCCACCTTTACTCCTCACCCCTCTCTCGGAGGCTGAGTGTGCCCGGCCGCCATCTTGTTTTTGGATACTTACGAGATTTTCTTCTTGTATGTCGTCCCGAGACCCTTTTCGGTCGTGCGACCCTCACATTTTCCCCCCACTCCTCTATAACAGACTGAGTGTAACCGGCTGCTATTTTGTTTTACTGCAATTTGAGAGACTTATGGCGTTGTTCGCCATTTTGTTTTTCTGTAACCTTCCTAATTTTATCTCTTATTTTATAACCTTCCTAATATTTATCTTTTGTATAACCTTCTTATTTTTTACATTTTCAGGGCCACGTGATCAGTCATGTTGCCACCGTCATGTTCCCTGTAACCTTCCTACTGGTTATATTTTATATAACCTTCTCAATGTTTACCTTTTCAGTGTCACTTGATCAGTAGCTAATTGGTTATTTATATAGGATTTTTAGTAATTCTTTTATGAAATCCTTATTTCATATTGATCGCCTTGTTCTTGTAATTATTAAAACATATCGTCACAACCTGTAAACAGGTTTGGTTACGTTGCGGAAACATCCAATCCTGTCTATATTTTATGTAAACAATGATCTTTAATCCTCTTACTCTTAATCCTCTTGACGTAAATGGACTTTGACACTTTAATCCTTTATTTCTTATTCTTTCTCCAACACGAGTTTGAGTATCTCTATTTTACACGGTTCTTGAGCCACATCTTGAGTTACAGTTGTTTCGTAACTATTCTCATCATTTAAGTTCTTGACATATCAAGGATGGTGTTATCCAAATGATGAGATTACAAACTTAATATCGCCCGAAGGTGAGTTTAATGTGATAATTCCATTGGCGAAGTTGCTTGTAGATTATCCAAAGATCATGTTGAATGTGAAGCTAGAATTGATTTTAATAAGAAGCCAGCGTGATGAGAATAGTTACAAAACAACAATAACTGTGGCTCAAGAACCGTGTAAAATAGGGATACTCAAACTATGTTGGAAGTTGCCGTATGTAACTGTCAATGAGCAACAAAAACTGGCTCTCATGTGACACCTCAGGTCTGAAAGGACGTTCTTTGTTCCTTTCCCTAGCTGGGAACTCTTTGACTATCCACTCTTGCCCACGAGCAAAAGACAAATCTGGTCTGTTAAAACATCGAGTCAAATGGAAAAACCTCGTTACATTATTTTAGCCTTTCAAACCAATAGGCAAAACAATGCTCGAAATGATTCTAGTCAATTCGATCATTGTGTTATGACAAACGTCAAGCTCTATCTGAATTGTAAATCATATCCGTATGATGATATGAATTTGGATTTTTCTACAAATTGATATGCTTTGCTCTATCACATGTAAACAGCGTTTCAACAGTCTTACTATGATGATTCTCAATATGGTGAACCACCAACGAGTTGGGAAAATTTTAAGAGTAAGGCGCATCTGGTCGTGATTGACTGCTCGAAACAAACCGAGTCTATAAAAACTGGTCCGGTTGATGTAAGGCTGGAGTTTGAATAGAAAAATAATTTTCCACCGCTTACTACGGCCTACTGTCTCATTATACATAATAGAGTTATCCAATAAAATCCATTGACTGGCATAGTTAGTCGAATGGTATAAAAGTAGCCGACACCTGCTTTAGAGAATCATTTATCAACCTGGCGTCATGCATTGTATATCTCCATAGTTTCGTGGACGACGATTCCGAATTCATCGTTAAAGAACTCGCAGTTTTAAATTATAACCTTCTATGCATACGCCACTGGCTTTTCAAACCTCCCAAAGAACCGATCAAATTTAACTCCAAAACTGATGGTACAAATCAATGGCTATCCCACCGCTATCATAAAATTAATTGCTACGAAGGGGGATGTGGAATATGATTTTCTGAGTTCAGTCCTCCATGAAAATCTGAAGAAGTACGCTGTTGTCTTCGCAAAAATTCAAAAGAAAATGCATTTTCTCCGCCGTTTCATTCAAAGCGCATTAATTGATCTGGAGGAACGCAATTGCCCCAGAATTGACAGTTTAAAACCTCCTATAGCAATCCGTCGATTTGGTGGCTGTCATTGCCTGATGCGTTATGCAATTCCCAAAATGTGTACAATTTATCGTGCCTACTCTCTAGTCCACTGGCTAAGGACAAATATATAAATAGCTGTTTGTTTTTGTTTATATTTCATAAAATAAAAAAAATAATATAAAAAAAATATATATATAAACAGGAAAAAAGAATATAAATATAAGTACATTAAAAAAAAAAGTTAATTGTTTTGTTTTGTTAAATCACTTTTATATTGAACTTTTAAGTATCCTAAAGTTGATGTTTTCGTTATTTAAACTGTGCAGTTGTTTTTTTAAGATTATTTTTCTTTTTTATACATGGCTTTTGTTGATATATTATTGTTGTTATTGTTTTAAAATTAATGGTCACTGGCGAGGTATTAATTTACCCGTGAACCACACAATGTGTGTGTGTGTGGAATGTATGTTTTGGTCACTGGCGAGGTATTAATTTACCCGTAAACCTGTATGTTATGGTCACTGGCGAGGTATTGATTTATCCGTAAACCAAAGAATGGATGTATGGAATGTGTGTACTGGTCACTAGCGAGGTATTGATTTACTCGTAAACCAAAGGAATGATTTGGTAGAAGTACCAACAATATTATATCAGCAACCTTCCCGAAGCACTCATACCTTGACGTGGTGGGAAGGCTTAATTCTAAATATTATATTTAGAAAACTAAGATGAGTGCGACTAATCATAAATCTATCAAGGTTTATCCCTGAGCTTATATTTTCATGAAATGTTTGATTGGTGGATGATTACAAATTCAAAGTCATTGTTTACATATAATCTAGACAGGATGGAACAAGTCCGTAACATGATCAAACGTGTTTACAGGTAGGTAAAGATGTTTTGAGTATTAAAAGATCAAAGTCCATGTTAATAATTAGATAAGAAAGGATTAAAAAGTTTGTTTACATGTTTTGGAGAAAGAATAAGCAATAAGGGATTTAAGTGTTAAAGTCCATTTATCAAGAGGATTAAGAGTAAGAGGATTAAAGATCATTGTTTCCACATAATCTAGACAGGATTGGACGTGTCCGCAACGTAACCAAACCCGTTTACAGGTGGATAAAGGTTGGCATTGTGACGATATATTTTAATAATTACAAGAACAAGGCGATTAATATGAAATAAGGATTTCATAAAAGGATTACTAAAAATTCTATATAAATAACCAATTAGCTACGGTCACGTGACTCATCAAGTGACACTGAAAAGGTAAACATTGAGAAGGTTATATAAAATATAGCCAGTAGGAAGGTTACAGGGAACATGACGGTGGCCACATGACTGATCACGTGGCCCTGAAAATGTAAAAAATAAGAAGGTTATACAAAAGATAAATATTAGGAAGGTTATAAAATAAAAGATAAAATTAGGAAGGTTACAGAAAAACAAAATGGCGAACAACGCCACAAGTCTCTCAAATTGCAGTAAAACAAAATAGCAGCCGGTTACACTCAGTCTGTTATAGAGGAGTGGGGGGAAAATGTGAGGGTCGCACGACCGAAAAGGGTCTCAGGACGACATACAAGAAGAAAATCTCGTAAGTATCCGAAAACAAGATGGCGGCAGGGCATATTCAGCCTCTTATAGAGGAGTGGGGAGGGGGAAATTCTCTAACGCTGGTCACGATAATAATTTTTTTTTATATTACATTAGGATATTACAAATAAATATATTCATCGTCTATGAGAATGATTTTTTCCCTATATTTATCTTTTCTTTAAATAGCTGCTTTTTGGAACTTTTTTTGGATTTTTTTTCCAGCTCCCATGGAGGGGAGGGGGTTCTCGATCCCTGACTGGATCCGCTAGTGGGGAGAAATAGCTAAAAAGTTCACCATACAACCAGCTAAGTGATAACATCCACCTAGATATTAGCATGCAAACTTGTGTTTGGCAATGAGTAAAATAACGGTCCTATCAGTCCTATTTACACATAGCAATCGCCACGAAAGACTTTCACATATATTTCTATAGTAAAATTATAAATAGATTCTTTTTCTATTCAATCTTGATTCTTAACAATTTTCTTTACATGCGCCTTCTGAGACATATAGTAAATTATATTCAGAATTGAGTGTAGGTTCTATAACTATGATGACATATGTTAATTGTATTTTGTAACTATTTCACTTCATGAAAGGAACATTTATTCTATTCTATTATTGTAGTTATGTTTCTACTTTAATGTAATTTCCTCTACTTTTGTAACATTTGAGTAATAACAAACTATTATTTTAGCAATCGTCTGAAATCTTTTTTCTTCAGAATTATATAGTTACAAATAGTAAACTGTAAACACGATACGTGTAGAGAAGTCCGATGGAAATTATAATTCAACCTGCTTATCTAGATTTCAAATACATAATTAATATATTTTTAAGTAGAGCTGATTCCTTCTGTAACGGATAGAAATACAATATATTAAATAAAAATAAATGCGGTTTCTGGAACCCCCTAGCAGCCTTAGAAAAGCGGTGAGCCAGAAACGTAGTACTTAGTTATTTTTATTTGTTATGTTTATGTATTATTTAATTTATTTTGTTGGTAGTATTATTTTCTAGATTTATTATTATTATTATTTGTAAATAATTCATAAAAATGAAAATCTAAATAGACGTGAAAACCTTTTAAATATAGTTTTAACGCAAATTCCTTTATAGGAAATTTCGTACGTGTTGTGATCCCAGTTAAGACCCTTACCTTTAAACACACTGTACATTTCGTTTTTTGAAACTGCTAATTTCGTTCATCACTTAATCGACAATAATCTTCTAAATAGCATGATAAATTGTTCGACATCATTACTCTGCTTTGTTTATCTATAGATTTCACAAGAATTAGACAATCCGCCTTCTATGTTAGTTCACATGAGTTTATTATTGAGTACACTAGCGGATCCAGGCGCCCTATCCCCTCCACCCTGGAGGCTGGAAACAATTCCAAAAAAAGTTCTAAAAAGCAGCTACTTAAAAAAAAGAGAAATATTCATCCTCATAGACAAATTTTTTAATGTAATATAAAAAAATCTGATACGCGCAACACACACCTTCCACTTACCGCTCAACTTTGAATAGAAACTATTTTCTGGCCATGTTGGACCATTATCAAGTTTTTTAATATCATTTTTAACTGAGCTAAAGCTAAAATATTACAGCTAACAAATCATAAATACTATTAAAATAACAAAAATCCTATTAAATATGTCACCGGTTGATTATGGATTGTACGATTCGTTGATTATGGATTGTACGACTATTAGTTATTAAACTGTTATTTTACATTGCATAGTTTACTAAAACGGAATTAAGAAATTTGCAATGTCTGTCATAGGCAGATCAAAAGTTGTCACACTGATTGTAACTAGATTCTGTTGGAATACCGCATAGGGAAAATTGATCACATTATTCACTAATTTAATTTTCTAAAAGGTTTTTCGGATTAAACGGACGATAGATACCTAATTTTTTAAATATAGTATCAGATCTAGAGTTATTAAACAACAGTAAATATATTTAAGGTTATAAACGTATCCATGAAATATTTTTATATTTCACTTCTTCTTTCACACAAGTACCATAAAATAGTATCTTAAACAATGTCATCTTGAATCCGAGGGTTTTAAATACTGTTTCAAACTTAAAAAGAAATTTAAAATAGAGACTGAATTAGAGCCAAAACCTCCTGACACAGGAGAATATACTTAAATATAAAGGAAAGTGGTCGAAGAAATATTTATAATGAGATTAAGTGATAATCTGAATAATAAAACTTTCATGGACTACAGTCCTTTTAATGTTTGCAGACTTGTGAAAGGTTATGGTCCAAATGTGATTGTAAAATCTTTGAGAAATGGTACGATATTATTGAATGTAAATAATGAAAAAGATTTTAGAAATATAGAAAATATAAAAATGTTCCAAAATATTCCGATAGTATTTGAATTACACAAATCACTTAATTTTTCAATTGGGGTCGCCTACGTCCCAGAATTGGTAAATTGTACTGAAGATAAATAGTGTCTGAATTTGAGAACCACGGAGTTGTGAAGGTTAAAAGAATCTATAAAAAAAATAAATAATGAAAATAGAGCCACTCCGTTACTGATTTTGACGTTTGAAAAGAGCGAATTACCTGAAAGAGTTTTATTGGATTTCTTGTCTATAAAAATTAGACCTTATGAACCGAAGCCACTCCTTTGTTTTTCTTGTTATACATAAAACTAGAAAGCATTGTAATATTATTAATTGTGGAAAATGTGGAGAAAATTCACATAACTCTGACAATTGCATAAACGATCAAATTTAGTGCCTGAATTGCCTTGGTAGTCATCCTGCTTATAGTTCTAAATGTCCAGTATACGAGAGAGAGAAAAGGATAGAGGGTATGAAAACACGGGAGATAATTTCATATCGTGAAGCAGAGTTTAGGTTGAAGCAGAGTTTAGGAATTAGCCATTGTAAATGACACAGGTAGAACAGACGCTGAGGTTGTGGCAGCACATCCTCCGCCTGCCTCCACTTCCGAGCAACAGCGAACGTGTTTGACAGAGGCTCTAGTTGAACAAGTCTCAAAATCAGCTAGCACTGTCGAAGTTTTATTTAAAAAGATAAGTATAATGGAATCTACTTTAAACAAAATTGATTCTAATAAAAAGATCGACGGTTGTGACAAAATAATTGTTTCTTTATCGAAAAATAATAATCAAAATGGAAATAAAGTCAACATTAGTGTTAAAGAACAAAAGATAATAAATGAAAATAAAAATAAACCAGATACTATATCAAATATACATATGTTAAATTATAACATGAAAAGAAATCGCCCATTGTCTCAAAATTCCTCTTTCAGTGATCAAAGTGTTTCTTCGAAAAATATACATGTTACAAAACAAAAAGTTACAAAGTTAGTAAGAAATCTTAACTGTAAACATACTACCTATACTAGTGTCACTGTTAATACCTCTTGATAATCACAACTATTATACACTTAAATATAATAATAAAACTTTATTCAACGACTTTTAATATTGTCATTCATTTTATGCTTGGATATTTAATTTATAAAATATTATTATTTATGTTTAATTTCTCTTACTTAATGTTTCTTGTAATCGTATTCTACTTGTTATCAACTTATAAAACAAATAAACCACTCGTATCATTTTCAATATTCATAGCATAATTACCCTTTTTATTTATTTTTTAAAAAGCATTATTGTCATTTTTATCGGCTCAAATTTAATGACAGACAGTATAGGTAGAGCATATTATATCAAATGAATATATTACAGTGGAATATAAATTGTCTAAACCAACGTAGAGATGAATTAAAATATTTACTCAGTAACTATAACTGCTCTGTAGCCTGTCTACAAGAAACCAATTCAAAACCTACTGAACATTTTGATCTCCGGGGATACGCAATAAGCAGAAATGATTATACAGATGGTCGAATCTTTTCTAGATAGGTGTAATTTGAATATTTTAAATAACTATATTTACCAAACTCACTCCTGTGCTAGATCTGGAAAACTTTCTGCAATAGATTTGACAATTACAAGCACCCAATGGTATGTACTAGATGACCCACACGGTAGCGATCACTTCCCCATCATTATTAATTATCTCGATAAATGCTTCTCACCCAGCAGACATAGCAAGTGGTTGATTGAAAAATCTGATTGGGTCCTTTTTCAAGAGGCAGCTCAGCTTGCGGACATTAATTTATCTTAATCTGATGCTGGTCAGCTAATTGCCCAATTAAACACTAGATTGCTACAAGCGGCTCAGGTAGCGATTCCATATAGTTTCACACCTGAAACCACAAATAATAGTTTATACTCCCCTGTTCCCTGGTGGACTGATGGATGTGATAAGGCGATAAATGACAGAAAAAAAGCTTTAAAAAATGTATACGCTGACCATCTTCTGAAAAGTTAGAGATATATAAATCTGCCAGAAAATATGCGAGATATGTAATTAAAAAAAGCAAAAAATTATCATAGCAGAATTTTCTCTGTTAAGTTAGCTTTAACACACCGAGTGTTATTTTCTGGTAAATGATTAGAAAAAAAATGGGTTTAGGTTATTCCCCTCAAATAAAGTGCTTAAAAGATCGCGATCAATATCAAACTGACCCTGTAAGTCTATCGAACAATTTAGCTAAACATGTTTATACTATCTCCTCGTCCTTAAATTACTCAGCATACTTTCTCAATATTCCTCACGCGGGCTCATTACCGCGTATGGGGAGCGTCCCACGGGTGGCGGATGTGGGGATGGTCGATGGAAATTCCTTGGAAGTTCCTCCCGGCTAAGTCCGATGGACTCGCTGACCAACAATGAGAGGGGCCCTCCAGACTTGCTGGAGGGAGGGGACCTCCAGACTTGCTGGAGGTAGGGGCCCACCAGACTTGCTGGAGGATGTGACGTAGGATTGAACGCCTTACTCACATATCATTAGTTCACCAAACACCACAAATAGTCATGGATCTTCCTAAGGTAAAACGCTCATTATCCGGAAGTAAACTAGTCCCCCGTTCGGGTCTCCGGGTGGGGACTGCTTTAGGGGATTCATGGCGCAAGTTGAAATATAGGGATTTAAATATTGGTACGTGGAACGTAAGGAGTTTAAACACAGCAGGGGGGCTAAAAGCGGTCGCGAATGAGGTGAATGGGTACAATTTGGATGTCGTGGCTCTGCAAGAGGTTCGCTGGCCAGGGGAGGGCTCGATGAGGGAAGGAAAGTACACTATTTGGTACGGAGGAAGCGGGAATCACTGTTTAGGTACCGGGTTTCTAATTAGGAGCAGATTACTATCCGCTTTGAGCGACGTACAATTCTTTAGTGATAGAATTTCGGTAGCTACATTTCAGGGACGTTGGTTTAAAATCGCATTAATAAACATACATTGTCCGACCGAAGACAGTGACGATGAAGTCAAAAGTGAATTTTACAATAAACTCGAATGGGTTTTTGATAAACTACCGCGAAACTACATGAAAATAATTATAGGTGACGCGAACGCAAAGGTAGGAAGGGAAGGAGTTTATATTCCGACGGTTGGTAAAGAAAGCTTGCACGAATGTAGTAATGATAATGGGATCCGTCTGATAAATTTTGCCATCTCGAAAAACCTGATAATTAAAAGTATGACGTTTAAACATAAGGAAAACGTTTAAACACGAAATCAAATCGATCATGTCTTGATACAACATAGCTGGCAAAGCAGTATAATTAATGTACGGTCTTATCGTGGAGCAGAATGTGGGTCGGATCATGAATTAGTAATCGTGAAACTTCGACAAAAACTTAATATAAAAAAGAGAAAAGAAAACCGTTTCGATTTTGAGAATTTTAATTTGGACAAATTAAAAAATCCATCAATTAGAATCCAATTCGAGCTAGATGTTAAGAATAGGTTTGAAGCTTTAGAGCTTCCTGACGAGGACCACGAGGATATTGACAAGTTATGGGTAGAGATCAGGGATAATATTAAAGCAGTCGGTAACTCGTGTCTAGGAAAAAAGGAAAATAAGAATAACAAACCGTGGTTTGATGAAGATTGCTTAAACATGTGCGAAAAACGAAAAGCCGCTAAATTAAAAACTCTAAATAATCCTAGCGAAGATAATCTGGAATACTTCCGAACCTCGAAGAACGAAACGACAAAATTGCTCAAAAATAAAAAAAAAGGGAGTATCTCAAAAATAAAATAATTGAAATAGAAACTAATGGAATCGAAAATAACGTAAGGGACATGTACAAAGGTATAAACAGATCACGTAAATATGTAGGGCCCATAACGTCTGGAATTAGCTATGATAATAACAATATTCTGACCGATCCGGTTGACATATTGAATAAATTTAAGGACAACTTTGACAATATTTTAAATACGGGAAATTATGATCTGTGTCCTCCTTCTGAATACCAGATTGCTGAACCGTTGATAGAAGAACCGAGTAAAGAGGAAGTTGAATTAGCTATCGGAAAATTAAAATCTTATAAAGCAGCGGGAACCGACAATATTCCTACTGAACTAATTAAGGTATGCGGGAAAGTTGGAGTTTCTAAAATACATCGGTTGGTTAAAAAGATCTGGGTGAATGAGAAATTACCTGAAGAATGGAAAGAATCTATTCTTATTCCGATTCACAAAAAGGGCGCGAGGACGGATTGTAATAACTATCGAGGAATTTCACTCCTTCCGGTATGTTATAAAATATTCACTTTAATCTTAACCAGTCGAATCACGGAATACGCCCAGGAAATTATCGGAGACTACCAATGCGGATTTAGACGGAATCGTTCGACTATTGAGCAAATATTTTCTTTACGGCAAATATTAGAGAAAAAATTGGAGTACAACGGTATTGTTCACCAGCTGTATATAGATTTTAAAAAGGCTTACGATTCTATTGACCGCCAGAAACTGTATAATATTCTAATCGGGCAGTGGATTTCTAATAAATTAGTAAATCTAGTCAGGATGTGCTTGACGGAGACACTTGATAAAGTTAGAATCGGTAATAACATTTGAGGTTCGTTCGGGTTTAAAAAATAGGGATTCTCTTTCGCCTGTCCTGTTCAATTTGGCATTAGAACATGCCATTAGGGAGGTAATGCTTATCGAGAAAGGGTTGGATCTGGGTGGGACAACATCCGTGCTGGGCTATGCGGATGATCTGGTACTGTTAAGCGAAGACCTTGAAACTATAAAACTAAATACGACAACGTTAATGAAAGCCGGTAAAGAACTAGGACTCGAAATAAACGTGGATAAAACAAAATATATGGTTAGCTGCAAAAATGGCGATACTACTGGTGATATCGATATAGATGGTAATATGTTTGAACAGGTAGATAAGTTTAGGTATCTAGGTTCTATGGTAACTAGAAAAAACGAAATTGAAGAAGAAATTAAGGTTAGACTGAAGGCGGGAAACGCTTGTTATTTTTCTGTGACAAAACTACTTAGTTCGCGCCTCTTGTCCCGAAACTTAAAAATTAGAATCTATAAAACAATTATCTTGCCTACAGTTCTTTATGGGTGCGAAACTTGGCCGATTGCATTAAGGGATGTGCAGCGTCTTAAGGTTTTTGAAAATAAAGTATTGCGTAGAATATTCGGACCAAAGAAGGGTGAGTTAACCGGAGAGTTCAGACGATTACACAACGCCGAATTGCGTGAACTGTATCCGAGTAATATAATTGAGATAATTTCATCGCGGCGAATCAAATGGGCTTGTAAAGTTGTTGGACTTAGTAACGAGAGAATTCCTAAAAAGTTAATATTTGCTGTGCCGAATGGTAAGCGTCCGAGGGGTAGACCGAAGCGAAGGTGGGAAGATTGCATTAAAGCCGATCTGAAGGGACTGGGTTTGGACGGCGAACGGTGGAGGGAGGTGTGTAATAAGCGATTGGTGGTGTCGGCATCGAACCTTCGGGTTCGCTAAGCCTTTTATTATTATTATTATTACTTTCTCAATATAAAATAAACCATAGAATCAATACCGTTAGTTATTACTAATAATTCATTAGAGCCCTTAAATCTGCCTTTTTCAATGGCTGCATTTATTATAGCTTTGAATTCACGAAAAGATTCTTCACCCGGTCCAGATCAGATTTGTATACGTATGCTTAAAAACTAGAGTCTTTCTAATAAATCAATGATTCTAAAATTCTTGAATAAATTATTTTTGTCTAATAGTTTTCCAAATATCTGGAAAAAAGCTATCACTATTCCTATTCTAGAGAAAGATAAAGATTCTATGAATATTAATAGATATAGACCGATTAACTTAACCTCTATTATTATTTTACTTTTGTTAATTTTATGTTGCCGATATATATGGTATGAATGTGTTCATATCTCGCTATAATTATTGTCCACGTTACAGGTTATTATATTTCTAAATAAATAAAAAAAAAAAAAAAAAATCCTATTCATCATTTCGACCATCTCCTTCTTATACCCACTCGTAGACTCCTAGTATCCTCCCTCATCTTCCCCCACCTTGACTACGGCTTGTGGTGTACGGCTACCAGTTAGCGTGGCTCTTCCCCTCCTTCAGAAGACAATACTTCCTTGCACATTCCTTTACCAAATAATCATCAATCATCGCCCGTCCTATGTTTTTTTTTTTTTTTTCTTTTTTTTCCAGTAAAATAATAATTACACTCGAGAATATTTTATTTTATATTTTAGTTGTTTACATACTATTATTTAAGTTGTTGTATATATTGTTTGAACCTTTATTAAGTTAGTTTTTGGCCAGATATGTATTTTTCTTTTGTAACTGTTCATTATTGTTATTCTAAGATGACATAGTCCCAGAACAAAGTTTATTTTCATATTTGGTAAATGGTTGACTGTCGTGGATAATGAAGAGAAGAATAGTTGGGGTGATCAGTCAAAAAAGAAGGCAAAAATTAACGGTAATATTTATTTTTACATATGCCGACGTTTCTACCTGAAGTTCAGGCCTTCATCAGGGCTAAGAAAATAACCAGATAACAAGGTTTGTTATCTGGTCGTTGGCCCCGTGTAGAAAGTTTATTTTCTATTCTATTCTATTCTACAATCTACAAAAGGTCGCGGGGCCACTGCCGTTTCAACCATGTTGGAGGATTATAGGGATGGGTGGTGCTTGATAGTGATTGTGCAAGAGCATGATAAGTAAAGTTCTGGTGAAATTTGGAGATTTTTTCTGGGATAAGGGCCAGGACAAACGTGTTGTTGAGGTCCTGATGTAGGGTTTTGTTGGTTACAAGAAAGGTGTATCGACCATTGTTCGTAGGACTTTTGACTGGAAAGATTGGATTCGTTTGATGTTAGAAAATTTTGCTGCTCCCCACAGTTCTAGTCGTTAGGTCCAAATAGGTTCAGTATTGTCTTGTAGATCAGTATTTTATTTTCAATAAAAAGTTTAGATGTTCTGTTTAGTAGTCTGTATAGCAGGCCGTATCGGCATTTTCTAATATACGTGTTGCCTATGTACGCTCAATACTGTGCGAAGCAGTTCGGTTTCGCCCTTTCCATTTCTTTGTGCAGATAGAATAATGCATTCAATATTAAAATTTCCTATTTTCTTATGATATGGTACAAATTCCGAACAATTTATTCCGCAATTTCTGAACAATAACGAGCTATAACTAATTTGATGTTAGAAAATTTTGCTGTTCCCCACAGTTCAAGTCCGTAAGTCCAGATAGATTTCAATATTGTCTTGTAGATCAGTAACTTGTTTTCAATGGAAAGTTTAGATTTCCTGTTTAGTAACCGGTATAGTTGGCCATATCGTCGGTTAAGTTCCTGTCTTTTAAGTCTAGTATGGATGTTCCTCGTTTGTCGTCTGTCTAAGAGAAAGCCAAGATACCGGACTAGATCTGAGAAAGGAAGCTGGGTGGTGTTAAAATATACTAGTGGACAGGATTTATAACGGAGGGTGAAGGTAATGTGTTTACATTTGGATTTCTTTATCTTAATGCGCCATTTCTTATAACGATGTTTAATCAAAGATAGGTGCATTTGTAGGTTTATGACGATGTTTTGGGATCTGGTTTAGTTGAAAGGATTGCGGCATCATCAAACGAATGTATATGTAGTAAAAAGAATTTAAAGGATGGGACCCAAGATGCTGCCCTCCGGAACTCCCTTCTCAATTGAATAACAGTCGGAGAATTCAGTACCACAGCGAACTTGAAAAGAGCGGTCAGAGAGGTAGGATCGGAGTATTAGATACAAGGACTGTGGTAGTAGTAGGCTGGTTTGACTGGTTTTAGGAAATGACGATGGTGGAATCTTTCCATTGTAGAGGAAATTGGGTGGTTCTTGAATAATTCTCAATTACAAATGTAAATAAGATATATGATATCTTTGAAGTGGAAGTTGTCGAAGGATCTATGTGTTAGGTGGTCGTATCCTGGAGATTTATGAGGAGTCATTTTGCCTAAAATGTATTTGACCTCAGATGGATTAACTATTATAGGTGATAAGGAGAGTGGGATTAGTGAAGAGAGAAGTTCTTCTACTTTTGCTGTAGTATTCACGGAGGAGTGAATAAATTGGAGAGGTGTCTGACGAATTCCTCAGCTTTGTCTTCGTCAGGCGCTACCCAGGAGTCATCGCATCGATGGAGGGGATTTTCGTATGGCCGCTCGCCTGACAATTGTGGCACTGCACGATTTCTCACTTGGGGTATGGTTTCTCTACTTTCACCATTGTGTAATATAATCTTGTTATATAGTATATTTTCTCAATACCGGGTGATGGCTCCAGATCAACGAAAAATAAAGGTAGTGGAACTTTATTTTTTACTCCAGGCTGCTCCTTATTCTCCTTCATAACGTTGGTTACCTGCCATTCTTTGAATCCAAGCGTCTTTATTTCCTCTTTTATCACTTCAGATGGGGTTGAGGAGTTCAAATTTCTTATTACAACTAGTAATGCTCTCTATTGCCTCAGCTAGTATGAGTGAAAATTCGCCTTCTTTTCTGATAAATATTTCAATTTTTTTCGATACGCTTCAGCAATACCTGGTATTATTTTAGTGTCATTGGTTCTGTTGATACACGAATAACTGCCGGAGGAGATTTTATTTAGTTGGGTACACAACAAATGAAAATGTTTGGACAAATTTCGGAGGAAGCCTTAGTTCCCTGGGTATTGCTGCAGACTCCATTACTTCTCTGTTATTCTTTTTCTGTAAGCATTATTGTGCTGTTAGCAATTTCAAACCAAAAACAAAAGATCCTGAAACCAGATTCTCATCAGCCGGCGTGACTGAGCAATCTATGCTGTTTGACGAACCATCAACATTGGTAGAAATGGAAGCTGCTCTCCAGAAGCTATCAGGAGGAAAGTCACCGAGTTCTGTTAAAATATTCCCTGAATTTCTCAACAACTTGATATTTACTGTGTACTTCTATAAAGAGTGAAGCCAGTATAATATGTGCCTCATCGCTTATCGCCATTTTCTGCTACATCTGAGACTCCCCTCTCTAGCAGTCGTGGCTTTGCCACGGTACAGGTAGGAGCTGCGCTCGTCGTTTCTCTAAGATTAAGGACACGTAGACGATGTTTTATTTTATTTTTTTTAGGGAGGGAAGTGGGTAGTTCGGAGGATACAATTGTATATATAGGTTAGAAATATGATGGCTTTGGATGGTAGTTGTCGCAGTATCTGTGGGGTTAGAAGGTCGTATCCAGAAGATTTACGAGGAGTGATTTTGCGTAATAGGTATTTGACCTAAGAGGGATTAACTGCTTTAGGTGGTAAGGAGAGTGTGATAGGTGAAGAAAGGAATTCTTCTACTTTTACTGTGTGGTTAGGATGAGATTCTAGATGGGGAGTGAAGGTATAGGAAAGGAGCTAGGCAAATTCCTTGGCTTTGTCTACATCAGACGCTGCCCAGGTACCATCACCTCGACAAAGCGGATGGGAAATATGATGGGATTTTAGGATTCTTTTGGTGGTATTCCAGAGGGAATTATCATGAACAGAGAGTGTGGTAAGGTAGGAGTTGAATGATCGGGATCTGAAGGTGGCTAATTCTTGTTTTAATTTTTTATAGTAATAATTGTAGGAGTGGCGGTCGGCGGGATGTCTGATACGTTGTCATAATAACCTGGCACGGCGTTTTATGTGGATTAAGTCAAGGAGGTGTTGAGGTAAAATGGGTTTCTTGAGGATTTTTGAGAAATGATCAGCAGAAAAGTAAGAAATCAAATTTTAATGTTTTAATGTTTATGTAAGTCATGCTTTTTGATTAATAGGAAGAGATAACTAAAGAAATATTTAATTTAAGTAATTAAAAACTGTTTTCATGTAAACTAGATAAAATTTTCTTCAAATGAAAATATAGCTTGTTGATAAAACTATTTAAAGAGGAATTTTGAGCGGCTAAACTTGGCTAAGTTCTACTTTTTTTAAAAATATTTTTTATGTAAAATATTTACGAAACTGTTTTTTTCTCCTAGATCTCTGTCTTAAGAATTTTTTTAAAAAAATCTTTTTATTGAGAAATAATACATTTTGCCACATTTAAGGGCACTGAGTACTAAAGCTGAGTGAGGCCCATTCATACTATATATACAATGCAATAAAAAAAATAAATAAATAAAAATATATATCTATATAACAAGGGTAAAAACTATAAAACTAAAGTAATGTAACTTGAATTCAAATAAAAAAATAATAATAATAATTAAAAAAAATACAGAAATTGGTAGCAAAATAAATAAGTCATAAGTAAAACAAATAGATATATAAAAAAGAAAAACATTCATACTTAATATATTAAAAAAAAAATTCATACTTAATATATAAAAAAGAAAAACATTCATACTTTATTTACAATCAGCCAAGGGAGCTCCGAGTCCAGCCCCTTCCTCCACGTGTGAAGGACAAAGCGAGACTCTAAGAGATCCCAGCGCTTCTCTCTCAGCGTGAGTGGAGAGGCTGGCCATTGCCAGAACTCCAGTGACAGTCTTTACAAAAGGTCTCGAGGCCAATGCCGTTCCAACCTTCGAGGAGGGTTGTAGGGGTGACTGGAGCTGGATAAGGATTGTGCTAAGGAGTTAGGATGGTGGATTAGGTTCAGATGAAAATTTGAGAATCGAGATGGAATAACGTCAAGGACATAAGGGATGTAAAGGTCATGATGTAGGGTTTTGTTTGTAACATAATAAGGAGCATTGACTATTATACGGAGGACTTTAGACTGAAAGGATTGTATATTAATAGTTTGTTTTCTATTGAGAGATTGGATTTTCTGTTAAGTAGTCTGTATAGCTGGCCAAATCGTCGGTTAAGTTCTTGTCTTTTAAATCTGGTATGTGGGTTCCAAGTTAGTCTTTTGTCTAAAAGGAATCCAAGATACCGAACTGTGTCTGAAACGGGGAGAGGTACAGAGTTGAAAAGGATATGTGAACAGGATCTGCGTCGGAGGGTAAAGGTGACATGCTTGCATTTGGATTCATTTATCTTAATGCGCCAATTGTTGCACCATTGCTCAATCAGGGAGATGTGTCTTTGTAGGTTTAAGGATGCTGTTTCAGGATCTGAGTGGGATGACAGGATGGTGGTATCGTCAGCGAAGGTTGCTAGAAGGGTATCGGGGTTGGTTGGAATGTCAGCGGTGAAGAGGATGAAGAGAACTAGGCCCAAGACACTGCCTTGTGGAACACCAGCTTCAATTGGATAATAGTTGGAGAATTCAGTGCCGCAGCGGACTTGAGGAACGATTTGAGAGGTAGATTTGAGTACTAGGTACAAGGATTGGGGTAAGTGAGTTTTGAGCCTGAAAAGCAAGGCCTTGTTGAACAGTGGAATGTCTTGAGCGGAATCCAAACTGATGGGATGGGATATTGTGGGTTTCGAGTATGGGTTGGATGCGTTTGAGAAGGATTTTTCCAAAGATTTTGAAGAGGATTGGGAGCAAACTTATTAGTCTATAGGATGAGGTATTATTAACAGATTTACCTGGTTTTGGGAAGAGGATGATTGTGGAGTGTTTCCATGTCAGAGGAACGTATATGAGGAATATAATTGCTTTTTTGGGAAGTTGTCTAAGGATCTGGGAAGTAAGGAGATCGTGTCCAGGGGATTTTCGAGGTTTTAGGTTGCTTATAAGGAATTTGACCTCAGAGGGGTTGAAAGCTATAGGAGGCAAGGAGAGAGGAATAGGAGAAGAGAGGAATTTTTTAACTTCAACAGTGAGGTTGGAATGGAGTTCGTTGTGGGGAGTAAATGTTTTGGATAGGTGTTTGGCAAATTCTTCAGCTCTAGTCTCATCTGACGAAGCCCAGGTTCCATCATCGCATCGGAGGGGATGGGAAACAGAATGGTATTTAAATATTTTTTTGGTCAACTTCCAGAGGGAATTGTCATCGGTAGATAGGGAAGAGAGGTAGGAATTATATGATTGGGATCTAAAGGAAGCTAGTTCTTTTCTTACCTGTTTGGTATAATAATTGTACAGTTTCCGATCATCAGGATGCATGGTTCTTTGCCAGATGGTCCTAGATTGGCGTTTGGATTTAATGAGGTCGGTAAGGATTTGAGGCAGAGGAATCTTTTTAAGGTATTTTTTGGAGGGGATTGGTGTGGATGCAGTCCAGACTGCTTGTTGGATCAAGGTGGTAAAGGAACTCACTGCGTTATCTAGGTCTTGAGGGTTTTTTAGGGATACTCTGAGGTCTTTTGCATCTTTTATTGTTTGGCGGAAAAGGTTCCAGTTGACTGGGCCTGATGAATGAGGGAGGAGATAACCTGGGGATAGGAGATGCGGAAAGGGTTAGATTTAGCGGACTGTGATCTGAGGAAAGGTCATCGAGCCGTAGAACTGAGTAATTTAGCGGCCCGAGACCTTTGTGAATGAAGAAGTCGAGGATATCAGGATTACGGTTAGGATCGGTTGGCCAGTATGTAGGAGTATCAGGGGGAAGTATGTTGGAATTGTGGGAATTAAGTGCAGACAGCAACGATCGCCCGCGGGAATTCGTGGTTCTGGCTCCCCATTGCTGATGTTTGGCGTTAAGGACTGCACCTATAAGGAAGTGGTGTCCTAGGGAATTAAGAAAGGAAATGAAGTTAGGTTCAGGTATTGCTATTTTAGGTGGAGCGTATGCTGCGACAACTGTAAGAGGGAAAAGTGAAGTTTGGATAGTCATTGCTGAGGTTTGTAGTCATAAGAATTGGTCCGTATTTATAAGTGACAAATTTAATATTTCGGGTTCTACAATTTATGCTTAAAAGAAAAAAGTCCTGCTGATTGCTTTAATTATTTTCATAAAAACGTAAATCTTAGTACTCGAAACATTAAATTTGTCACTTAAAAATACAGACTAATTGCTATGACAAAGATATGGGAGAAAAACACAGTTTCGTAAATATTTTACTTGAAAAATATTTTTAAAATCATCATTATTATTTTTTTTTGTAACTAAAAGGTGTATGTAGGCAATTATATTTATTAAAATAAATCCCGGATCATGAAAATAGAATAAATAAAAGCTTTGAACAGTTAATTGTAGTCATATTTGCTGAAAACACTAGCAATATTTCTTTACATAACTTAAGGTGAATCTCAAGAATTTGCCTAATAAACCTCAATTTAATTATTATGGACATGAAGCTTATTAAGCAAAGAGGTTTTTCTAAATGTGGGGTGCCTGTAGTACAATTATATAATGGTAAAAAAAAATCGCCAATAATTTATGATTTTTTCAAAAATCGTACTTAGCCAAGTTTAGCCGCTCAAAATTCCTCTTTAAGTAGTTTTATCAACAAGTTCTATTTTCGTTTGAAGAAAATTTAATCTAGTTAACATGGAAACACTTTTTTATTACTTAAATTAAATATTTCTTTAGTTATCGCTTCCTATTAATCAAAAAGCATGACTTACATAAACATTAAAACATTAAACTTGGATTTTTTACTTTTCTGCTAAACATTGGCTCATTGTTTATAAGAACTTTTTTGTAGGCCTTGAGGTCTGCCATCATAAAAATTTCCCTCTACTTACGGAACACCCTACATATTTATGTATAAGTCTGTAATAACAGATTCATTACTATGCTATATCTGTAGCAACCAAATATAGTTGGGCAGCCCCACTTTATCATAATAAAGTTAGAGGGATCTTCCAAAATCGGCTTCTATAAAGTGTGAGGTAGTTGGTGCTCAAGAAATTAGCCCGTAGTTAAGAATTAATAAACCTAAGGCCTTTCATGCGTTGTTATAGCTAGTTATTTCGACGTGCACGGAAATTTATTTGCTTTGGGAAGACAAGTTATCCCATCAGCAAGAGCGGCAGATCATAGGAACAATACACCCTCCTGCATAACTAGCTAGAGATGATGCTTCCTCTCCGGCCATTTAACCCTGGAACAGACTGTCAGTGTTCTAAGCCTTCGTTTCCTGCTTCCTCCCGAGCTTGCCCCAACTATCCACTTCCATTGTCAGACTTTTTTTCCAGTTGGGGAGTCCCTTTTGTCCCCCATCCCCACCGTATTGTCCCCAGACGACGTCTGAAATTTCCGGCATTTCCAATTTTAATTGATACGGCACTTGTGATACGTTTTCAAGGCTCTTTGTAGACCCGCCGGTCATCAATAGGGGGTGAGCTTTAGTGCCTTCCTCTGAGGGTGGGATCTGTTCTTCAGTGGTTGTATCCTAGTAGCTACATAATAATAACAAGCGACCAAGACCTTCCATAGAGCTATTATCTCCAGATACAATTCTGAATCAATGGTATTGCTATTAAACTACTATTTATTAACACTACCCTGATTTGTGAAATTAATTTCACATTTATGTATAATTTCAAACGTTCGGAAAAAAATCATTAATGTCGTGTACCTTCTCTTCTCGTGAGACGACGTTTACTTACAGAGTCTGACATCACTCGGATTGGCAAAATCAATATGTCTAAGAAATTAAAACAATAATCTAGCCATTCATGCTCTTGGTTTTGAAAGTATATAAATAATAATTTTTCGGAATACTTTTTACTTTCTAGCTTACGCGATGTGGACGAAGTATATTCTTAAATAAAACAGCTATAAAACATAATAAAAATATCACTTAATTTGAATATTATAGTGCCGTAAAGTCCATGAAACTGCGTTTGGTTTGAAAATTTATATTAATCATTGTCATATTCTCTTTTTAACTTCAAGGTCTAAATTAATCGTTTTATTTTTGTTAAATGTTAAGATATGTATATGCTACATTTCCCATGTTCTCCGATCATGTGATTTTTAGGCATGATAAAATAAATATTTGAAGTTAGGATGTATGGTAGACATATACTTTTTACATCAAAAGGAGATACCACTATTTAATCCATCCAAAAATTTCTTTAAAACCATGGTTTGCCTCTATTGGAACATGTTTAGAAAGAAGTGAGGTGACAAATCTAATTAGGTTTAAAACCAATCATGGCAATAGAAATAAATTCTTAAACTTGAAAATAAAGGCATCATCAAATTGTGAGTCATGTGACGAAGTCCAGGATCCCCTACTTTTAGGCGATATTCTAGCCTCAATATTCCTAAAACAAGAATATTCATAAGAAAAACGAATTACGGCTTTAATACTTGAAAAAACATAAATTTTTTGAAAATTAGAAATTCGTTTAAAATCTTAGTGCCACCAAAAAACTTGAAGTACGGAAAAGGATTTAAAAAAAAAATATCTAAAAAATAAAATTTTGATTTCGTCCTAACCGTGGTTGGCATTTAGTCAACCAACAAAGTCAGTGAACTTTTTTCAATGCTTAGCTTTATATTTAGTAACTTCTAGTAGTATATTTTTCAAGGACATTTAATGTACTTACATGCCATACCCCTCCTCTCCCCAAAAAAACATTATTGCCCCCCTCACTTATAAAAATAATATGTATCTGTATTTAATGTAATATCAATGTTTGCATAAAATATAGTAGATATAATATTATTTTGTTTCTCAAGGATATTTAAGGAACAATACTTTTTAACTAATTATAATCAACAAGTAACATCAGTAATAGTCAGTTAGAACCCACATTTGGAAGATTTTAATATTAGGAAATAGATAAAGGAAAAAATTAGGCTTGAACAATAAAACTTTTAC
Organism: Nezara viridula; assembly: GCA_928085145.1. Taxonomy (NCBI): domain Eukaryota; kingdom Metazoa; phylum Arthropoda; class Insecta; order Hemiptera; family Pentatomidae; genus Nezara; species Nezara viridula. The sequence continues at coordinate 970,012 of OV725078.1, forward strand.
ACCGTATAGTCTATATTTAAGTCTATACTAATTAAGTTGAAGTTTGTAACAGGTTAAGTTGAATTTACATTAACAGAGTAAATATAATTTTACTGTACTAATAACCTTTTACTCAATTAGATATGAATCTCAACTTACTCAGCAACAAACTACAGGAGACTAATGAATGCACTGACCAAGCTATAAGTCAAATGGTGAAGGCGGGACTTGTAGTCTGTGGGCCAGATCCCCTTACCGTGCACCCCCCCCCCCCACATCCCTATAAATTGCATATCGTTGTGTTCCTTGTAACAATTTATTAAAAAAAAGCCAATGTCCCCCCCCAAAAAAGTGAACGCACTGCCCCAAAATGGCGTCCAAAGATGGCGGATTGACCACTTTGACTTTAGTTAGTTTTTTTGGTCACTGAGAATCAGCATTTGGCTTAATTTCCTCATAGTTGGTATTTTATTAAAGCTGAATAGTCATAGAATAATAAAACATAAAGAAATATTAAAAAATAATTGGCTTAGGCTACAAAAAACACCAGTAAAGTCAATTTTAAAAAAAAAAAAAATTTTAAGTTACAAATCAAGCGTCGTTTGTAATTAAACGGCCTACAAAAACTAAAACACGCGGAAATAAAACATCTGGAGAATATATTTTTCTTTCTAACACGCTGATTATTTTTTAAAAAATTTTAAGCAGTTCCGTAGAAAATGTACTTATGCGGCAGAAAAGCGGTACTGGCGTGGGTGCCTACAGGCCTCTACCACACCATTCAGTACACATAAATGGCTTAGTTATAGTGATATAATAACATGTTTGGTACATTATATTGGTTTTATTAATGAACAAATATTAATGCAATAATTTTAATCGGACAAAAAGGGTCCGAGGACGGATTGTAATAACTATCGAGGAATTTCACTCCTTCCGGTATGTTATAAAATATTCACTTTAATCTTAACCAGTCGAATCACGGAATACGCCGAGGAAATTATCGGAGACTACCAATGCGGATTTAGACGGAATCGTTCGGCAATTGATCAAATATTTTCTTTACGGCAAATATTAGAGAAAAAATTGGAGTATAACGGTATTGTTCACCAGCTGTATATAGATTTTAAAAAGGCTTACGATTCTATTGACCGCCAGAAACTGTATAATATTCTAATTGAGCAGGGGATTCCAAAAAAACTAGTAAATCTAGTCAGGATGTGCTTGACGGAGACACTCAATAAAGTTAGAATCGGTAATAATTTGTCCGAAAAATTTGAGGTTCGTTCGGGCTTAAAACAGGGGGATTCTCTTTCGCCTGTCCTGTTCAATTTGGCATTAGAACATGCCATTAGGGAGGTAATGCGAACCGAGAAAGGGTTGGATATGGGCGGGACAACATCCGTGCTGGGCTATGCTGATGATCTGGTACTATTAAGCGAAGAAGTTGAAACTATAAAACTAAATACGACAACGTTAATGAAAGCCGGTAAAGAACTAGGACTCGAAATAAACGTGGATAAAACAAAATATATGGTTAGCTGCAAAAATGGCGATACTACTGGTGATATCGATATAGATGGTAATATGTTTGAACAGGTAGATAAATTTAGGTATCTAGGTTCTACGATAACTAGAAAAAACGAAATTGAAGAAGAGATTAAGGTTAGACTGAAGGCGGGGAATGCTTGTTATTTTTCTGTGACAAAACTACTTAGTTCGCGCCTCTTGTCCCGAAACTTAAAAATTAGAATCTATAAAACAATTATCTTGCCTACAGTTCTTTATGGATGCGAAACTTGGCCGCTTACATTAAGGGATGAGCAGCGTCTTAAGGTTTTTGAAAATAAAGTATTGCGTAGAATATTCGGACCGAAGAAGGATGAGTTAACCGGAGAGTTCAGACGGTTACACAACGCCGAATTGCGTGAACTGTATCCGGGTAATATAATTGAGGTAATTTCATCGCGGCGAATCAAATGGGCTTGTAAAGTTGTTGGGCTTAGTAACGAGAGAATTCCTAAAAGGTTAATATGTGCGGTGCCGAATGGTAAGCGTCCGAGGGGTAGACCGAAGCGAAGGTGGGAAGATTGCATTAAAGCCGATCTGAAGGGACTGGGTTTGGACGGCGAACGGTGGAGGGAGGTGTGTAACAAGAGATTGGTGGTGTCGGCATCGAACCTTCGGGTTCGCTAAGCCTTATTATTATTATTATAATTTTAATCGGAAAATATAAAAAGGACCAGTATCCATTACATAGCTAAATGAATGTTTAGTAGACAGATGAACAGAATATTTCAAGATGCTGCTAAAAGGGGGTCAATTGCAGTTTGGATGACATTAAGTGGACGATGTATGTTTATTATGGTGAAAACCACTTTATTTTCGATTGCTGAAGGTCGATATCGGGACTATCTTCACTTTGAAGCAGGATATAGAGAGGTATATCGAGAAAGTTATAGCTCATAGCTCTCCTTCTGTTTAGTGCATTTGCAAAAGATTTTTTAAGGAATCTTATATTAGTTACAGCTCGTTATTGTTCAGAAATTGCGGAATAATTTGTTTGGTACACTAAACAGGAATGGATCTTGATGGGTATTACATTTTCTAGTATCTCCTTTCTTGTAAAGGTAAAAACCACAGTCCTTTCATATCATTTTCTAATATACGTGTTGCCTATGTACGCTCAATACTGTGCGAAGCAGTTCGGTTTCGCCCTTTCCATTTCTTTGTGCAGATAGAATAATGCATTCAATATTAAAATTTCCTATTTTCTTATGATATGGTACAAATTCCGAACAATTTATTCCGCAATTTCTGAACAATAACGAGCTATAACTAATTTGATGTTAGAAAATTTTGCTGTTCCCCACAGTTCAAGTCCGTAAGTCCAGATAGATTTCAATATTGTCTTGTAGATCAGTAACTTGTTTTCAATGGAAAGTTTAGATTTCCTGTTTAGTAACCGGTATAGTTGGCCATATCGTCGGTTTAGTTCCTGTCTTTTAAGTCTAGTATGAGGGTTCCACGTTAGTCGTCTGTCTAAGAGAAAGCCAAGGTACCGGAATGTGTCTGAGAAAGGAAGCTGGATGGAATTAAAGTGTACTGGTGGACAGGAACTGCGTCGGAGCGTGAAGGTGATGTGTTGGCATTTGGATTCGTTTACTTTAATACGCCATTTATTACACCAGTGCTCAATCAGGGAGAGGTGTCTTTGAAGGTTTGAGGATGCTATATCAGGATCTGAGTCGGATGATAGAATGGCGGTGTCATCAGCAAAAGTTGCCAGGAAGGTATCGGGATGGACAGGGATATCGGCGGTAAAGAGGATGTAAAGGACGGGACCCAATACGCTACCTTGAGGAACACCTGCCTCAATTGGATAGCAATGCGAAAATTCAGTACCGTAACGAACTCGGAAGGTAGGAACGGAGAACAAGGTACAAGGACTGAGGAAGATAGTTTTTCAGCTTGGAAAGAAGCCGGCGTGCCATACCCGGTCGAAAGCTTGAGCTATATCCAGAAATGCACCCGAGCAATATTGCTTGCTTTCCAATGCGGAAATATGATCAACCACTCGGAGTCCTTGTTGGACTGTAGAGTGTTTTGAACGAAATCTGAACTGATGGGAAGGAAGATTTTGGGATTCTATAAAGGGTAAGATACGTTTCAGGAGGATCTTTTCAAAGATTTTTGAAAGGATTGGAAAAAGGCTAATTGGTCTGTAGGACGTTGAGGTGTTGGGAGGTTTGCCTGGTTTCAGAAACAGGATAATAGTGAAACGTTTCCACAAAAGAGGAAAGTGGGTGGTTAGTAGGATGCTATTGTATATGTATGTAAGGAATATGACAGCTTTAGGAGGGAGTTGTCTAAGGATCTGAGAGGTAAGGAGGTCGTATCCAGGTGATTTGCGGGTAGGTAGTTTTTGTAAGAGGAATTTAACCTCAGAAGGATTAACTGCATTAGGCGGTAAGGAGAGTGGGATGGGTGAATTAAGGAATTCCTCTACTGCTGACGTGTAGGTGGGATTGGATTCCGGGTGAGAGGTGAATGTAAGGGAAAGGTGTTTGGCGAATTCTTCGGCTCTATCTTCGTCAGAAGCTACCCAAGAGCCATCACCTCGACGGAGAGGATTTGATATATGATGGGGTTTTAGGATATGTTTAGTGGTCCTCCATAGGGAATTGTCATGAGAAGAGAGGGAAGTAAGGTAGGAGTTGAAGGATTGGGTTCTGAAGGTGGCCAATTCTATCTTTAATTTTTTGCAAAAATAATTATATGATTGACGATCGGTGGAGTGTCTAGTACGTTTCCATAATAATCTGGCAATGCGTTTGGTATGGATTAGGTCTATGAGGTGTTGAGGTAACCTATTTTTCTTAGGAGTTCTTGAGGAGTGGTTTGGAGAGGAAGCAGTCCAGATTGCTTGGTGGATAGTGGTGGTAAAAAAGTGTACGGTATTGTCATGGTCATCTGGGGTTTTCAGGGTTATTCTGAGGTCAATTTTATCGGAAAGGATTTGGTGAAAGAGTTTCCAGTTAACTGGGCCTCTGATGAAGGACGGTGGGGAAGACTTAGGAATAGGAGCTAGAGATAATTGGAGTAATAATGGACTATGATCTGAGGATAGTTCGGCAAGAGGGGAAGGGAATGGTTGAGGGAACCTAAGCCACTGTGGATGAAAAAATCAAGGATATCGGGATTGCGGTTAGGATCTGTGGGCCAGTAGGTAGGTGAGTTAGGAGGAAGGATACTGAAACGTTGGGAATTGAGTGCAGATAACAATGTTCTGCCACGAGAGTTCGTGGTTCTAGAACCCCATTGATGGTGTTTGGCGTTTAAATCTCCACCCAGGATGAAATGATGTCCTAAGGAGTTGAGAAGAGAACTGAACTGGATATTGGATATGGATCTGTTTGGAGGGCAATATCCTGATACTATGGTGATGGGAAAGGAGAAGGTTTTGATTACGATAGCGATGGATTGTAGGAAATCTTGTGTCGGTGCTGGTGATGAGAAAGGGAGTGGTGTACAATAACAGCAGTACCGGCGTGTGCTTTACCGTCAGAATGGCCAGTACGGTATGATATGTATTGAGGTATTTTTAAATGCTGTTTTCTGGTCAGTCATGTTTCCGTAATTAGCGCTACGTCGATGTTCTTGTCCAGTAACAAAGCTGTTAGTTCGTCAACGTGATTTCTAACACCATTCGCATTCCAAAGGAGAATGGATATGGGTTTTGGGATGTGAGTCATTAAGGGTTTTTTAAAGGAGGGATGAGGTGAGATATGAAATTTGTGAGGAGTGATATGAGTGGAGTAACTAAGGATTTAAAATCAGTAAGGAATGATGCCAGCAAACTGGTGAGATCTGTTGCATTAGAAGGAGGAGCGATATGATGAATTTGTTGTAGATGGTTAGGTTTATTTGGATCAATAGGATTTTGAGGTTGGGGTTGAGGTTGTTGTTGCAGCAGGGCTTGAAAATTATCGGTTGAAGTCTTACCTCTAAGTAGCTGCGAAAATTATACACTGTTGTTAACTATTCTAGAAGGTTCTCTCTCTCTTCTTGGTCTTCCTGCTTCATCTTGAATCCGGTTTTTCTGGTGTCTGGATTTGAGATTCTTGTAAATTTGGCATCCTTTGTAGGTGGCCGGGTGTCCCTCCAAGTTGTCCCATAGTGCACACACTGCAGGATCTTGTATAGGTTTGGTGCACTCAACAGATTTATGCTGTTCACCTCATTTTACGCAACGCGGCAAATGGTGACAGTAAGTCTTCGTGTGGCCATACGCCTGACAATTATGGCACTGCACGATTTCTCACTTGGGGTATGGTTTCTCTACTTTCACCATTGTGTAATATAATCTTGTTATATAGTATATTTTCTCAATACTGGGTGATGGCTCCAGATCAACGAAAAATAAAGGTAGTGGAACTTTATTTTTTACTCCAGGCTGCTCCTTATTCTCCTTCATAACGTTGGTTACCTGACTTACTTTGAAACCAAGCGCCACTAGTTCATCTTTTATCACCTCAGTTGGGGTTCAGGAGTGTAAATTTCTTATTACTACACATAACGATCTCTCCTGCCTAAGCTGGTACATATAAAAATTCGCATTCGTTTCTGATAGGTTCTTCACTATTATTCGGTAGGTTTAAGCAGTATCTGGTGTTATTTTTGTATCGTTGGTCCTGTTAAGACATGAATAACTGCTTGGGCAGATTTTAGTTGGGTGCAGAACAACTGGAAATTTTTTATATTTTTCACATATATCGGAGGAGGCCTTGGTTCTGTGGATATTGCTGCAGATTCCATTACTTCTCGGTCATTTTGAAGCACTTGGTAGGGGTTTGGAGTAAAGAAAGGGGATTCTTCGATCATTTCTTGAGAAGAAGTTCCTGGTTGTGGCTGAGGTTCTGGTTCTGAAGTGTTCACTTTTGTTGTTGGAGATGTTTCTCGTAGGCAGCAACGAGTCCTTTGTTTGGCTGGTGAGCTAAGTCCGTCCGACCGAGTCCTCTTGGGCACCTTACTGGGCATCACTTGGTGAGTATACCGCATACCATAGGAAAAGAAAGAAAGAAATAAAAAAAGGAAAAAAAAATTATAAAAAAATAAATAAAAATATATCACCCAGCAATATCAACTGCTCTGGCGTACACGTGAAATGTATTCAATGAAAAAATCAGAGAGATTCCACTTAAAAATAGGCAAATACTGAGAGACCAGTTGAGAGCACAACCATCCAATCAGCTGATCCACTGCCTTCTCAAATACCAACTCTAAAAAAATTACAAAATATTAATTGAACATTTTACTTTACGAAAATACGATTTCCATTGTTACCAGCTGAGACAGGAAAAAGCATACAGAGTCGTATTAAGAGGGCTTCATCCAACTACTTCTATAAGCGCAATCAAAATGGGTTTGGAAGAAATAGGCCATAGCGTAAGGAACATAGCTACCGTACTTCATCCTAAGGAAAATTACCCGCTACCACTATACAACCCGGAAATCTTTAACGTAAAGCGTCTTTTATGCTCAATAGTCCGTTTTGAAGAGCCCAGACAAAGACCTATAGTAGTGCAATGCACTGACTGTCAAAATTTGGGAGGCACAAAGGCCTACTGCCATCATCAGGATAGAGGCGTCAAATGTGCTGGGGCACATCCGTCTGATATTTGCCAGAAACCAAGGCAAGAGGCTGCTATATGTTCACTTTGTGGCGAGGGACACCCATCGAGCTACAGAGGTTGCATAGTTTATAAAAATCTTCTGAAACTGAGATCACATAATATGGCGTTGAAAAGCCTTATCAAGTGATCATACAAGTGGCACTGAGGCCCCCGCAATCGATGATAGAACAAATTTCCCAGCACTGCCGTCGTTACCTTCTCAAGTCATCAAGCCTCCAACCATCCATCTCCACAGCTACGGACTATCCTCAACAGGGTTCGAGAAATTTACATCTCAAAACCACCATCAAGAACCAGCAGCCTCGACGACAGGCGCCTCAGGCTTCCCAATCCAAGCCTAAAACTGCTAAACCTCAGCCTCAACCTCCTCGTCAGCAAATCTCTCTTCATCATCTACCCTTAAGGGTCAAAATCCGCCAGAGCATCCACACCCAGTTCCATCCGTTTCCAATCCCAATGTAAACCCCCCATCACAAGCCCAACAGAATATAGATCCAACTCCTCGCCTTCCACGTCGTGCACATCCCCCTTCCAGCAATCCTAGTCGCACAAATTACCCATCACATCCTCCTGACCTAAATCCACTTCACAGCCAAAAACCTTCCGACATCAATTCTGTCCTTTCAACATTCCTGATAGATCTTCAAGAGACTATCAAACAGCTCATCGCCCTCCTCACCAGACTCCTTTCCGAAATCCCGTTCAACTTCCCTCGATGAATATAAGCCCCTAGCTATCCTTTTATGGAACGCTAATGGACTACTCAACCACCGCGACGAACTAGACTTATTTCTCCATGACAATCTCATTGACATTGCCCTTCTGACGGAAACCCACTTCACTCAACGGTCACATTTCTACATCACTTACAGATCTGACCACCCAGATAACACTTCCCACGCTGGTTCCTGCATCCTTATCCATAAATCTTTATCCCAATTCCTTATTCCTTCCACTCCAACTGATGCGATTCAATCAACTTCTGTAGTCCTTTCAACTAGCCCTTTCCATCTCACGTTCTCAGCTGTATACTGTCCTCCTGGTAATTCCATCTCCTATAACCTCCTTGAATCCTTATGCCAATCCCTCGGATCGCGCTTTATTGCTGGAGGAGACTACAATGCTAAACACCAACGATGGGGTTGTCGAACATCCAACCCCCGCGGTAACATCCTATCACGTGTTTCATCTTCCAACAATTATTCAATCCTCTAGCCCATGAGTCCTACTTATTGGCCAAAATCCCTCAAAAAAAGTCCCGATATCCTAGATATATTTATAACTTCCCAGATCTCCTCCTCACAAACCATAATCAAATCCCTTGATGACCTTTCTTCAGACCATAGTCCAGTTCTACTTTCACTACATTCAAGTTATGCTCCTAAACCATCATCCCCTAAATTGATTACAGGACGAGTAAACTGGGACAAATTTCGTGATGACTTGGAAAACAAACTAGACTTGAAAATTCCGCTAAAGACAAAAGAAGACATTAATGGTGCCATAGAAAAACTTACAACATCAATAACAGACAGTATAAACAGTAACACCTTTAACAGTAGGATTAACAATTTACAAAAGACTAACTTGCCACAGCACATTCGTATCTTATTAAAGGAAAAACGCAGAGCAAGATCGAAGTGGCATAGAACTAGAAATCCATTAGATAAAACTCATTACACCCAACTGACTAACAAACTAAAATCAGAAATTAGAAAATACAAAATTCAAAATTTACTAAATTTTACTGACAAACTTACACCTACCGACAAATCACTATGAACGACCACTAAAAGGCTCCTGGAATTTAAAGACTGTAATCATCCACTTCTTACTGAAGCTCAAACCTGGTCCAAATCCGATGAAAAAAATCAAAAATCTTTGCTCATCACCTCTCTAAAACCTTTAATCCACACCCCGATATTCTTACCCAAATCACCTTGAATGTATTGAACAGAACTTGATATCCCACTCCAAATGTCTCTTCCACCTAAAGCCTTTCATCCTTCAGAAATATCCGACATGATTCAAAGGTTACCTTCCCAAAAAGCTCCTGGACACGACCTAATTACATCCCAGATCCTAAAACTGCTTCCTCGGAAAGCCATCCTATTCCTTACTTATATATATAATGCTGTTCTGTGATCCACATACTTTCCTGACCCTTGGAAATTATCTATTATTAAAATGATACATAAGCCCAAAAAGCCACCAGAATACCCATCCTCTTACCGTCCTATCTCTCTTTTACCCATCATGGGCAAAATCCTGGAAAAGCTCATCTTAAAACGCCTGTATCCCATCCTAGATTCTAACCACATAATCAACAATCTTAATTCCGCACATCCCATTCCACTATCCAGCAATGCCATCGTGTGTTAGACGTTGTCTCCTCTGCATTGGAGCGCGGAATGTATTGCACTGGAGTTTTTCTCGACGTTGAGCAGGCGTTTGATCGAGTCTGGCATCCGGGATTGCTTTACAAACTCTGTAAATTCCTTCCCCCTACATATTTTCTTATCATCAGGTCCTATCTTACTGATAGACACTTCAAAGCAAATCACAATAATACCAATTCATCCCTCTTTTCTCAATCTGCCGGAGTTCCTCAAGGTAGTATCCTTGGTCTTATCCTTTACACAGTTTATACAGGTGATATCCCAAGCCATCCTAACACTACCATCACTAAGTATGCTGATGGGACATGTATTCTGTCAGTTAATAATGATTCAACAATTGCATCACAAACTCTTCAATCACACATCACAAACCTTGAAGAATGGTATCAAAACTGGAGGATTAAAATAAATTCCAATAAATCCCATCAAATCACCTTTACCTTTCGTCGTAAACCAATGACTTGCTGCCCTATAGCATCTTTTAATAACACCCCACTTATCCTTGTAGAACAAATCCGATACCTTGGACTCCAGTTGGATCCTCATACAAGACTGAAACGAGAAGAAACTGCTCGACGTTTCCGCTTACTCCAACACTTACTAGACAAACTTCCCATTAATTACAAACGACTCATATACATGACTATAATAAGACCTATTTGGACTTATGGAGTTGAACTGTGGGGATCCACTAAACCATCAAATTCCTCTCGTATCCAATCTTTGCAATCCAAAATCCTCAATGCTCCTTACTTTATCACAAATAAAATAATCCATAAAGACCTCAATGTTCCATATGTTTCCGATTTGCCCGAATCCAGATACCTATCCTTCCATAATAAACTTCATAACCATACGAATCCTCTTGTTTCTAACCTTGCTTCCTCTTCGATTCCTGATAATTCTCCTAGGCGTCTAAGAAGAAGATGGCCTCGTGATCTCCTCATGTAGACAAATTATTAGAGTGCTACCTATGGGTAGTTTCTCAACAAGCGTGTTTCATGTTATTATATTCCTCTGTCCACATTTACTTGATGTATTCATAATAATACAGTTGTAAATATCATAATAAAATTATTTTAAAAAATTATCGAATATACAAGGAACTAAACATAGATCTGTGTACTCTTTTCTTCGTCTGGAAAATTTGAGAGAGCCGCGGAACATTTCTTACAAAGATCATCTGTTGCAGCGATCAAAGCTGACTTTAAACTGACCCTTAACGTCAGCTGTTCCTTCATATTTTTTTAAAACTTTATTGGAAAATATTACAATCTTTCTCAAAGGACACTTCATAATTAAATCAGAAAAAAATAAGGAGTAAAATTATCATTTTACAACTATCATTCCAAGGGATTGGTGGCGGATGTAATCGTACCTGTCTCGTGCATTGTGAGTAATTTGTGTCTAATGGAGGCACTCCTTGTGTTTGTCTTTGTATCGACGGTCGAACGTCATCTAGTCATGGAAAATATGGTTCCAATATAGTCGGACCTTAGATGTGGATCCATTTGGCTTTAGAAAGTAGGGTAATCGAATACACCCCTAGGATGCTTTCTTATTGTGTTCATTTAATGTATCAGTTTATATTTAGATTTAAATATACTTGTTAAATTATAACAAAAGCTAATTAGTGTGTAATGAAAAATAAAATACAAAAAAAAAACATTAGTGCATAAAATAATTTTTAGTTTTTATAAATAATAATATGTTTTTTTATTAACTCAAAGACGGTTAAATATATAATCAAGTATTTAGTATTAGTTTTAATAATAAGCAAATGTTTATAATAAGTCTAGTTTTAAGTATTAATTGTAGATATTATTTTCAAGTTAGTGTAACAGAAAACATCTGATTGGGAGAAAAAACAAAAGACAGTCGAGAGTCGAGAGAGAGATGGCGGAACCTCGCGAGTGTTGAGGCACGCTAAGGATTTTGTGTGTGAAATATTTAAGTTTTACGGTGAAGTTTGATTTTACAAGTTGGTGAATGAACATTCTCACAACTAGAGGAGATAGACTGGGGAGACACTGACGACGCTAGCTCGAATAAGTTCTTGCTTCTTCAGATAACCCAATGTGCCAATTGGACAAAGTTCAACCAGTGAGATATTGTAAATATGAACATGTAAGTTTTTTCCTATCTATTTTTTTTTTACCCCAAATGTTTGTAATTGGTATATTGTATACTTTTAAGTTAATGTTTAGTCCTACAATAATTTTATAATCTTTTCTTTGATAATTAAAGTTAATTATATTTTCTTTGTTTTCTTATAAATCTAATTTCTTGTTCATAATTTTCATTTCCTTTAACAGTTATTTAAATTAATAGAAATAAGTAAATTCCTCATTAGTATTAATAATAGCCAGTTTTATTTTCTTATTTTTCTTCTGTTTGTTTTCATATTTATGTATATATTATATTGTTTTTTTTATGTTTAATAAGGAATTGTAAAACCCTGTTCGAGGGATTCGGGAAAGTCATTATTAATCAAGTAAGAAGGTTCGATAGGTTATGAGATTAATTAACATATGTTTTTAAAGCCAAAGATTCCGAGTTCGTAGCTCACTCCGCGTCCTAATCTTTTTTTTAAATTAAATTTATTTATTTATTTTTTTTATTTTTATAGTTTTCCCTATTTTACAAATTCAACCAATTAAATAGGGTGGCGCTTGTTAGAAAGTTATTAATAATTAATTGACCCTAGATTATTTTTTTGTTTATTTATTTATTTTTTTGCGAACCCTGCCGTCTCCACTGAGCATCCGGCAAGTTTGTCGTGGAAACGATTGTTCCAAAAGAAAGACTGTAACAGTTTATTGCCCTATTATTGGTTTTAGTTTTAAGAATAGAGGTCAGCGATCAGAATAACAAAATGATACGGCAAACCATTGCGTTAAGAACCAGGGAGAGAGATGAGAAACCTACGCCATGATTTACTTTTGATAAGAAAATGTCTTAAACAAGAAAATGTCTTAAACAAGAAAATGTGAGGCAGAGGTTTGTAACCAATGTAACTAATGTTACAGAGAAGCTCACCAATCACCAGGAAGTACTGACTATCGACTCAAGACGGGCTAACATGAAAGAAGCCCTTGCGACCGCAGCGGCAGAAGAGTGCAGTTCAAAAACCAGCCAGAAATGACTGGTATGATGAAGAATGCAAGACCCAGGTAGATGCAAGGAATGAAGAAAGGAGGAGAATGCTTCAACGGCTTACCAAAGCTGCCGCCCAAGAATTAAAGGAAAAAAGAAAAGAAGCCAAAAATACATACCGTCAGAAGAAAAGGTTATTTGACGAGAGAAAATTAGAGGTAATACAATAAAACTTCGATGTACAAGACTCCAGGAGTTTCTTCGGAGGTGAAAGAGAAGTTAAGGAGGGATATCAACCTCCTCTTAATTTTGCTTAAGACAAGGAGTGGAATCTTGTAATAGGCAAGGAAGCAGTTATTGGCATATGGGCGGAGCATTTCCGGTAGCTGCTTAACCGGGGCAGAACAGAAAATGCAGAAAAGCTTAATGAAATAGAAGCAGACCTTGACTCCGAGGTACTAGCCGACGACGAAGTCTCCCTGACAAAGAGGAAATAATGGAAATTGTGCAGGGTGTGAAGAATTATAAGGCGCCACGGGCGGATTTACGGGAGGGGCTTTCGGGCTTAAGCCCTCCCCCCAAAATGGTAAATATAACCATCTTATATAGAAAAAAAAATATCAAAAAATACCTCTTAAAGTATTATTGTTCGTGTAATTACATTTAAAAGGAGTTATGGAATCACTTAAACACCATTTCATATAGGTAGTTAGTTACCTTCTGTTTTTCCAAAGTAATTATCGCAATTTTCGCCCCCCCCATAATTAAATCCTGGATCCGCTAGTGTGAGGCGCCAGGCATAGGCGGGATCCAGGCCGAACTTTTGCCGAAGTATGGTGGAGATAAAGTTTGGGATGAGCTCCATAAACTTATTTTGGATGGATTTTTCATATATGGATGGAAGATGAAGTCCCAGATGAGTGAAAAATGTCGGTCTTATGCCCAATCTATAAGATGGGATACAGGCTAGAGTAGAGGAACTATGAGGCTTAGCACTGCTTGGCATAGCTTATAAAATTCTATCCTCTACTATTGGTAGGAGACTGATATCTTACATGGAGAGGGAAGTAGGCAAATATCAGAGTGCCATCAGGAAGGATAGATCAACTTATCGATCACATCTTTACTGCCCGACAAGTGCTAGTGAAGTCACTGGAATACAATATCAACCTACATCACCTTTACATTAATTTTCAGCAGGCAAACGACTCAGTGGATAGGCAGGTTTTGATGAGGGATCTCCTCTATCTGAGTGTATCTAAGAAGGTCACTCTTTTAGTTAAAATGACTATGGCAGATACCAGATGCAGAGTGAAACTACAAAGATTCCTATCTGAGGAGGTCTCTGTGGTTTCGTGAATAATGCAAGGAGACACCAAGGCTACTCCTCTTTTTAACATGACCTTGGCGATAGCGACAAGGGCCATACGAACCAACCCGAGAGGTACCATCTTCTACCGCTTCACACAACACATGGCGAACGCAGATACCGTAAAGATTGAGGAAAGAAAAGATCCTGCACCTGCAGCGCTGGCAGGTGCAGTCAAGGAATTTGAGGCCGCTGCAGCAGCTCGAGATCTACACATAAACGAGCAAAGGCGATGTACGTAAAGAGATCAAGACATCGCCCTCATCAAGATCGGACACTAAGTATAGGCCAACACGAGTTCCCAATATACAGGGAGTTCAAGTACCTGGGATCCCTTATGACGGCAGACAATGACATAGGAGCTGAGATAGGAGCCAGAATTGCTTCGAGAAGCAATGTTTTTATGCCATACAGCGGCTACTTAGGTTTCAAAGTATATCAAGGAATTCCAGCTTGATAATTTATAAAAGTATGATTCGTCCGGTAGTCACATACGGATGCGAGACGTAGGTTATGTCGGCAAAACATGAGAGGGCTTTTGGAGTGTGGGAGCGTAAGATATTCAGGAGGATTTACGGGCCTGTATGTGAAGAAGGAGTTTGGAGGTCCCGATACTATCGGGAGTTTCGACAACTCTACAGGGACACAGATCTCGTTAGTGTCATAAGGGCAGGATGCATAAAATGGTTGAGACGTGTAGAAAGGATGGCAGTGGCCCGATTGCCGAGGAAACATTATAATTCCGTTGGCTGGAGGATGTTGAAGTGGATTTGAGACAGCATGGTAGCAGACGGTGGAGGGCTGTTCCATTGGACCGAGTTAAGTGGCGACGTATTGTTGAGAAGGGCAAGGTCCCACGCGGACTATAGCGCCGAGGAGTAAGTAAGTAAGCAAGCCACTGTTGGATACTATTTAGATTCAATTCTATTAATATTTTATTTAACAACCATTATAGCACCTAACAAACGTTAAAAACTCATAATACTTTTAAACTAACAGCTTGTTTCGACATTTTAACACGTTAGCTGCTGAGCATACCTTTTAAACGTCTTTCTTGACAATATAGCTCCCCGGCGACCGACACCAGATATGAAATTCCTAACGGCATCGGATATTGAATACTCTGATGTCCAAAGCCGTTTATATGAAGAGTTTTTTATTGATTCTCTTTATTTAAGTAAAAAGGTGTTATTTTTAGGGATTTAAATTTTAAATATTGAAAATTAAATGAGAAAAAGTTTATTTATTACATATATTAATAATTTTCATGATATAATTTATACATTATTTATGTAATACTTTTTTAATATCAAGATAAAAGTGAAAAATATAACAAATCGAAGTTACATAATAAGTACCATATTGTGGCTATATAAGAAAAATATAAGTATTTGGGTATTTACTATTACATTGAAATTTATTTTAAGAAAATGAAAAATTAAAGTGAAGTGTTAAGTTGCTAACTGGTTAAACTGGTTGAAGTCGGCAAATAGAATCCGTACATATCATCACAGTCCTCACAGAAACTAGTGATTTTCCATGTTTTGTTATTTCTCTCCTTATTTCGCGCAGAGTTCCGAGTTCATAAGCGACTACCGATCGGAATTTTGTTATCGATATGAGTTTTTCATGTTAAAGATGATACAAGAATTGACCACCAACGTCCCAAACATTATCTCAATCACCATGCATGTGCACTGTACTGTCAAGGCAGGTATATGCAGCAGACGCAGGAGGATGAAACCGTAGGGAAATAATTTTTTAACAGTCTGTTAAGGTATCGATCTCCGGCGTTCTACAATTTTATATCAGATGTAATGCTTATTTACGTTTGGATCTTTACATATACCCAATTCCCATTCAAATATTTTTAAAACTGACAATTTTAAAGACTTCGTAATTTAGAAATAATTCGAATCAATGCTGGCCGCTTCACAGTTGATATGAATATCGGTCCCCAGGGACCGTAACCGCAGCTATCGTGTTAAAGGAAACAATATTTCTCCACTCAAGATAATAAAATTAAAAATATGAAGAAATAATCATTTCTACTACTTGGAATTTTCTTCTTTAATGTGGAATACAGCACTGCAATGAATATTACACATTTTCTCCTATACTTTATTAAAATTCAATCATAATCAAGACAATATTAACATAGAAAACGTGAGGTAAGTGGAGTTTTTCACTTAACAGCTGAAAAGTTGGTTTATGAAAGAACTTTTAAATTGTGCAAACTAGGACTCGGTTGAGATATATTTATTTAATAACGACACCAAGACCACATGAATAAGAATTAATAGAGGGTCTAAAGAGACCACTCGGCTCTGTTTGTGCTCTTTTCATTTTTAATTGCTGACCCTCGAGTCGTTCGAGTAATGACTCGTTTGAAGCGGGTAAATGCTCGCTTTGTCGACAAGAGCCCTTCCTTGCTGGGCAGTCAATTCCTTCCTACGAAGGGTACTCCTTCACCCCACATTCCTTTTAACACAACTCTACCCACACCCACAAAACTGCTTTGTCCACTTCTCTGCTGGTCCCGTCCTGTCATTTCATCATTTCCCAGTCGATTGACTCGGTAGCTTGTTCACTTGTGAATTAAAATTCCTATCAGTTACGTGAGTTTTAATCCCTTTTTAAGGCATTACTACAAAATCAATCGGGGGTCTCTCGGTATCGGAACGGACTCCATCAACTCTCATTCTGAAGGACCTGATATCGGTTGGGTGTAAAAAATGGGGATTCTTCAGTTGTCTCTTGTGACGATGTGCCTGGTTGAGGCTGAGGTTCTTCAATTGTTTCTTTTGATGATGTACCTGACTGGATTTCATGTTCTCCGGACCTAACAGAGGTCACTGTGTTACGGTTTTTAATTTGGAAAAATTGTTTCCGCATCAAACTCTCGGGATGCTCAGTGGAGACGGTAGGGTCGCAAAAAAAAAAAAAAAAAAATTAATGAAGAGTCAATTAAATTTATTTATTTTTATGGTTTTCGCTATTTTTCAAATGCAGCAAATTAAATAGTGTGGCGCCTGTTAGTTAGTTATTAATATTTAATCGACTTTTCATTTTTTTTTTTTTGCGAACCCTACCGTCTCCACCGAGCATCCGGCAAGTTTGTTGCGGAAACATTTTTTTTTTGTCTTCTAAATTAAAGACCGTAACAAAATGGCGCCCCTGAACAGGGACTTGGAATAAATAAAGTGTGTATAAAAGTAAAATTTAGTTTTTTTTAATTTATGATTTTTTTTAATATTAATTTTTTTTTAAGAAAAATCTAAATCGGATTAAAATGAATGTCGATGGGTTATTCAAAGAGGAGCTGGAGTATGAATTAAAGATTCGTGGATTTTTTTGGATTTGTGGAAAATTTTTATAACTAACAAATATTTAAAAAAAAAATTGATAGGAAATAAAAACTTATATATACATATTAATCAAAAACTTCCGCTACTGGACATGGTCTGATGGAGATATCGCATAAAAGAAAAAAGAAAAAAAAATGTATAACTCTAATTAACTCTTTATAAATCTAATTTATAACTGTACACAGTAAATACCAGTTGATGTTGATGTACCGTTGACCTGCTTTAAATGAATAATCTCAGAGATTACGCTGAAAAACAAGAAAATTCTGAGAGCTGAGGTAAAAACGCAACCTTTCGCATCAGCTGATCCAGTGTCTTCGTTTTCAATACTGTTTTTAAAACTTATTTATTAAAAAATATTACAATCTGTCTCAAATGACATTTATAATAGTGGTCAGAGATCACATTCACACTCTATGTACAATAAATAAAATAAATTATACAGAAAAATAATATATATATACAATAAATAAGAATAAAATAACCTAAAATAAATAAATAAAAGGAACACATACATACCTACATACACTATTTACAATAAGGCGAGAGAACACTGAGCCAGACTTGTCCCTCCAACTGTAGAGAGAAAAGCATGACTCCAGGAGATCTCTGCACTCCTCTCTCAACCGCGTCACTGTGGCTAAACCCTGTGGAGATTGAGCAAGAGTGCTTTAGCCACATACACTCATGTCGTGAGTTATGTTAATCTGGCCATTGCCAGAACTCCAATATTTACAAACTATAAAAGGTTCGCGGGGCCACTAACATTCTTGGAGGATTATAGGGATGGGTGATGCTGGATAGGGATGGTGCAAAGGGATTTGGATGATAGGTAAGGTCCTGGTGAAATTTGGATAATTTTATTGGGATAGGGTCCAGGACAAATGGGATATTAAGGTCATGGTGCAGGGTTTTGTTGTTTACGTAGAAAGGAGCATTGTTCGAAGGACTTTTGCATTGGAAGGATTGGATGCGTTTGATATTAGAAAATTTTGCTGTTCCCCACAGTTCAAGTCCTTAAGTCCAGATAGGTTTCAATATTGTCTTGTAGATCAGTAACTTGTTTTCAATGGAAAGTTTAGATTTCCTGTTTAGTAGCCGGTATAGTTGGCCATATCGTCGGTTTAGTTCGTGTCTTTTAAGTCTAGTATGAGGGTTCCACGTTAGTCGTCTGTCTAAGAGAAAGCCAAGGTACCAGAATGGTCATGGTGCAGGGTTTTATTGTTTACGTAAAAAGGAGCATTGTTCGAAGGACTTTTGCATTGCAAGGATTGGATGCGTTTGATATTACAAAATTTTGCTGTTCCCCACAGTTCAAGTCCTTAAGTCCAGATAGGTTTCAATATTGTCTTGTAGATCAGTAACTTGTTTTCAATGGAAAGTTTAGATTTCCTGTTTAGTAGCCGGTATAGTTGGCCATATCGTCGGTTTAGTTCGTGTCTTTTAAGTCTAGTATGAGGGTTCCACGTTAGTCGTCTGTCTAAGAGAAAGCCAAGGTACTGGAATGGTCATGGTGCAGGGTTTTATTGTTTACGTAGAAAGGAGCATTGTTCGAAGGACTTTTGCATTGCAAGGATTGGATGCGTTTGATATTAGAAAATTTTGCTGTTCCCCACAGTTCAAGTCCGTAAGTCCAAGTAGGCTTCAGTATTCTCCTGTAGATAAGTATTTTATTTTCAATGGAGAGTTTAGATTTTTTATTTAGTAGTATGTATAGTTGGCCGTATCGTCGGATAAGTTCCTGTCTTTTAATTCTAGTATGTCCGGTATCTTGGCTTTCTCTTAGACCTAAAACTGACATGGAACCCACATACCCAACACGCTATGTCGAGAAACGCACCCGAGCAATATTGCTTAATTTCCAAGGCTGCGGAAATATAATCGACCACTCGAAGTTCTTATTGGACTATGGAGTGCCGGGAACGGAATCCGAAATGGTGTGAAGGAAGATTTAGTGATTCTGTAAAGGGTAGGATTCTTTTTAGGAGGATCTTTTCAAGGATTTTTGAAAGGATTGGAAGTAGCCTAATGGGTCTATAGGAAGTTAAGCTGTTGGGAGGTTTGCCTGGTTTTGGGAATAGGATAATAGTAGAATGTTTCCATAATAGAGGAAAGTGGGTGGTTCGTAGGATGCTATTGTATATGTATGTAAGGAATATGACAGCTTTAGGAGTTTTAATACTTAAAATTGAAAAAAAAATCAAACGAGAAACGGAAATTACTAGTGTAAAGGTACAATAGCTGTATTACCTCTGCAATTAAAATAATTTTATCGCACTTTCAAAGATTATAATAAATGAGTAAATTACTCGTTTATATAAATAAATTATGTGAATATCAGAATATAATAAATTTAGTGAAACAAATATCAGAATATTGCCAGTTATAAATGAAACTCAACTATTTAATGATATTCAAACATAACAAAGAAGCAAAAATAATAATATTTCAATTACCCATGTTTCCAGAGATCCGGTGAGTTATAAGACGAATTAAGGACGCAATTTTTCTTTTGTAAAAAAAAAAAAGGAAATATACTTAGGGAGGGATAGAAATTGAAAAAACACATTTTTTCATATATGGACTTTTATTGTAATCTTAGAATCGAATAACTAAATATAACCTAGGCATGAAATCAGAGTAGCAACCATATATAAATTTTAAAACATAATTATACAAAAGAAGGTTATAATTGTAGAAATGCTTCAACAGTACAATAGATATTAGTTATATAGATGTGATGGATTATATACATAAAAACAGACTTATAACATAAAATTGAAATTTTTCTTTAATTTTTATCTTGGCATTGTTAGTAACAACATATTCATAAAATAATTTATTTCAAACTTTATAACACAACTGTATGTATTAAACACACCTGATTTGAATAAAATTGCTCAAGCGAGCGCATACATACACGTACAACCTTCTGACATATTTTACACAGCCCCACTGCTACTTCAGCAGTATAACATAGGCTTTATGCATGCAAAAAAGCAAGCTATTTACATAAAAATAATAAACATTATAAATTTTCATTTTAAATATAATAAATTATAAAACTTTTGCAATTAATGAGAATATAAGTATGAAAGCACAATGTTACTTTTTTAAAACAATTTAACGATTTCTTAGACATAGATAACCAATGATTTTCAAATATTTAACAAATTAAAAATAAACCAAGTAAAAACGGAAAGATGATTTATATTAACTTCCATGGCACGAACTTTAGCATTTAAACAGATAATAATAAATGCACTATAAATTTATATTTTATTTGCGAAATAAAAATATAACTGTTTTAAATTTATACTAAAAGGAAGAGTTTAATATCAATTTACGACATGTGTTTTGAATTACCACATGGATTAACAATTAAATTACCAATTTGCCCAACAATAAATAATATTATGTTCAACAATTCGACAAGTACTCATTTCATTATGATATATAAAAAATAAATAAGTAAAATAAAATAAAGTTATTCAAACAAGTTTCTTCATACAAAAATGAACAAATCACTTTATAAATTAGACTGCTGACAAAGCTAGGCACATTTAAATTGTAATTAAAATAATTTGCAAATAATGTTAATACAATATCTGACATAATTATTTATAAAGTCATAAATATTCTTATAAATTTATACTCAACATTAACACATAGGAATGGAAGCATGTGAAAAACATAATAATCACTATAACACAATGAGGAAAATACTATAGGTACATAGATACTCCTAGCAACTTACAAATATACATTTATACATCATCAGAAACATCAAACAGTAAAATCCATATGATAATTTTAATGGTTCATATTTATACATACATGTATATTTATACTGGAGGACTTAAAATAACTTTAAAAAAATATTAATATCTCATTAAACCATTTTTCAGAGATGCTACATATCCGAGCAATAATAATATCACCATAAGCATGCATTCATAATTTCGATCTAAGGATATGCATTTGTGTTAATCTTTATCTTTATCACTCTTATTTGGAAAATTTTACAACAACCATAAGAAAATTAACAGCAATATTAATGGAAAATTAAAAGAAAGTAACGAATGCATTTAAAAAAAAAAAAAAAAAAAAGTAGAACAAAATACAATACACCTAAAACAAAACATCATTTACAAACATAGAGTAACTTCCAAAATTAAGAATATCATTATAAAATAAGGATGTTAACAAAAAAGATCGATATTTATGATAACGACTTTATATATATATATATATATATATATATATATATATATATATATATATATATATATATATATTTGTGTGTGTGTAATATATAAACATGAAAAGGTAGCAAATGGGTCAGATATTACAGTTATTTCCTGAATAACAGTTACTTCTATTACTTAGTTATTACTCCCATAAGTAATCACAATATTAAGGTATCCATATGACATAAAACAACCATATCAATTTCCTAACGTTCTATTTCATAAAATTTGACAAATAAATCTGGCATTGCATACATACATGTTTAGCAAGTGTTCAACAATATAAAATATCGATATGCCTAAAATTCATTTAGTCTAAGGATACTTATTTGATATTATTTTTAATTATAAAATATCTATATACTTTGTACCATTAAAAAATTCATTATATTTATGGGTGTATTCTAGAATAATTATTTTTCTATTGGTACATTTGATTTTATTTTTTTAAATATATTCATTTAACAACATTCACAGATTGAAAATACATAAAAAATGTGTGCGAAAAGAATTTTAAAAATTCTTAATACAAAATACTAAAACTAATTGAATATTTAATAAATATATAGGAACTAAATTCAACAGTCCCCATAAACTGCATAAACTATCACATATTTAATTAAGTAGATAATTAAGATACTCAGACTTATTTTGAAGTCTGTAAATTATACAAAATATTTTTCACTTCACAAATTAATTAAAAACAATTACAGAAGTAAAGTAAACTAAAATAATAACAACTCTTATAATTTTGAAAAGGCCTTGTTAAGGTAAATACTTTAAACTACTATGCACATCTATTACAAATCTCATTTGAAGATGACATGAATGCTCAATAATAAAAATATATAAGATTCAGTCAGATATGTCAGAAATTATTGAAGTAACGACCAGTTCTGTGAATGTTTGGACCAAATATTCTTTTATTATTATAATATTTTGTAATTATTACTTAATAATTAACATTTAACCAAAGATCACTACATTAATTTCAGTAAATGGTTCAACAGCAGACATTGCATAACTTAATAGCTTAATAATTTATACATCTTCAGATATTAATACAGGTGGAGTTGATGTGTGCCCATTAGAAATGCTTTCACCATTCAATTTAATTTCATTAACGGAATGTGAACGATTATGATTTGGTTGAGTAGTAATGGGTGCTAGATTTGCAGAATAAGACCTTGTGTGACCGTTACCTTTGCTATTGTTAGCTTCTCTTAAAGCCATTTGGTAAGCTACTTCAAAAGCTTGGCCTAATGTCAAAATAACTTCAGTTGCTTGGTCCTGAAAAGAGAAAAACAATTTTTTAAACTATCCTCCAAAGAAGGTAGCAAGTGTCATGGCCGCAAGTACAATATAACTTTCATATCGCTCTGTACTTGTTTCTATGTAATGTGCTTAAAATTCAAAGTTGTGGTGTAAGACTCAATCAACAGTGACTTAATATACAGTTTTACACTTTTACGTTGACGTACACTCAGGTGAGTTACTATTTACTAACAATAAATAAGTGATAAATTGGTGCTCATTTGGTTAGGTCAAATGACCGTTAATTCCCTTACGTGCCTTATCATATTCAGATAAGTTCACGGTCAAGGGCTCTGTTAGTAACTTACTTCAGTGATCAGGTCTTCAGTTCAAACCCAAGACGTTATATTTACTTTTTTTTCTCCAGAGACTGTATTATTTTTATTCAATTATTTATTCTAAGAAATGTTTTATTTTATTTCTGATTATAGTTATGTATATAATTTATTTTTTAATAATTTATTTTGTAAACTTTAATTTTTCTAATTGTCATATTTACAAGTATATTTTTTTCACTCTCTTATCATAATATGGAAAATATGAATATAGATAAGAGTTCGTCAAGTGAAGATTCGGAGGACGAAACGCCGTTTTCTGAAGTTAGGGAAACAGATTCGCAGTATTTAAAAAGACGAACACTTCAAAAACGCCATCGAAACACTCCTCCTGGGTCGGGAGGTAATTCACCCAACAAGAAAAAAACTGCTTCCGACGCCGCGTCACAGTTGCTCATGACCACCATCCAAGACCTAACAGCGGAGGTTAAAGGATTAAAATTCGTCCTCGATGCTAATACCAGCAAGGTAAAGGAATTAAAAATAACTCTGGAGAGGCAGGCTACTATAACATTTGAAAACGCCGAAAAATTAAAAACAATAGAGACTCTTCTGGAGACCTAAAATTCGAAGTTGGAAGGACTAGTGATGGAAAATGCGACACACAGGTCCCAGGTGTCGGAGCTTGGAACTAGACTCAACGGGTCCGGGCAAATGCACCATTCCAGGTCGGTTGAAATTAAGGGAGTCCCAGTGAGGTCTGGGGAGACACCGATGGGCCTGATGATGGGCGTGGGGGCTGGCCTGAGATTTAAAGCCAGACGTATCGACGTAAACGTAAAGCCAGAAGATATCGACTGCGTGGAGCGGATGAAATCGAGGAAGGATGATACACCCGGGACGCTTCTGGTGAGATTTAGCAGACAGTAGCTCAGGGACGAGTTGGTCCAAAGGCGAAAGATTATATGGGACTTCTCAACTCATCACCTGGGATGACAGGAAAATGACTCTCACAAAATATATGTAAGCGAAGCAATATCCATAATCAACCGACACTTATACTGGTTAGCCCCACAGAAGAGGTCTGCAGGGAAAATCAGATACGTCTGGTTCAATGCCGACGAGATGACGGCAAGCAGGTTGTCGTGATTAACTCGCTATCGGACATATTCGCATGTTTCATTACTTTGCACATTTTAGTTTTCATTTATGTTTTTTTCCCTTTTTATTTTTATTTTCAAGATCACGATTTTGTTGTTTCCGTTTTCTCAAATTACTTTACCCAATTATACCCTCCTTCGTCATGACCGAGTGGATCGGACAGATGGTAGTGTAGGTCTCTATGTTCATGACACCTTTTTTTTTTTTTTTTTAAATTTTATTTTATTGAGATTTACAACTGTATTACATGGAAAATACAATAAGTAAATGTGACATTGGTAACATGACATGTACAACATGAAGAGAAACTACCCATTGGTAGAACTCAAATTAAAGTTCTATATTAGAAGGTCCCGAGGCCATCTTCTTTTCAGACGCCTCGGAGGATTATCAGGGATCGAGGAGGAAGCAAGGTTTGAAACGAGAGGATTCGGATGGTTCTGCAGTTTGTTATGGAAGGCTAGATATCTGGATTGGGCCAAATCGGAAACATATGGAACATTAAGGTCTTTATGGATGATTTTATTTGTGACAAAGTAAGGAGCGTTGAGGATTTTACGAAGGATTTTGGATTGTAAGAATTGGATTTTTTAGTGCATTTTGATAATCTTTTTCCTTTGTTTATTTGTTTTTTAACTATTATATATATATTTACGAAGGATTTTGGATTGTAAGGATTGGATACGAGAGGAATTCGATGGTTTAGTGGAGCCCCAAAGCTCAATTCCGTAAGTCCAAATAGGTCTTATTATTGCCATATATATGAGTCGTTTGTAATTGATTGTGAGCTTAGAGCGTTTGTCTAGTAAGTGCTGCAGTAGTCGAAAACGTCGGGCGGTTTCAAGTCATTTCAGTCTGATATGGGGGTTCCAAGTGAGTCATCTGTCAAGGTGGAGTCATAAGTATCGGATTTGTTCGACAGGGATAAAAGGGCTATTGTTGAAGGATACTGTAGGACAGGAAGTCATAGGTTTACGGCGAAGAGTGAAGGTAATTTGATGGGATTTATTGGAATTTATTTTAATCTTCCAGTTCTGACACCATTTTTCAAGACTTGTGATGTGTGATTGAAGCGTTTGGGATGCAATAGATGGATCGTTATTAACTGATAGGATACACGTGTCATCGGCATAGGTGGTGATGACAGTGTTGGATTGGGTTAGGATGTCAGCTGTATAAACTGTGTAAAGGATAGGACCTGGGATACTACCTTGAGGAACACCGGCAGACTGAGTAAAAAGTGATGAATGAGCATTGTTATGATTGATTTTGAAGTGTCTGTCAGTAAGGTAGGAACGGATAATGAGGAAGTATGTAGGTGGTAGGAATTTACGGAGTTTGTACATCAGTCCCGGATGCCAGACTCTATCAAACGCCTGTTCAACGTCGAGAAAGATTCCCGTGCAGTACATTCATGACATCCTTAAATTAAAAATCCTCCACTGCTCTTTCCATACCGATTTTCCACACCTAGAATATCTTTTTACTGAAATCCTCACTCCAACGCCCCTCTTCTCTTAAAAGTCATTTATCGCCCTCCCAGAATACCCTTTGATGAATTATTTGAGACTTCCCTTTACAACTTGGTCCCTTCCTACCCCAATATATCTTCTCCGGATACTTCAATACCAATTTCATGATAACATCCTCTGACCATTCCTACCTGACCAGCCTCCTCCAATCCCTTAGCCTTTATATAGTACCCGACAACCCTACCCATCATATCCCATTCTCAGAGTCCTGGCTTGATTTGTTTGTCCTGGACTCCCTGGATAAATTCTTCGCAGCATCTCAGCACCCGGTTTCGTTTCTGTCTTCCCATGATCTTATCTAGATTTCCTACAACACTCCGGTCCCATTTTTTTTTCCGAACCATATCCTTCCAAAACTTCAATTCTATTACCTATGAAGCCCTGTCGCAGGATCTCGATGCTACCCAGTGGGACCCCATTTATTCCTCAAAATCCATTGACACCATCGTAGAAATCCTTACCAACAATCTTCATGCCATCCTCGACGGCCATGCTCCTCTCCTACCTAAAACCATCCGACATCTCCCTGCTCGTTGGCTGACACTCGCTCTGAGAGAGTGCATAAGAGGAAGAGATGCGGCAAGATGTCGGTTTAAACGTCCCCCCAACTCCCGGAAGACTACATCGACTTGAAGCAACTTCAAACAGCACTCAGTCTGCTATAGGTCTAGCCAAATCCCGTTATTTCCACCATTCCTTATCCAGCACCCCAAACTCCAAGGCCAAGTGGTCTATCCTCAAAAAAACTGACCATTTGTAACACATCTCAAACCCAGTTCATTTTCTTTTCTGCTGATGACCTTAACGCTCACTTTGTCTAGTGTCCCTTCTCATCCTCATCTCCTACCACCATAACGGTTCCTGTGTATTCTCCTTTTTATTTTAATCCTGATCACATTTTCCCCCATATTACCTCTGATGACGTCCTCAACTCCATTCAGAAATCACATACCAATGATTATGAATCCGATAACATCCCAGTCCGAATGATAAAAGCCTCGGCTACCATCTGTCCTTCCAATCCTCTACCACATCTACAATTACTCACTACAAAACGCTACCTTTCCTACATCCTGGAAAACCGCACTAGTTCGTCCTATGAAGAAGACATCCAACCCATCAACCCTTAATGATTTCCGTCCAATTTCTCTTATCTCAAACCTTTCCAAACCTTTAGAGAGATTAATTCAAACCCAGTTATCCGACTTTTTAGAGCAGAATAACTTTCTAAATCCCAACCAGGCCGGTTTCCGGTCTGGCTAATCCCCTCAGTCTGCCCTCATCAAAATTTCCCAAGACCTTCATACAGTCATGGACCAGCAGAAACTCACCATCCTTATTCTCCTTGACTTCTCCAAAGCCTTTGACTCAGTACACCACAAAATTCACCTAACCGAGCTTAAAAATATCTCCTTTTCTACTAGTGCCCTTAATTGGTTCCAATCCTTCCCAATCAGAATCTTTACCCTTGTCCAGAGGTGTCCTACAAGGCTCCTCCTTATCTCAAACTCTTTTTTGCATCTACATCAATGACCTCCCATCGTCTATCCTACACTGTCAATACCATCTGTATGCCAACGAAGTCCAGATTTACCTCTCCTTCAATCTGACCCAACCCTCTGACGCCATCCAAAAATTACAGGAATATATAAACGGAATTTGTAACCGGGCAAACCACAATAGTATTACTCTAAACGCGAAGAAGACGAAAGCCATCCTGATCGGATCTCCTTCGCTCCTCAAATCCTTACCGACACTCCCCAATCTATTCCTGAACAATTCACCTATCTCATTCCACACTTCCGTAAAAAACCTTGGTGTTACCTTCGATCAAACCTTCTCCTAGAAACCACATATGTCCCAAATTTCCCGTAGTACTATCTCTACCCTGGAACAGTTTAACCGTCTCCGATATCTCCTTCCATATAAATCCCATAAACTCCTGGTTTCCTCTCTTGTGTTCCCCCACTTCGACTACGGCTGTCTGGTGTGCGGCGGACTCTCGGGAGAATTCGAGGTAAGACTTAAACTCCTTATGGATGCACAATACGTTTTGTTTTTGGAATCTCAGGAGATACACATATAACCCAGTATTACAACAAGTTGAAGAGACTCTTTCCATTCAACCGCCGTCTCTATTTCCTTGCTATCATTCTATATCAAGCCATCAGAACTCAGGGACCTTACTATATTTTTCACAGCCTACAATCTAAATATTTCATTCAATCCCGTCCCACTAGATTCCGTACTTCCGATCTCTATCCACCTCCTCACTAAACTGCTGCGTTTTACAAATCCTTTATAAATCAAGCCGTCTCTTCCTGGAATACCATCCCTCCCGATATCCGACAAGCCCAATCAGTTCCCTCATTTCAATATCTTCTTTTTAAGCACCTACTTCTTTCCCAACCCTATTGATCACGAAATGTAGATAAGAGAACTTTTTAAGTACCCCCAGAAATGATTTTGTTCACTTATCTTATTTTATTTTCGCATGTTTGTTTTATATATATCAGTAAGTTTTTAGTATTTTTTTGTTTTTCTCTTCTTCTAATGAGATTTGTAAATATATAATTTAATGTATGTTTGAAGGCAGTGGATCAGCTGATGCGAAGGTTGTGTTCTCATTTTTCAGCGGAATCTCTCTGATTATTCACTTAATACAGTTCAAGTGTACATCAGAGCAGTTGATATTTACTGTTGACATCTTTTTTGTTATTTTTATTTTAGTTTTTCTTTCTTTTTCTATTATGATATGCGGTATTATCAGCCAGTGATAGCAAGTAAGGTGCCCAAGAGGACCCAGTCAGACGGTGTTAGTACACCTTGTGGTTAACCAGCTAAACAAAGAACTCGTCGCTGCCTACGGGAAACACTTCCAGTGACCAAAGCGAACACTTCAGAACCAGAACCTCAGCGCCAACCAGGTACTTCTTCACAAGAAATGATCGAAGAATCCCATTTCTTTCTTAATTTCCAGTTGTTCTGCACCCAACTAAATAAAATCTGCTTTGGCAGTTATTCGTGCCTTAACAGGACCAACGACACCAAAATAACACCAGATTCTGCTGAAGCTTATCGAAAAATAGTGAAGTACTTATCAGAAACAAATGCGAATTTTCACACATACCAGCTGAGGCAGGAGAGAGCGTTACGAGTGGTAATAAGGAATTTACACTAATCAACTCCAACTGAAGTGATTAAAGAACTAACGACGCTTGATTTCAATGTACGCCAGGTAACCAACGTTTTAAAGGAGGACAAGGAGCAGCCAGAGTTACGAAATAAAATCCCACTACCATTGTTTTTCGTAGACTTGGAGCCGTCATCAGGTATCGAAAAAATATATGATATCACAAGAAATCTACTACACAATGGTGAAAGTTGAGAAACCATACCCCAAAACAGAAATCGTGCAGTGCCATAATTGTCAGAAGTACGGCCACACGAAGACATACTGTCAGCATCGGCCGCGTTGCGTGAACTGCGGCGAACAGCACACATCTGTGGAGTGCACCAAACCTATATAAGAGCCTGCAGTGTGTGCCCTATGCTTGGAGGTACACCTGGCCAACTACAAAGGCTGCCAAATTTACAAGAATCTCAAAACCGGACACCAGAAAAATCGAATTAAAGATGAAGCACTAAGAACAAGAAGAGAGAGAGAGCCTTCTATAATTGTAAACAATGATGTATCATTCTCCCAACTACTTAGAGGTAAGAATTCAACCGATAAATGTCAAGTCCTGCAACAACAACAATCTCAAACTCTCAAATTTCAAACCCAATCTCAAAATCCGCTTCATCCTAATATACCTAACCATCAACATCAAATTCATCATATTCTTCCTCCTTCAAATGCAACAGATCTCACCAGTTTGTTATCATCTTTCCTCACCGATTTCGAATCCCTTGTTACTCCACTCATATCACTCCTCACAAATCTTGTATCTCACCTCATAGCTCCTTTAAAAATCCTTAAATAACTCATATCCAAAAACCCATATCAATTCTCCTTTGGAATGCGAATAGTGTTAGAAATCATACAGAAGAACTATCTACTTTACTACCTGACAAGAAAATTGATGTGGCACTAATTACTGAAACTCGACTAACCACTAAACAGCTATTCAAAATACGGCAATACTTGACATTTCGTACTGACCGGGAATGCTATCATTGTACACCAGTCCCTGTCCCATCATCTAATCCCATTACCTACTCAAGATCTCCTATAATCCACCGCTATCGCAATCAAAACCTTCTCTTTTCCCGTCATCATAGCATCAGCATATTGCCCTCCTAACAGATCCATATCCAATATCCAGTTCAGTCCTCTTCTCAACTCCTTAGGACATCATTTCATCCTGGGTGGACATTTAAATGCCAAACACCATCAATGGGGTTCTAGAACCACGAACTCTCGTGGCAGAACATTGTTATCTGCACTCAATACCCAACGTTTCAGTAACCTTCCTCCTAACTCACCTACCTACTGGCCCGCAGATCCTAACCGCAATCCCGATATCCTTGATTTTTTCATCCACAGTGGCTTAGGTCCCCTCAATCATTCCCTTACCCGTCTTGCCGAACTATCCTCAGATCATAGTCCATTATTACTCCAATTATCTCTAGCTCCTATTCCTAAGTCTTCTACACCGTCCTTCATCAGAGGCCCAGTTAACTGGAAACTCTTTCACCAAATCCTTTCCGATAAAATTGACCTCAGAATAACCCTGAAAACCCCAGATGACCTTGACTATGCCGTTCACTTTTTTACCACCACGATCCAACATGCAATCTGGACTGCTTCCTCTCCAAACTACTCCTCAAGAACTGCCAAGAAAAATAAGTTACCTCAACACCTCAATCCATACCAAACGCCGTGCCAGATTATTTTGGCAACGTAATAGACACCCCACCGATCGTCAATCCTATAATCATTTTTGCAAAAAAATAAAGCTAGAAATGGCCACCTTCAGATCCCAATCCTTCAACTCCTACCTTACTTAAATCCCTTCTCATGACAATTCCCTATGGAAGATCACTAAACAAATCCTAAAACCCCATCATATATCACATCCTCTCCGTCGTGGTGATGGCTCTTGGGCAGCATCTGACGAAGATAGAGCCGAGGAAATTGCCAAACACCTTTCCCTTACATTCACCTCTCATCCGGAATCCAATCCCACCTACACGTCAGCAGTAGAGCAATTCCTTAATTCACCCATCGCACTCTCCTTACCCCCTAAAGTAGTTAATCTTTCTGAGGTCAAATTCCACTTACAAAAACTACCTACCCTCAAATCACCTGAATACGACCTCCTTACCTCTCAGATCCTTAGACAATTTCCTCCTAAAGCTGTCATATTCCTTACATACATATACAATAGCATCCTACGA
Source organism: Nezara viridula (assembly GCA_928085145.1). Taxonomy (NCBI): domain Eukaryota; kingdom Metazoa; phylum Arthropoda; class Insecta; order Hemiptera; family Pentatomidae; genus Nezara; species Nezara viridula. The sequence goes on from OV725078.1 coordinate 1,001,354, forward strand.
ACCAACCACTTTCCTCATTTATAGAAACATTCTACTATTATCCTATTCCCAAAATCAGGCAAACCTCCCAACAGCTTAACTTCCTACAGACCCATTAGCCTACTTCCAATCCTTTTAAAAATCCTTGAAAAGATCCTCCTGAAAAGAGTCCTACCCTGTACCTTGGCTTTATCTTAGACAGACGACTAACGTGGAACCCTTATACTAGACCTAAAAGACAAGAACTAAACCGAAGATACGGCCAACTATACCGACTACTATAAAGAAAATTTAAATTTTCCATTGAAAACAAGTTACTGATCTACAAGACAATACTGAAACCTATCTGGACCTACGGACTTGAACTGTGGGGAACTGCTAAACATTCGAATATCAAACGCATCCAATCCTTCCAATCCAAAGTCCTTCGAACAATAGTCGATGCTCCTTTCTATGCAACCAACAAAACCCTACACCATGATCTTAATATCCCATTTGTCCTAGACCTTATCCCAAAATTCTCCAAATTCCACCAGAATGTTACCCATCATCCAAATCCCTTTGCACAATCTCTATCCAGCACCACTCATCCATATAATCTTCCAAGGAGATTAAAACTGCAGTGAAAAAAGTAAAAAGTGCAGGGATCTCATCGAGTCATGCTTTTCCCTCCACAGTTGGAGGGACAAGTCTGGTTTGGAGTTCTCTCACCAGATTGTAAATATTGTATATTATAGGTATGTATGTATTATTTTTATTCATAGGTCATTTTATTCGTATTTATTGTATATATATATTATTTTTCTGTATAATTTATTTTATTTATTGTACATAGAGTGTGAATGTGATCTGTGAACACTATTATAAATGTCCTTGAGACAGATTATAATATTTTTCAATAAATAAGTTTTAAAAAAAAATAACCTATCTAGTTGAGGCTGGGGTTCCACAAGGCAGCGTCTTGGATCCAGTTCTCTACATGCTACTGCCGATATCCATTAAAATCCCGATACATTCCTAGCTACATTTGCTGATGATACTGCCATTCTATCCTCCCACTCAGATATTCAAATAGCATTACGAAACCTCCCCTTATTGAGAAGTGGTGCAACAACTGCCGCATCAAAATCAATGAATCAAAATCAAAAGACAAGAACTTAACCGACGATATGGCCAGCTATATAGACTACTAAGCAGGTCATCTCATCTTTCGATTGAAAATAAACTTTTAATGTACAAGAACATACTGAAACCTATCAGGACCTACGGACTTGAACTGTGGGAAAATGCTAAACATTCGAATATCAAATGCATCCAATCCTTCCAATCCAAAGTACTTAGAACAATAGTCAATGACCCATATTATGTCACAAATAAGACCTTATACCTTAGCATCCCATTTGTCTTTGACATCAACCCATCCAGATTCTCAAACTTTCACCAGAACCTTATCCATCATCCGTTAAAACGGCAGTGGCCCAGAGATCTCTTGTAAATATGCTTATGGAGTCCTGTTAAGATGATTTATTTTATTTTTACTTATTGATTTATTTCTTATTTCGCTTATGTATTATTTACGTTTGTTATTATATTTACTTTTTCTTAGTTTACTCATTTATTTTTTATTTATTCATTTATTTATTTTTTATTTCTCTATTATATGTATACATGGTATGAATGAACACATTTACTCTTGATACGTATTTCCCTTAAATGAGGCAGATTGTACTATTTACTGTTCAATAAAAAAATTAGGTCTAGAACTATTTTAGCATCATAAGCTGGACAAATCTTGAAAGCTTTTGAGATGTGTTCTGATTTTAGTTTGTTAGTCAGTTGAGTGTAATGAGTTTTATCTGTTGGATTAGTTCTATGCCACTTCGATCTTGCTCTGAGTTCTTCCTTTAATAAGATACGAATATGCAGTGGCAAGTTAGTCTTTTGTAATTTATTAATCTTACAAATAAAGGTGTTATTATTTATACTGTATGTTATTAATGTTGAATGTTTTTCTATGGCACCATTAATCTCTTCTTTTGCCTTTAGCGGTATTTTCAAGTTTTATTTATTTTCTAAATCATCATGAAATTTGCACCAGTTTACTCGCCCTGTAATCAATTTAGAAGGTGATGGTTTAGGAGCATAGTTTGAAAGTAGTGATAGCAGTACTGGACTATGGTCTGAAGAAAGATCACCAAAGGATTTAATTATGGTTTTGGAGGAGGAAATCTGGGAGGTGATAAATATATCCAGCATATCCGGAGAGATGTTGGCCAATAAGTAGGATTTATGAGCGAGAGAATTGAATAACTGTTGGAAGATGAGACATAATAAGATGTTACCGGGAGTTGGATGTTCGTCAACCCCTTCGTTGGATTTAGCATTGTAGTCTCCTCCAGCAATAAAGGACGATCTAAGAGATTGGAATAAGGATTAAATGAGGTTATAGGAGAGGGGATTACCAGGAGAACAGTATACAACTGAGAATGTGAGATGGAAAGGGCTAGTTGAAAGGACTACAGAAGTTGATTGAATGGTATCATTTGGAGTGCAAGGAATAAGTATAAAGATTTATTCAAGGTGCGGCGAGGAAAACCTCAAGGCGGAGCGTTGTCGCCCTCGCTGTTCAACCTGGATATAGATCACCTGTAACGCGACCTGTGTGAACAAGAACTATGGATATAAACTAGGCAGTGACCAAGAATGTGTGGTCCTTACAGGTTTCGCAGACGACCAGGCTGTTACAGCGCGTGACATGAGTGCTGCAGAGAGGATTATCGTGGGCCTTCTAATTGATAATGGAGAGCAGCAAGAAACAAAGCTCTCCCTAGCGAACGGAGAAATTATTGAATCAACAAAGGTTAGGGATATAATAAAGTATATGGGATGCACGTTCTCGGGAGAGCTAGTACTAAACGAGGAAATGGTGACCAAATTGAACAAAAACTTGGAAATATTGGGTTAGCTCATGCCTTCTTAAATCGAAACAGAATATCAACGTTGTCAACCTATACGTGTTCCCGGGAATTACCTACTCTCTTCAGACTATTGATACCAATATCCGCAGGAGTATCAAGGCCATTATGGGGCTCCCCGCTGCCAATGGGAGGCTCCTTTGCAACATTGATCCATTGCCCAGCGACTGTCCAATGTGCCGGATGCCCTGTTCCAATCTACATTTGATTATGCAGCTGAAATCGCCGCATGTGCGGAGAGACTGAGTATAGATCAGGGCCACCGAAGTGTGAAAGCTCTACGACAGTCGCTGAGAGAGAACACTTTTGAAGAATGAGTCAGTTGCAGGTTGCAAGACGTTGGAGCAAGGCATTTTAAAGAGACTCCAAAAGCTAATAAGTATATATGTCAGAAACAAGTACTTTAGGTGTCAGAATGGTCCAATGCCTTAAAACTCAATATAAACTACGCGCCTTTGCGTGAAGTCCCAGGAGCCAGTGGAGAGTCGAAGGAAGTAGGGGCCCTCTGTCGCAAATGCGGCAGAGAGTCTGAAACACCAGCCCATGTGATGGGAAATGCCCCAACAACTCCCTCCTCATAACACGCCGGCACCATAGGCTCAAGTTCGGGTTGATGAGGCTCCTTAGAAAAAAAGAATTCACCTGCTATTGCACACGAGGCCTATTGCATCGACAGCGAAGGAACTACAAGATATGCTGACATAGTTGCATTTCCCAGGAGAGGAAGGACGCCGCTCATCTTGGACCATTACTGTCCGCTTTAAGAGCAATGACCTCGATCAGGCGGATGAAGTGATAAGGGAGAAGAGGAACATCTATGATAAATGAATCCTTTTCCTGAAAGAGAAATTCCGCGAGACATTCGGAGAGAGAGTTCAACGTGAGAGGCCTGTGGTTTAGGTCTCGCAGAACGATTCCAAAAAGAACAAGGAGCTTCTACGAGGAACTAGGTGTTGATATTGGCCGAGAATATTATCCTGGACTCCCTGGGAATCATTCACCATCACTTATTTAGTAATTTACCATGAATTGAGGATGTTTTTGTCATTTATTTATTTATTCTATTTTAAATTGTTAGCACTGTCTTGTATTTTTGTCTATAGTTGTGGATATAGTTGGATTCTTAGCATTCAATTTTTTTCTATGTGTATATTATGCAATGTTGATGGCTCAGTGTAGTTTATTGGGCTTGGTGTAGTTATTAGTTTATATTTTATAAGACTATTATTATAATGGGGAAGGAAATATATATATATATATATATATAGTAAAAGAATAATTTAATGTATAAATTATGTCCAAATGGATTGATCGGTATGCTGTGTGTAAAGCAACCCTATGAAGTAGGGCAGCACTACTTTCATGGGAAGTGTTGTCTGCGTGGTCAGATCTATAAGTGATGTAGTCAAGTATGTATAAATGTGTCCGTTGAGTAAAGTGAGTTTCCGTCAGAAGGGCAATATCAATGCGATTGTCATGGAGAAATATATCTAGTTCGTCTCGGTGGTTAAGTAGTCCATTAGCGTTTCTCGAGGGAAGTTGAAAGGGATTTCGAAAAGGAGTCTAGTGAGGAGACTAATGAGCGGCTAGATAGTCTCTTGAAGATCTATCAGGAACGTTAAAAGGACAGAATTGAAGTAGGGTGGTTTTTGGCTAGGGAGTGGATTTGGGACAGGAGGATGTGATGGGTATTTATGTGACTAGGTTTGTTGAGAGGGTGGTGTGCAAGACTTAGGGAAAGAGGGGTTGGATTTAAATTCTGTTGGACATGTGTGGATGCTCTGGCAAGAGTTTGATCTACTATAGGTTTTTGCCTGGGTTCCTCAAAACTGGAAAGCTGAGTATAAAAGTCGTTTTACGTGAAATATCGTTTTAAGATCTACGAAAAACTGTGGTAGCGAGTATTTTCCTTAGGCCGAAATGTTTCTGATACTATGACCTATTTCTTCCAATAACATTTTGTTGTGGAAGTAGATGGATGAAGACCTCTTAAGACGAATCTATATGTGTTTTCGTGTTTTAGCTGTTAACAATGAAAATCGTGTTTTCTAGAAGTGAAATGTTCAATTAATTTCTTATAATTTCCTTTAGAGCTGATAGTCTGTGGGCCAGACCCCCTTACCGTGCACCCCCCCCCCCACATCCCTATAAATTGCATATCGTTGTGTTCCTTGTGACAATTTATTAAAAAAAAGCCAATGTTCTCACAAAAAAAAGTGAACGAACTGCCCCAAAATGGCGTCCAAACATGGCGGATTGACGACTTTGACTTTAGTTAGTTTTTTTGTTACTGAGAATCAGCATTTGGCTTAATTTCATTATAGTTGGTCTTTTATTAAAGCTGGATAGTTAGAGCATAATAAAACATGAAAAAATATTAAAAACTAATTGGCTTAGGCATTAAAAAAAATCGGTAAAGTCAATTTTTCTTACAAAAAAATTTTCAAGTTGAAAATCAAGCGTCGTTTGTAATTAAACGGTCAACATTAATGCAAAACGTGCTGAAATAAAACATCTGGAAAATACATTTCTCTTTCTAAAACACTGATTACTTTTTAAAATATTTGAAGTAGTTCCGTATAAAATGTACTTAAGCGGCAGAAAAGCGCTACTGGCGTGGGTGCCTACAGGCCTCTACCACACCACTCAGTACTCATAAATGGCTTAGTTATAGTGCTATAATAACGTTTTTGTTATATTTTATCGATTATATTAACGAACAAATATTAATACAATAATTTAATTGTAAAAAATTATTTTTTTTTAAATTTATTATTTTTGTTTTTATTTTTCATTATTTTTTTATTTAATTTAACTTCATTTATTCTATACGGAGATCGCTTAAGAAGGCCTCTATTATAAAAATTATAAAATTATAATAATAAAACTTAATTCAAAAATACTTTGCAGAATATCTTGATTTTTTTTGTTTAATATTTGCAATTTAACATTTTGTTTTATATATTCTTAGAGGTAATTTAAATTGTATGTACTTCCCTGGAAATGAGTCATATTAATATCTGTTTTATAAACTAAAATAATATATACCTAATCTGAACTGCTTTTAATGAATAGGTGATGGATTGTTTAGTAAAATTGTTAAAAAACTATTAAAAAAAATTGTTAAAAACGCTATTTAAAAAAACATTTTTATTTCCTTTATTTTATTCGGAAGTTGGGCCATATCATAAAAAATAGGAACTTTTAATATTAAAGTGCATTATTTCCTCTGCACAAAAGAAATATGGAAAGGGCGAAGCTATAAGTTCTTCTAGGTAACTGGAACTGATTGTTAGTATTTGGTCTCAAAATGAGGGAAAACGCGAAATTGAACCCAAAAATTGGAAAAATACATTAAGCGAACGACAAAGGAAGTCCAAAAATTTCGGAAAAGAAAACAAGGAGCAGTATCCATTATATGGCTAAACGAATATATAGTAGACAGATGAACAGAATATTTCAAGATGCTGCTAAAAGAGGGTAAAAATGCTTGATGGGTTTGGATGATGTTAAGCAAGTTTATTATGCTGAAGAACACTTTATCAGCAAGAAAGATTTGCTCTAAGCAATTGGCAAGCAGGTCTGGAGGAAGTAAACGAGGTTTATAATGGTGAAAACCGCTTTATTTTAGATTGATATTGAAGTTGTACATTGGGACTATCTTCACTTTGAAGCAGGTTATACAGAGGTCTATTGATAAAAGGAAATAGCTCTGCTCCTCTTTAGTGCAATTGCAAAGGATTTTTAAAGGAATCTGAAAGGAAAACGAGCTTTTGTGAAAGACTAGTAGATATTCGATCAATCCAAAGTGTGAGGCACTAAGCAGATAGAGAACCATTTTTCTTTCTCTGTGGACTTCTCTATAACCTACCTTAAAGTGAAGACAGTCCCAATTTGCAACTTATGCTCCAATGTGCAACTTGAGTTTCTCAATCCATATCGCTCAGGCAATCGACAATATTTCTAATTTTAGCTTATACGATTCTTGAGTAGACTTTCTTTGGTACTATAAACAGTAAGGAATCTCGAATAACATTTCCTAGTATCTCATTTCCTGTAAAGGGACAAAACTACAGTCCTTTCATATAATTTTCTAATACATTTGTAGCCTTTGTACGCACAGCATTTCGGGTTACTTCGTCCAGACCAGCTGATTTGCCAATTGCCTAGAACAAATCTTTCTTGCTGATGAAATGGTCTTCACCATAATAAACCTGCTTAATATCATCCAAACTGATCAAGCATTTTTACCCTCTTTTAGCAGCATCTTGAAATATTCTGTTCATCTGTCTACTATATATTCGTTTAGCCATATAATGGATACTGCTCCTTGTTTTCTTTTCCGAAATTTTGGCACTTCCTTGTCGTTCGCTTAATGTATTTTTCCAATGTTTGGGTTCAATTTCGCGTTTTCCCTCATTTTGAGACCAAATACTAACAATCAGTTCCAGTTACCTAGAAGAACTTATAGCTTCGCCCTTTCCATATTTCTTTTGTGCAGAGGGAATAATGCACTTTAATATTAAAAGTTCCTATTTTTTATGATATGGCCCAACTTCCGAATAAAATAAAGGAAATAAAAATGTTTTTTTAATAGCGTTTACATTTTTTATAGTTTTTAACAATTTTACTAAACAATCCATCACCTATTCATTAAAAGCAGTTCAGATTAGGTATATATTATTTTAGTTTATAAAACAGATATTAATATGACTCATTTCCAGGGAAGTACATACAATTTAAATTACCTCTAAGAATCAGTAAATATATAAAACAAAATGTTAAATTGCAAATATTAAATAAAAAAATCAAGATATTCTGCAAAGTATTTTTGAATTAAGTTTTATTATTATAATTTTATAATTTTTATAATAGAGGCCTTCTTAAGCGATCTCCGTATAGAATAAATGAAGTTAAATTAAATAAAAAAATAATGAAAAATAAAAACAAAAATAATAAATTAAAAAAAAAATAATTTTTTACAATTAAATTATTGTATTAATATTTGTTCGTTAATATAATCAATAAAATATAACAAAAACGTTATTATAGCACTATAACTAAGCCATTTATGAGTACTGAGTGGTGTGGTAGAGGCCTGTAGGCACCCACGCCAGTAGCGCTTTTCTGCCGCTTAAGTACATTTTATACGGAACTACTTCAAATATTTTAAAAAGTAATCAGTGTTTTAGAAAGAGAAATGTATTCTCCAGATGTTTTATTTCAGCACGTTTTGCATTATTGTTGACCGTTTAATTACAAACGACGCTTGATTTTCAACTTGAAAATTTTTTTGTAAAAAAATTGACTTTACCGATTTTTTTTAATGCCTAAGCCAATTAGTTTTTAATATTTTTTCATGTTTTATTATTCTCTGACTATCCAGCTTTAATAAAAGACCAACTATAATGAAATTAAGCCAAATGCTGATTCTCAGTAACAAAAAAACTAACTAAAGTCAAAGTCGTCAATCCGCCATGTTTGGACGCCATTTTGGGGCAGTTCGTTCACTTTTTTTGTGGGAACATTGGCTTTTTTTTAATAAATTGTCACAAGGAACACAACGATATGCAATTTATAGGGATGTGGGGGGGGGTGCACGGTAAGGGGGTCTGGCCCACCGTGTATGATATTTATTTTAATATCATTGACTCTAGAAATTCATGTAAAATTTGTCTGCCTATCAAATCAGCGCGTTCTTGTCCGAAGGAGAAGAATATCCTTGATAGAAGGATATAAAATTTTCAATTTTTGCGACGAAAATGGGTTGCGGTTCAGGTTCCGAAATTTCTTTCGGGTTCAGAATCTTATTGGATGAATTGTTGGCTGTAAGAATGTTACTAGCTGAGGTGGTTAGTGAAATTGATTCTGGTTTGATGGCTGAGGTGGTTTTGCTGCGAGAATCGGCTGTAGCTTTTTTTGTTTCAGGTGCCTTTTTTGATTTGTAAAATTTTTTTTTTGTTTTTTTATTAGGTGAGTTGCCTGCCGATCCGGGAGCAGAGTTTCGATGGCGCTTTTGAAGAGTCCTTTTTTTTAAAATATTGTGAATCGGTCTCACTGACATCGGAAAATGGTGTGTCTTCCACCGATTATTCAGAAGATGTACTGTTGAGTTCCATGAATAGAAAAAATAAATAAATAAAAGATTACAACTGTTATAACAGTAAAATAAAAATCTACTAAATTAATTCTTAAAAACTATTTACAAAATTATGTACAGATAAAATAAAACAAATTCTCAGTATACATAATTAAATAAAAGTAAATGCTCAGAGAAAAATTAATAAATGATTTTTTTTATTATTATTATTTGACAATTAATACATTCTGCCGCATTGGAGGGCATTAATATTAGGGCTACATTAAACATTCACACAATATATACATACAAATGATAACTAAAATAGAGATAAAAGAAAAAGAATGGAAAGTAAAATAAGAAAATTAACATACATAGGTAAAAAAAAAAAAAATAATAAATAAATAAAAAATAGAGAGAACCTAAATGAAATTGAAATATATAAAACACATTCACACCTATATACAACATTTACATTCGCCTAGGGTATTCCGAGTCATGCCTTGTCCCCCCAAATGTGAATAAATGAAATAAATAGAAGGAAAAAAGAAGTTTATTCCTTGGGATACGAACTAGATATACTCACAGTAAATAGAGCCTTGGCCGTGAATTTACGTAGATAAGGCAAGATCCGTCGGAATTAGCTGTGCTGTCTCTACCAAACGAGTACCAATTAAATATTAAACATAATTGCTAATAAATATCTCTCACCTCACTAATTGGAAGATATGAATTTAGATAAGAGTTCGTCAGGTGAAGATTCGGAGGACGAAACGCCGTTTTCTGAGGTTAGCGAAACAGATTCGCAGTATTTAAAAAGACGAACACTTCAAAAACGTCATCGAAACACTCCTCCTGGGTCGGGAGCTAATTCACCCAATAAGAAAAAAAATAAATCAGCTAAACCTAAACAGTTAGCAGAGCAAAATAAATCTAAAAAGTCAACTGAACAAAGTAAATCTACTAAAACTAAACAATCAGCCGAGCAAAATATATCACCACCTCAAACAAGAAGCAAATCAATTACCATAACATCAGAGCCAACTGCACCAACCACCACTAACACCAATAATCCTGTTCCCGTTAATAAAATATCAAGCAAGGTTCCGGAGCCTCAAGAGTTTTCTGAGCCCGAGCCGCCACCTATTTTCATATCAAAAGTCGATAACTTCATTACATTTGGTCAAGAAATAGCCGGTCTGATTGGACAGACCAATTTCCGCTGTTTCTCCAGAGTTAATGATATCAAAATAAACACAAACTCTCGAGAAAATTACAAAGCACTTATAAATTACTTTACGTCCAAAAACTATGATTTTCATTGTTATCAATTAAGACAAGAAAAGCCATACCGAGTGGTGTTAAGAGGACTACACTCAAGCACCCCAATATCTTTCATCAAAAGTGGCCTAGAAGAAATAGGTCATAATGTTAGGCACATATCATGCGTACTACACCCAACGGAAAAATATCCTTTACCACTATTTTTCGTCGATTTAGAGCCTGCCAGCAATAACATCGAAATTTTCCAAGTGAAGAGGCTTATATATTCCACCATTAAATTTGAAGAGCCTAGACAAAAGCCTATAATAGTGCAATGCACTAAGTGCCAAGACTTGGGGCATACAAAGACTTATTGTCATCACCAGGCCAGGTGCGTGAAATGTGCCGGCCCCCACGCATCTGACACTTGTCAGAGACCTCGAGACCTGCCTGCGAAATGTGCCCTTTGTGGTGAAGAACATCCAGCAAACTACAGAGGATGCAAAGTTTATAAACATTTTTATAAGCAGAGAGCTCAGAACATTGCCTCGAAAAGCGTAAAACTGAACCAAGAAAGTGTCACCCATCTACCTGAAATTGATAATCTGTCAAATTTTCCTGAATTGCCAAAAACGTCTACTCAAAATACACAGCTAGCGACTACTTCAAAAGAAATTGATCAACCTCAGCAGGACTTTAGAAAAACACCAATCACCATGAAGAAGCAGCAGCCTCAAATTCAGGCGCCTCAAATCTCCCAATGCAAACCTCAATCTCACAATCCCCAATCTCATCCTCCACGTCAGCAAATTCTCCCTCATCATATACCCTTACGAGTCAAATTACCACCGCAGCATCCTCAACAGTCCCATCCTAACGCCCAGAAAAAAAGTGCAGCACAAGTACCTTCCAATCTAGACCCACCTCGTGCACAACGACGGATCCCGCCCTCAGCTAACACTCCTAATCCACCACAAGAACCTATCCTGAATCCAATTCACAATCAACATCCATCCGACCTAACCTCCATTCTATCATCCTTCCTATTGGACCTGCAAAATACTATAAAACCACTTATCACTCTTCTCACCAGAATCCTGACCGAAATTCCGTTCAATTTCCAACGATGAGCACAAAGCCCCTAACTATCCTTTTATGGAATGCTAACGGACTAAGTAACCACCGTGACGAACTTGACTTATTTCTTCATAATAATCACATTGACATTGCTCTATTGACTGAAACTCACTTCACTAAACGAATACATTTCTACATACGTGACTACTTCACTTATAGAACTGATCACCCAGACAACACCTCCCATGCCGGTTCTTGCATCCTTATACATAAATCATTACCCCATTCCCTTATTCCTTCCACTCCAACTGATGCCATTCAATCAACTTCCGTAGTCCTTTCAACTCGCCCTTTCCATCTCACATTCTCAGCTGTATACTGTCCTCCTGGTAATTCCCTCTCCTATAACCTCCTTGATTCCTTATTCAAATCCCTCGGATCGCGCTTCATTGCTGGAGGGGACTACAATGCTAAACACCAACGATGGGGTTGTCGAACATCCAACCCCCGCGGTAACATCCTATCACGTGTTTCATCTTCCAACAATTATTCAATCCTTTCGCCCATGAGTCCTACTTATTGGCCAACATCCCTCAAAAAACGTCCCGATATCCTAGATATATTTATAACTTCTCAGATCTCCTCCTCACAAACCATAATCAAATCCCTTGATGACCTTTCTTCAGACCATAGTCCAGTTCTACTTTCACTACATTCGAGCTATGCTCCTAAACCATCACCTCCTAAATTGATCACAGGACGAGTGAACTGGGACCAATTTCGTGAAGATTTGGAAAACAAACTAGACTTAAAAATTCCGCTAAAGACAAAAGAGGACATTAATGGTGCCATTGAAAAACTGACAGCATCAATAACAGACAGTATAAATAATAACACTTTTATCAATAAGTTCAACAATTCACAAAAGACTGACTTGCCACAGCATATTCGTATCTTATTGAAGGAAAAACGCAGAGCAAGATCGAAGTGGCATAGAACCAGATATCCAACAGATAAAACTCACTATACCCAACTGACTAACAAACTAAAATCTGAAATTAGAAAATACAAGATTCAAAATTTACTAAACTTTACTGAAAAACTTACACCTACCGACAAATCACTATGGACGACCACTAAAAGGCTCCTGAAATTTAAAGACTGTAATCATCCACTTCTTACTGAAGCTCAAACCTGGTCCAAATCCGATGAAGAAAAATCACAAATCTTTGCTCATCACCTCTTTAAAACCTTTAATCCACACCCTGATATTCATAACCCAAATCACCTTGAATGTATTGAAGCAGAACTGGATATCCCACTCCAAATGTCTCTTCCACCTAAAGCCTTTCATCCTTCAGAAATATCCGACATCATTCAAAGGTTACCTTCCCGAAAAGCTCCTGGACACGACCTAATTACATCCCAGATCCTAAAACTGCTTCCTCGGAAAGCCATCCTATTCCTTACGTATATATATAATGCTGTTCTGCGAACCACATACTTTCCTAACCCTTGGAAATTATCTATTATCAAAATGATACATAAACCCAAAAAGCCACCAGAAAACCCATCCTCTTATCGCCCTATCTCCCTTTTACCCATCCTAGGCAAAATCCTGGAAAAGCTCATCCTAAAACGCCTGCACCCCATCCTAGATTCTAATCACATTATCCCAGATCATCAATTTGGATTCCGCAGATCCCATTCCACTATCCAGCAATGCCATCGTGTGGTGGATGTTGTCTCCTCTGCATTGGAGCGCGGAATGTACTGCACGGGAGTCTTTCTCGATGTAGAACAGGCTTTTGATCGAGTCTGGCACCCAGGACTGCTTTACAAACTCCGTAAATTCCTACACCCTACATACTTCCTCATTATCCGTTCCTATCTAACTGATAGATCCTTCAAAGTAAATCATAATAATGCCTATTCATCCCTTTTTTCCCAGTCCGCTGGTGTTCCTCAAGGTAGTATCCTAGGTCCTATCCTTTACACAGTTTATACAGCTGATATCCCAACCCATCCTAACACTGTTATTACCACGTATGCCGATGATACATGTGTCCTATCAATTAATAACGACCCAACAATTGCATCCCAAACCCTTCAATCACACATCACAAACCTTGAAGAATGGTTTCAAAACTGGAGGATCAAAATAAATTCCAATAAATCCCATCAAATCACGTTTACCCTTCGTCGTAAACCTATGTCCTCTTGTCCTACAGTATCCTTTAATAATACCCCACTTATCCCTGTTGAACAAATTCGATACCTTGGACTCCACTTAGACAGACGTCTAACTTGGAATCCTCATACCAGACTGAAACGACAAGAAACAGCTCGACGTTTCCGACTACTCCAGCACTTACTAGACAAACGCTCTAAGCTCCCAGTCAATTACAAAAGACTCATATACATGACTACAATAAGACCTATTTGGACTTACGGAATTGAGCTCTGGGGCTCCACTAAGCCATCGAATTCCTCTCGCATCCAATCCTTACAATCCAAAATCCTTCGTAAAATCCTCACAGCTCCTTACTTTGTCACAAACAAAATCATCCATAACGACCTTAATGTTCCTTATGTTTCTGACCTGGCCCAATCCAGATACCTTTCCTTCCATAATAAACTTCAGAACCATCCTAACCCTCTCGTTTCTAACCTTGCTTCCTTTTCGATACCTGACAACCCTCCGAGGCGTCTGAAAAGAAGATGGCCTCGAGATCTCCTTTTGTAAATACATTTTTAGAGTGCTACCAGTGGGTAGTTTCTCACCAAATGATTTCATGTTATTATATTCTATTGTACACATTTACTGAATGTATTTTTACTTGTAATACAGTTGTAAATATCATTAATAAATAAATAAAAAAAAAAAAAAACCTCACTAATTAATGTGAAAATGTTTAAATGTGCAAAAGCTCACTGTTCATTAATTAAAGCAGCAGTATTTGCAGAATTAGCCAGATGACAAGGAAACAAAGACAGAGCGATGCAAGCATTGAACTGCAGTTGCGGCCATGACACTTGATACTTAAAAAAAATTGAATAAGTACCATAGTTTGAACGGAGAAAACATGGCAGTAATGAGATTTTGTAGCTCGGTCCTTAGTAATATATGCAAAATGGGTCAAATCTTCAGCATCCTGGCAGGCTAAATGAATATTCCTGATTTCATGCTCACAAACTAATTCCTAAACAAAAAAAAAAAAGAAAAAAAAAAGCAGGTTATATAACATCATCAAACTTCAGGAAAAATCAAAATAAGATCGGTAATCAAGAGGTTACCTTTGTATCTCCGCTAAGAAATTTGACACCATGATATGAAATGGCAAGGTAAATATCAGGAGAAGAACTTTGTTCACTTAGGGGCTTTTTAAGCTTTTGAATAGACTTTTTTGTAGATTCTGCTCCTCTCAGCACCTTGACTACAGTTGATCCCAAGTACTAAATGAAAAATATATTAAAATTCTAACAAGTAAATAATCAAAATTAAGGTGAGCATTTTATTGGATCATACCCTTGCATGGTAGGTAAGAGTGCCAGTCAACAAAGCATGGGGTTGGTGCCTCCACTGAGCAGTTATAGTGGATGGCACTCCGACTAGAAGTTGTGAGGGATCACGTATTTGTAAATCAGGTTGTTGTTTTCCAGGTGGAGGTGGTGCAGGCCGTGTTTTTTTGTGACTATGTCTCAAAGTTCCAGTTCCAGTGGTACAAGTATTAGAACTGTTTGCTACTTTACCTTCGAGCTCTTGCATGGAGTTTTTCTAAAAACATAAATACTAAGTTAATTGATGGATAGAAAAAAAAAAATGTTTTCAAGATGAGAACTCGACAATGGGAAGTTACGGAAAGCCACTTACCAGCTGAGACAGTTCAGCATTGATATCTTGAATACTCGGTTGGTTGGGCGATCTTGGGAGCGATGCCATGATTCTGTGACGATGGCCTGGTTTGCTTATTTCCAAAACAGCTGTTAGCTCCACTTCCCATACACTTTTCACCCTATCCATATCCGTATAAAGGTGCTTCCTGAAGGTATCCCAGTAAGCAGATAAGTCCAACCTTTCCAGCCAATCCTCTACCGACTCTTTACTTTTTTCTTCATTATTGTTATTATTAACAGTTTCGTTACGGGTTTGTGCAACTTTGTTGTTTAATGATTTTGAAGATTCCAATATTGTCTTTCGATCCAGTTCAGATATACCCATTTCTTTCAGATCATTGTCATCTAGAACTCCATTCTAAAATTTTATTTTAATTTAGTACTTGAAAAATTAATGTACTTAATTCAAACATAAATAATTAACATACAGCTAGGTAAAATAAAGAGATTAATCAACGAACCGCCTGAAAGCCGAAAAGCTTAAATTTGACATTCAAAATTTTGGAAAACTTTATAATACCAAACTATGCTAGAAAATAAGGGGTTGCCGGATCCATTGTACTTGGATACGGAGTACTTTAGTAATTCAGTACTTGGAGTACGGGAGTATAATAAAATATTTAACACCAATATTGATATATTCACACACAAACACAGTTGTACATAGACATATAAATATAGTCCGGTCTAGAGATAGGGGACCCTGACTAGAATACAAACCCTCTTATAATTCGAAATTGTGGAAATGTTCAAAAATATTACTTTAAATTCAAAAAATGTTTCACGCTGATTATAAAAGAGCGTCTAAGTAATTCTATAAGAGGAATCGACCGTAGTTGCCTAATACTACGGCATTTATATATATGTATGCGATAACATTTATTTAATCTAATCCACAGCCTAAATTAGAAATTTAAGTTTATCATCATAACAAACTGCAGAACCATCCGAATCCTCTTGTTTCAAACCTTGCTTCCTTCTCGATCCCTGATAATCCTCTGAGGCGTCTGAAAAGAAGATGGCCTCGGGACCTTCTAATATAGAACTTTAATTTGATTTCTACCAATGGGTCCTTAATTTATTTTTTTATTTTTTTTTTTTTTTATTTTTTATTGAATAATAATACAATCAGCCACTGTTGGAGGGCTATAAGTATTAAGGCTAAAAGTTCTCATTCATACAGTATATACAAGTAATACAGAAGTAACTATAAATATAAAAGTAAATAAATAATACCTATAAAAAAAAATGTAAATCAATAGAAAAAAAATAAAATAAAATAAAAAAAATAAATAAACAAAATAAAATAAAAACTTCTAAACACATTCATACCTATATACATTCGCCCAGGAATCTCCGAGCCAGCCTTTTCTCCCCACATGTGGAAAGCAAAGCAGGACTCCAGAGATCCCAGTGCCACTTTTCCAGCCGCATCACTAGTATTAAAAGCCAGTGGAGGCTGAAGGAGGGCACTAGAGCCACAGATGCTCAGGACTTGAGTGGAGAAGCTGGCCATTGCCAGGACTCCAGAAGCATATTTACAATAGATCTCGCGGCCACTGCCGTTTTAACCTTCGAGGGGGATTGTAGGGATGGTGGGAGCTGGATAGGGATTGAGCTAGAGGATTTGGATGATGGATAAGGTTCTGGTGAAAGTTTGAGAATCTGGATGGGATGATGTCGAGGACAAAAGGGATGTTAAGGTCATGGTGTAGGGTCTTATTTGTGACATAATATGGGGCATTGGCTATTGTTCTAAGTACTTTGGACTGGAAGGATTGGATGCGTTTGATATTCGAATGTTTAGCAGTTCCCCACAGTTCAAGTCCGTAGGTCCAGATAGGTTTCAGTATTGTCTTGTAGATTAAAAGTTTATTTTCAATCGAAAGATGAGATGTCCTGCTTAGTAGTCTATATAGCTGGCCATATCGTTGGTTAAGTTCTTGTCTTTTAAGTCTCGTATGTGGGTTCCAAGTTAGTCTTTTGTCTAGAAGGAAGCCAAGGTAACGGACTGTATCTGAGTAGGGAAGTGGTATTGAATTGAAAAGGATTGTGGGACAGGATCTGCGTCGCAGAGTGAAAGTAATATGTTTACATTTTGCTTCATTGATTTTAATGCGCCAGTCGTTGCACCACTGCTCAATCAAGGAGAGGTGAGATTGTAGGTTTTGAGATGCTATTTGAGGATCTGAGTGGGAGGATAGAATGGCAGTATCATCGGCAAATGTAGCTAGGAAGGTATCGGGATTTGGAGGGATATCGGCAGTGAAAAGGATGTAGAGAACTGGACCCAAAACACTGCCTTGTGGAACACCAGCCTCAACTGGATAGTAAGTGGAGAATTCGGTGCCGCAACGGACTTGGAAGGAACGATTTGAGAGATAGGATTTGAGGACTAGGTATAAGGATTGGGGTAAATGGGTTTTGAGCTTGAAAAGCAAGCCATCGTGCCACACCCGGTCGAAAGCTTGCGCTACGTCCAGAAAGGCACCAGTGCAATATTGCTTGTTTTCAAGTGCAGAGGATATATGGTCCACAACACGAAGGCCTTGTTGGACAGTGGAATGTCTTGAGCGGAATCCAAATTGATGAGAAGGGATGTTGTGGGATTCGAGTATGGGTAGGATGCGTTTGAGGAGGATTTTTTCAAAGATTTTTGAGAGGATAGGGAGTAAACTTATCGGTCTGTAGGATGATGTGTTATTAACGGGTTTGCCTGGTTTTGGAAACAGCACGATTATGGAGTGTTTCCACATCAAGGGAAAGTTGGTAGTACGAAGGATGCAATTATATAGATAGGTCAGGAATATAATTGATTTTTTGGGAAGTTGTCTAAGGATTTGTGAAGTGAGGAGATCATATCCAGGGGATTTTCGGGGTTTTAATTTGTTTATGAGGAATTTGACCTCAGAGGGGTTAACAGGTTTTGGAGGTAGAAAGAGAGGAATTGGTGAAGAGAGGAATTCTTTAACTTCAGCAGTGTGGGTGGGATGGAGTTCGGGATGGGGAGTGAATGTGTAGGATAGATGTTTAGCAAACTCTTCAGCTCTATTCGCATCTGACGAAGCCCAGGAACCATCATCACGGCGGAGGGGGTGGGAAATGGATTGGACTTTAAGGATTTTTTTAGTTACAGTCCAGAGGGAGTTATCACTAGATGTTAATGAGGAAAGGTAGGAATTGTAGGATTGGGTTCTAAAGATATCCAGTTTCTTTTTTACCTGTTTGGAATAATAGTTATACGATTTCCGGTCATCAGGATGCCTGGTTCTTTGCCAGAGGGCCCTAGAGCATCGTTTGCTATGGATAAGGTCCAATAGGTCTTGGGTCTACCAATGGGTAGATTCTCTTCATGTTGTACATGTCATGTTACCAATGTCACATTTACTTATTGTATTTTCCATGTAATACAGTTGTAAATCTCAATAAAATAAAATTAAAAAAAAAAAAAGTTGATCATAATTGGTCAAGTGGATAAACATCATAAATAACATTTTTAAAGTTCCGAAAAAACTGAATTCAAAAAACCTTTAAGTAACCAAATATTAAATATATATTAATGAAATGACGAAAAATTAAAATAAATCAATAACGCCTTGATCCTAAGAACAAAGTCCACTTTTCACATATTGCCATTTAGCTTTTTATCCACTGGACTCATAAAAACGTTTTTTTTTTTTTTTTTATCAATTTATAATATATTAGTTTAGATAAAAATATACTTACGATGAAATCCAAATTATCATAGCCGAAACTGTTGAATATTGGTTCATATTGTGACATATTAATAGAATTCAACCAAGTTCCAACGGTGCTTGAACCAGCCCCAACAGATGTCGAGGAATCGCTCAAGTTGAGTCCTAGAAAACCAATTGTAAACTTACAAGAGAAAGTGTTTTAGTCAGTGTACTCTTATATACAGGGTAGGTAATCAATGGTACTGCACAAAAAATAACAAACACATACGCATACACAATTTATACACAACAAAACTATCCATAAAAAATTTATTTTTATTAATATTTTACCTATTACTCAGTTATAATTAATACGAATTTTGTTTAAGGCAATCACAATTTCGGCCTAGGAAAGTGGAGACCCCATACCCCGCTGTCAGCCATTAATCTTCCGGTTTAGAGGACGACGAGGGCTACATTACATTAATACACATTCAGTACACAAATTTCACACAAGGCCGTATAAAACAACGTCTTAGGATCACCTTCTCTTGATAGTCGCCTTGGTGGGAGGGGACAAAGATGATGTAATAACTGGGAAAAAAATGAAAAAAACAAAAGTACAAAAACATTTTAAGGCTGCCAAATAAAGTTGCTAAATTGCTTGTGGGCGGGGTGGCCAAACGGGCTAAAGTGTGTGCACAGCACCGCCGTTGCCTGGCAACCTGATATATGATACAAAGATAAAATATAGTCACGTCTTTTAAATCCCCGCCCACACTCCCTGGCCCGGGAAAATCCCGTATAGCTTTAGAGGCGAGAAAGGGAAGGACCCAAAAAAAAAAGTTGCTAAATGACAGCATACTGATTAGTCTAATCAGTAATATTTAATAGATAGGAAATTTCTTTATTGAGATATATTACAATCTGTCACATTCAAGGACAATAGTAATAGTGATAAGGAGTAGCTCATTCATACTATGCACAATAAATAAAAATAATAAATAGGAATATAATAATACTAAAAGTAAATGTATATAAATTAAAGGTAATAAACTAAACAAAAAGAAACTAATCTAACAAAATAAATACTTAAATACACACATGCTTGTATACAATATTCATTCACTCAAGATCTCCGAGCCAAGCCTATCCCCACAGTCCTGGAGGAAAAGCCAGGACTCCAGGAGATCCCAGCGTCTTTCACTCAGCCGCATCACTGGTATTACCAATGGAGGTTGAGCCGAGACACTATAACCAGATATACATGGCATGAGTGGAGAATCTGGCCATTGCCAGCTCCAATATATTCTTACAACAAGTGACTGGGCCATTGCAGCTTCAACCTTTGAGGAGGATTGTAGGGATGTGTAGTGCTAGAGAGGGATTGTGAAATGGGATTTGGATGATATATAAGGTTTTGGTGGAATCTGGAAAATTTTTGTGGGATAAGATATTGGAAAAATGGGCAATTAAGGTCATGGTGTAGGGTTTGGTTGGTTACATAGAACGGAGCATCAACTATTGTTCGAAAGACTTTGGATTGAAAGGATTGAATGCTTTTGATGTTAGAAAATTTTTCTGTTTACCACAGTTCCAGTCTGTAAGTCCATATAGGTTTCAGTATTGTCTTGTAGATCAGTAGTTTGTTGTTAATTGAAAGTTGAGATTTTCTGTTCAGTTATCTATATAGCTGGCCATATCGTCAGTTGAGTTCTTGTCTTTTCAATCTTGTTTGTTGGTTCCATGTCAGTCTTCGTTCTAAGAGAAAGCCAAGATACCGGACTATGTCTGAGTAAGGAAGCTGGGTGGAATTAAAGTATACTGGTGGACAGGAATTGCGTCAGAGAGTAAAGGTAATATGTTTGCATTTCGACTTATCTACTTAAACTCGCTTTTCATCAAACCAGTGCTCAATAAGGGAGAGGTGCCTTTGTAGATTTAAAGATGCTATTTCAGGATCTGATTTGGATGATAAGATTGCGGTGTCATCAGCAAATGTTGCAATGAAGGTATTGGAATGAGTAGGGATGTCAGTGGTAAAGAGGATGTAAAGCACGGAACCCAAGACGCTGCCCTGGGGAACATCGGCTTTAATTGGATAAATATCAGAAAATGCCGTTCCGCTGAGTACTCGAAAGGAGCGGTCAGAGAGATAGGATCGAAGGATTAGGTATAAGGTCTGAGGGAGATGGATTTTAAGCTTGTAGAGCAGCCCATGGTACCATACCCGGTCAAAAGCCTGTGAAATGTCCAGAAATGCACCCAAACAATATTCCTTATTTTCTAGGGCTGAGGAAATATGTTCTACAACTCGGAGTCCTTATTGAACAATAGAATGTTAGGAGCGAAAACCAAACTAATGGAAAGGAAGATTTTGGAATTCTATAAAAGATAGAATTTGTACTTGTTTTAAAAGGATTTTTTCGAAAAATTTTGAAAGATAGGTTTGCCTAGTTTTGAAAAAAGGATAATGGTGGATTGTTTTCATGATAGAGGAAAGTGTGTGGTAAGTAGTATGCAATTGTAGATATAGATATATGTAAAGAATATGACTGCTTTGGATAGAAGTTGTCGAAAGATCTGAGGGGTAAGGAGATCAAAACCAGGAGATTTACGGGGGGATTAGCTTCTGTAACTGAAATTTCACTTCGGAAGAATGAATAGCTTTAGGAGGCAAGGAAAGTGGGATAGGTGATGTAAGGAATCCTTCTATGGTTAGGGTGTGGGCAGGATGGGATTCCAGATGGGGAATAAATGTATTGGAGAGGTGTTTGGGGAACTTTTCGGCTTTATCTTCGTCAGATGCTGCCCAAGAGCTGTCATCTCGTCGGAGTGGATGGGAAATTTGGTGAGAGTTTAGGCTTTTCGTTGTGGTATTCCAAAGAGAATTGTTACTAGCAGAGAGGGAGGATAGGTAGGAGTTAAAGGATAGTGATCTGAAGGTGGTTAATTCTATTTTTAATTGTTAGCAGTAATAATTATAGGAGCTGCGGTCGGTAGGATGTCGAGTACGTTGTCATAATAATCTGATACGGCGTTTGGTGTAGATTAGGTCAAGGAGGTGTTCGGGTAGAATGGTCTTTTTAGGAATTTCGGAAGAGTTTTTTAGGAAGGAGCCAGTAATCAGTGGCCTATCAATGTTCTTGTCAAGTAATAATGCAAATAGTTCGTCTGTATGATTCCTAACACCATTCCCATTCCAAAGGAGAATGGATATAGGTTTATTGGAAGTCATTCAAGGATTTTTTGGGGAAGGGATAAAATGTGATACAAGATTGGTGAGAAGGGATATCAAAGGAGTAACAAGGGATCTGAATTCAGAGAGGAAAGATGTAAGTAAACTGATGAGATCTGTGGTATGTGATAGAGGAGGAATGTGAGGAATATGGTATTGATAAAATTGTTTAGGATTAGGTGAAGTTTGAGTAGTAGGATGTTGAGAGTGCTCATCCCCACTCTCAACATCCTACTACTCAAACTTCACCTAACCCTAAACAATTTTATCAACACCATATTCCTCACATTCCTCCTCTATCAAATACCACAGATCTCATCAGTGAGGTATATATCTTGTTACGGCAGGGTCCCACAATATGTAATATCGTTCTTACTTCCTAATAGGTATGCAAAAGACAACGTCGGGTCTATGGTTTTGGAAGGTTTATTTCTTGTTCCGGATCTTTCAGTTTCGTCTTGGTATCGGGATTTCTGGTATCTGGATTTAATATTCTTGTATATCTGGCAAAAGATTTGGAGGCCCAGATATAAAACCTAAGCACTACAATCTTGGAAGGCTACGGGAGCCTGATGCAAAACAGTTGTACACTGAGCAACCAGATGGGAACCTCCGTGCTCAGGCTGTAAATACGGAAAACAAAGAATCAATCTGGTCCAGCTGTGTGACCGCAATGCAGGAAATTGATAATAGGTTACTGGGACGGAGTGAAAAGGAGGTGATGACACCATGGTTTGACGGAGAATGTGAAGCAGCCACTAATACAAAGAATGTAGCATACAAAAATATGTTAAGAAAAAGGACTCGGAGAGCAGTCGAGGAATATCGAAAGAGGAGGAGAGAGGAAAAACGACTTCATCAAAGAAAGAAAAGACAGAGAGAGAAGGATGAATTGGAGAGAGCCGAAAAGTACTGGAAGGAGAAAAAATCAAGGGACCTTTTCAAGATCATCAATAGGAAGAGAAGACCTCAAAGAAAAGTACCTGAAACTTGTAGAGACAAGGATGGGAATATAGTGGCCTGCAAGGATGAGGTCCTATTGCAATGGAAAAGCCATTTTGATGAGCTTCTCAACTCAGCCAAATGTGGATCAGACACTGACAGACATAAGAGAGGCTTGTTCCTTGATATCAGGAACCAGGGATCAGACCTTGAACCACCTGACGACGAAGAAATAATAGATGCCATTCCTGCTGAACTCTTCAAGAGGAACTGTTTAAAAGGTTCTAGAATTTAGTTTTGACCATTTGGGAGGAAGAGGGTTTGCCGGAAGACTGGAAAAAGTCAGTTATATGCCCTATCTTTAAAAAAGGTGGTAAACTCCAGTGTAAAAATTACAGGGGTATCTCTCTTCTCTCTTCTGGATATAAGATTTTATCTAACATCCTGTTCCAGCGTCTTCTACCCTTTGCAGAGCAGAAGCTTGGTCCCTACCAATGCGGATTAGACAGGGAAGATCTACGACAGACCAAATATTCTGCCTCAGTACAATCCTAGAGAGAGGAAACAAACATCGGATTAAAACCAACAATCTTTTCGTTGACTTTAAGGCAGCTCACGATA
This sequence comes from Nezara viridula, assembly GCA_928085145.1. Taxonomy (NCBI): domain Eukaryota; kingdom Metazoa; phylum Arthropoda; class Insecta; order Hemiptera; family Pentatomidae; genus Nezara; species Nezara viridula. Next base: position 1,025,102 of record OV725078.1, read on the forward strand.
GCATTAACTGGAAAGAACTGTACAAGGCACTAGAAGGTTTCAATATCCCAGATAAGCTGATACGACTGGAGAAGCTGACCTTGAGGGATGTAAAATGGTCTAAGGACAGAAGAGTTTTCCTCAACAACAGAACTTCGTCAAGGAGATGAGTTAGCATGTTTTCTGTTTAACTTGGCACTTGAGAAGGCAGTCAGGGTTTATGGTCTGCAAACTAATAGGACGATTTACAACCGGATGGTTCAGCAATTAGCCTATGTGGATGATGTGGACATCGTGGGGCGATCGTTGCAATCTGTTATGAGGGATTTTTAGGATTGTTAGAGGCCGCCAGAGCACTTGGGTTAGAAGTGAATGAAGGCAGAACTAAATATATAGCCACAGGAGAAGTCCCTCGAGTAGGCGAGACCATAAATATTGGCCCCTTTAACTTTGAGAAAGTAGCGCCAAGTTTAAGTATTTGGGATCACTGGTAACACAAGACAATGCACCCGAGGTCGAGGTCAAGAAAAGAATATTTATGGCTAACAAATGTTACTTTGCCCTTAGCAAGGAATTCACCTCTCGCCTTCTATCCCGGCATAACAAGCTACATCTCTATAAAACACTAATCCGCCCAGTCCTGCTCTATGCTTCAGAAACATGGACGACGACTAAAAAAATTGAGCAAGACCTCCTAATCTTTGAGAGAAAAATTCTTCGAAGAATATTTGGAGGAGTACAGATTGATGGAAATTGGAGAAGACGGACAAATGCCGAAATTTGCTCAACTTTTAATGATCAAGATGTCGTTCTGAGGATGAAGCTTGGAAGATTGAGATGGGCTGGCCATGTGGCAAGGATGGAGAATGAAGCAATCCCTAGGATGATCCTGACAGAACCTCTCTACGGCACAAGAAGAAGAGGAGACCAAAACTAAGATGGTCAGACGGTGTGGCAAGAGATTCAAGGGATGTCCTGGGAGTCAGGAGCTGGATGATGGCCGCACAGAACAGAGATGACTGGAGGAAGCTGGTGGAGGAGGCCAAGACTCGTCACGAGTTGTAGCGCCGTGATAATAATAATAGTATATCTGGCAGCCTTTGTAGGTCGCCGGGTGTCCTTCATGGCACAAATCACTCACTGCAGGTTCTTGTTTTGATTATGTGCACTCACCAGTTTTTTTGTTGTCCACCGCATTTTACGCAACGCGGTAAATGATGACAATACGTCTTCGGGTGGCCATAGGCCTGGCAATTATGGTACTGGCGCTATTCCTCCTAGGATACGGCTTCTCCACTTTTACACTTGTGTAGCATAATCTTGTAGCTTCGTAAATTCATTTGATCCTGGGAATCAGCTCCAGGTCTATAGAAAATATAGAGGAAATTTTACTCCAGGCTGCTCCTTACTCTCTTTAGAACATTTGTTATCGGGCGCACTTTGATACCTAAAGTTTTTAGCTCTTCTTCATTTGTTGCAGTTGGTGTTGAGGGGTGTAGGTTTATTATAACTATACTTGAAGCTCGCCCCTACCGCAATTGATTCGTGTGAAAATCTGCTTTGGTCTCTGTTAGATATTTCACAATTTTTCTATAGGTCTCAGCTGCATCTGGTGATATTTTGGTGTCATTCCTTCTGCTTAGGCATGAGTAGCTTCCGAAGCCTGATATTTTGATTAGTAATTAGAGAACACAGTAATTGAAAATGTTTTATATTCTTAACGAATATCGGTGGAGTTCGGAGTCGCTTGGTGTCGATGCGGACTCCATTACCTCATTGTCATTCTGAAGCACCTGATAGGGGTTTTGTGTAAAAAAAAAGGGATTCTTCAATTTTCACTTGTGATGATGTACCTGGTTGAGGCTGAGATTCTTCAATGTTCTCTTGTGGTGATGTACCTGGCTAGATTTCATGTTCTTCGGAGCTAACAGGTGTCATTGGAGGTGTTTGAAGAGATTTACGAGGCTTTTGTTTGACCGGAGAAGAAGGTGAAGGTGTCGGGCCTAACGACCTGGTTCTCTTATTAGCCACTCTAGTGATAACCATGGAAATAAGAATAATAAGACTAATATGACCTGTTTTAAGTGAATAATAACAGAGAATCTTCTCAAGAAGCAGTAAATAATGAGAGCTGAGTTGGACACGCAACCTTGCTCATCAGTTGATCGATCAGCTGTCCTCTGTCAATTTAATAAACAAAAATAGGTGGCGTCTCGGCGTAAGTAAAAACTTGAGGCTCCGGAGGCTTGTTTGGTGAGTTACTACCAGGAACAGAATTATTGCTAGATGCGGTACTCTGTGCTGATGGCGCTGGTTTTGTGGTATATCATTTGCTTATAGTTGTGGGTGATGATTTATTTTTCTCGGCTGGCTGTTTGGATTTAATTGATTTATTTTGTTCAGCTGTCTGTTTAGATTTTGATGATTTTCTTGCTGGATGAATTGCCTTCTGACCTGGGGGCAGAGTTTCGGTGACGTTTTTGAAGTGAGCGTATTTTGAGATATTGCGAGTCAATTTCGATAACTTCGAAAATGGTGTATCGTCCTCTTAATCTTTACATGAAGAGTTCACGTGCAAATTCATACTTTCCATATAAATGATAAAAAGAGAAATATATATATATATATATATATATATATATATATATATATATATATATATATATTACAATGTTTTTTTATAATTCGACCTTTATATATTAAAACTTAAGATATTTATTATAATCGGATAATAGGTCATGAAATTTCATGACCTATTATCCAATTATAATATATATCTTAAGTTATAATACACACACACACGCACGCACGCACGCACGCACGCACGCACACACACACACACACACACACACACACACACACACACATATATATATACTTAAATATTACAATTAGAGAGATGAAAGTTTACAAAATAAATTCATCAAAAAAATAAACTATTTACAAACTTAGAAACGGAAATAAAACGAAACATTTCTGAGAATAAACCTTCTAGTAGAAATCCATTGTAAGGATCTTCCTCTCCTTTACACTGTGGTATATCGTCCTCCCCATGTTCCATTTGATCAGTCCTTCGAATCAACCCTATTCAACTTCGTTCCTCTATATCCCAGAATAATTATCTCCGGTGACCTCAATAGCAATTTCCTCTCTAACTCCAATGACAAATCCTATCTAGAAAACCTAATTTTCTCCCTGCACCTCTTCATAGTTCCATTTTCCCCCACCCACCACACCAGCAGGTCAGACACTTGGCTAGACTTCTACATTATAGACTCTGTACAAAATCTCCTCTCCTCTTCTCAATTGCCAGTATCATTCTTATCATCTCACGATCTTATACAAATAACATATAATATCCAAACTCCTTCAATCCAGCCTCGAACTATCACATTCCGTCACCTAGATTCCCTTACTCGAGAAAAAATATTACCGGACCTAGAAACCTTAGACTGGAATGGAATATATTCTTGCTCTTCCATCGACTCCATGGTTGACATTCTTACCACCAATCTTCTCAATATTCTCAATACCCATGCTCCCCTCAAAACCTCTACCTTTCGTCACCGCCCTGCTCCTTGGATGTGTCAGGAAATCAAAGATCTGCAGAAGAGGCGCGACGCTGCCCGAAGACGTTTTAGACGTACGAGGCTTGCAGATGACTACCAAGCGTTCAGGGTGCTTCGCAACTTGGCACAGACAAGTATCCGGCGTGCGAAAGCTTCCTACTTCCATGAAACTCTTTCCTCAGCTCCTGATATCAAATCGAAATGGCTACTGCTTCGTAAACTTTCCATTGGTAATCCTTCCAGATCCCCTACCGCAGCCTATCCTGTATCCTCCGATGATTTAAACTCTTATTTTATATCTGTCGCTAATACCTCTTCTCTACCTTCCTCTTCTGGCTTTGCTCCAGAGATATCCTTTAACGACAATAACTTTTATTTTTCCGACATTTCTCCCACAGACCTGTTAACCGCGGTAATGAAATCCCACACCAATTCCATAGGGCCAAACGGCATTCCTGTTAAATTAATAAAAATATGTCTACCTGAAATCCTCCCATCTCTCCTTTTTATCTACAATTTCTCCCTTCAGAATTCAGTATTCCCTACCTCTTGGAAAAAAGCCATTGTCCTTCCTTTAAATAAAAAGCCTAATCCATCCTCACCCGAAGATTTCCGTCCAATTTCAATTCTTTCTAACCTCTCAAAGCCTCTTGAAAGACTGGTGCAATCCCAAGTCTCCAAGTTCCTCGAAAAGTCCAACCAATTTGATCCTCTCCAATCTGGTTTCCGTCCCGGCTATTCCACACAATCTGCCTTAATTAAAATTACCAACGACATTCAATCTGCAATAGATGATAGAAAATTAACTGTCCTTATTCTTCTAGACTTCTCCAAAGGTTTCGATTCCATCAACCATTCCATCCTCTTCAACAAACTAAAATCATTATCTTTCTCCAATAGTTCCATCTCTTGGTTCCAATCTTTCCTCTCCCAACGCACCCAAGCAGTCTCCATACCCAACCAACCACTATCTGCTTTTCTTTCTTTATCCTCTGGAGTTGCCCAGGGTTCAAGCATATCTCCTCTCCTTTTCAGGTCCTACATTAACGACCTACCTAAATCAATTCTCCATTGTTCCCATCACCTTTATGCAGATGATTCCCAGATCTACCTATCCTTTTCTCCCTCTGAGTTACTGGGGGCATTTGCCAAATTCAAGAAGATCTTGATCGAATCAATGCCTGGGCAAATGTAAATGGATTAAAGTTAAATGCTGCCAAAACTCAGGCCATTGTCATTGGTTCCAAGCCCCTTATTAGATCCCATACTGACTTTCCCATATTACACCTTAATGACCAGCCAATTTCCTTCTACTCCTCTGTTAAAAATTTAGGATTTTTCATAGATCAAACCCTCTCCTGGACCTACCATATTTCTCACATTTCCCGTCGGACAATTTCTACCCTTAAACTATTTCATCGCTTCCGTCATCTCCTACCTCAACATATCCGTAGACTCCTAATTTCCTCTCTCATCTTCCCCCACTTTGACTACAGCTGTGTGGTGTATGATGGCCTCTCGGTGGAGCTCCGTGATAGACTGAAAAGATTAATGAATAGCTGCGTAAGATTAGTTATTGGTGCCCCGAGGTACTCCCATGTCTCCCACCACTACACTGAGTTAAGGTGGCTCTTCCCCTCCTTCCGAAGACAATACTTTCTAGGTACGTTCCTCTACCAAATCATCAACAACCATAGTCCTTCTTACGTCTACAACCTTCTCCAGTTCAAATCCTCAGTCTATTCCCTGTCCACAAGATCTCGACCTTCTGACCTTTACATGCCTTCTCACAGATCTGCCTCATTCCAAAATTCCTTTATTGTTCGCTCTGTCAATTTCTGGAATTCCCTCCCTATCAAAATTCGACATTCCCCCTCCATATCCACATTCAAATCCCTCCTATTCCAATTCCTATCACAAAAACAGTCAGATACTTGCTAACCATTCGAGCGGATTTCAATAGAGAATTTGATACATTTTTATTTTTTAATTCTTTATTTTTTTCGGAAAAGTGTATACTGGTCTATAAGAGCAAATAGCTTTAAGTTTCTTGTCATAATATTGGTTTTGTATATAGTTTAGTTTGTTTTGTATATAGAATTTTTACCTTATATTTTTTTTACATTATTTCTTTTTTCGATTTATTTTATTTTGGCCAGATGTTATATTTTAATTTTGTTCTATTTTGTTATTCTCAAGGGACTGTGTCCCAGAATAAAGTTATTTTTCTATTTCTATTAAAAAACATTTCTGAGAATAAATAAACAAGAACAAAAATAAATAAAACTGCCTCTGGGAGAAAAAAAAATCTATAAGTCTTTGGTTTCGAACTGAGACCAGCTTACGAAAGAGAGCTAATGTACAACCTTGGCCGTGAACTTAAATAACATAAGAACGGCAAAGGAATTTACGAGCACTAATTTAGCACTTCATTGTTAATAAATTGTAACCCACCAGTTCACCTGTTATTCGTGAGGGTAAAAATGCTCAATTGTTTATAAAGCCACTGTTAATAAAGATTAACCACAGTGTTTTAACAAATAAACACATTAAAAAGTAATAAACACAGAGCGACATAAAAGCTAAACTGCAGTTGCGGCCATGACACTTATTCTTTTAATAAACAATTTAAAATTAGTCTAAGTAATGGGTACATAACGGCAGTATCAGGAACAGATTTACGATAGAATGAGGTATGTGAATACAGCCTAACATACTGAGGACATAACAAGATTCCCTCAATTAACTAAAGCTCTCCAAACTTTATTGTTCGAGGGCCACATTAAAACTTCCACAAACTCCGCGAGCCGGATGGAGACCTCCGTCAAGCCCCGCGGGCCACTGCTAGCAATGAAAAAAATCTTGTTCTATAAATGACACTTTAGTTGTGAAATGAGCTTTCTAAGAGAAAAAAAGACAATAAATGTTGTAGTAACCTCTTGTATGAATCTTTTGCTAAATTTCATATTTTTTAATAGTTTTTATAAATTTAATAAAAGGGAGGTAAGACCACATTCATAATATATGTACAGAAAAAATAAATAAACGAAAGCAAAATACCAACCAAATAATAATCAAAAACTATAGAAAAGAAATAAAATACAATAACTTAAAGAGAAGTAAATTGGAAAAAAAAAACAAAAAACACATACACATGTATATACACTATTTATAATCAGTTGGTATCCATCCGGCTCGCGGAACTTATGGAAGTTTTAATGTGGCCCACGAACAAAAAAGTTTGGAGAGCCCTGCTTTAGTTAATTGAGGGAAACCTGTTATGTCCTCAGCATCTTCACATACCTCATTCTATCGTGCTTAAAAAAACATCTGGAGTATATAATTTTGTTTTTAAAACACTGATTACTTTTTAAAATATTTGAAGCAGTCCCGTAGAAAATGCACTTAAGCGGCAGAAAAGCGGTACTGGCGTGGGTGCCTTCAGGCCTCCACCACACCATTCAGTACTCATAAATGGCTTAGCTATAGTGCTATAATAACGTCCTTGGTACATTATATTGATTGCATTAACTACCAAATATTAATTTAATAATCTAATTATAAAAACATTAATAATAATAATAATAAGGCTTAGCGAACCCGAAGGTTCGATGCCGACACCACCAATCGCTTGTTACACACCTCCCTCCACCGTTCGCCGTCTAAACCCAGCCCCTTCAGATCGGCTTCAATGCAATCTTCCCACCTTCGCTTCGGTCTACCCCTCGGACGCTTACCATTCGGCACAGCAAATATTAACCTTTTAGGAATTCTCTCGTTACTAAGCCCAACAACTTTACAAGCCCATTTGATTCGTCGCGATGAAATTACCTCAATTATATTACTCGGATACAGCTCACGCAATTCGGCGTTGTGTAACCGTCTGAACTCTCCGGTTAACTCATCCTTCTTCGGTCCGAATATTCTACGCAATACTTTATTTTCAAAAACCTTAAGACGCTGCTCATCCCTTAATGTAAGCGGCCAAGTTTCGCATCCATAAAGAACTGTAGGCAAGATAATTGTTTTATAGATTCTAATTTTTAAGTTTCGGGACAAGAGGCGCGAACTAAGTAGTTTTGTCACAGAAAAATAACAAGCATTCCCCGCCTTCAGTCTAACCTTAATCTCTTCTTCAATTTCGTTTTTTCTAGTTATCGTAGAACCTAGATACCTAAATTTATCTACCTGTTCAAACATATTACCATCTATATCGATATCACCAGTAGTATCGCCATTTTTGCAGCTAACCATATATTTTGTTTTATCCACGTTTATTTCGAGTCCTAGTTCGTTACCGGCTTTCATTAACGTTGTCGTATTTAGTTTTATAGTTTCAACGTCTTCGCTTAACAGTACCAGATCATCAGCATAGCCCAGCACGGATGTTGACCCGCCCATATCCAACCCTTTCTCGGTTCGCATTACCTTCCTAATGGCATGTTCTAATGCCAAATTGAACAGGACAGGCGAAAGAGAATCCCCCTGTTTTAAGCTCGAACGAACCTCAAATTTTTCGGACAAATTATTACCAATTCTAACTTTATTGAGTGTCTCCGTCAAGCACATCCTGACTAGATTTACTAGTTTTTTTGGAATCCCCTGCTCAATTAGAATATTATACAGTTTCTGGCGGTCAATAGAATCGTAAGCCTTTTTAAAATCTATATACAGCTGGTGAACAATACCGTTATACTCCAATTTTTTCTCTAATATTTGCCGTAAAGAAAATATTTGATCAATAGTCGAACGATTCCGTCTAAATCCGCATTGGTATTCTCCGATAATTTCCTCGGCGTATTCCATGATTCGACTGGTTAAGATTAAAGTGAATATTTTATAACATACCGGAAGGAGTGAAATTCCTCGATAGTTATTACAATCCGTCCTCGGACCCTTTTTGTGAATCGGAATAAGAATAGATTCTTTCCATTCTTCAGGTAATTTCTCGTTCACCCAGATCTTTTTAACCAACCGATGTATTTTAGAAACTCCAGCTTCCCCGCGTGCCTTAATTAGTTCAGTAGGAATATTATCGATTCCCGCTGCTTTATATGATTTTAATTTTCCGATAGCTACTTCAACTTCCTCTTTACTTGGTCCTTCTATTAATGGTTCAGCACTCTGGTACTCAGAAGGAGGACACAGATCATAATTTCCAGTATTTAAAATATTGTCAAAGTGGTCCTTAAACTTATTCAGTATGTCAACCGGATCGGTCAGAATATTGTTATTATCATCCCTAATTCCAGACGTTACGGGCCCTACATATTTACGTGATCTGTTTATACCTTTGTACATGTCTCTTACGTTATTTTCGATTCCATTCGTTTCTATTTCAATTATTTTATTTTTAAGATACTCCCTTTTTTTATTTTTGAGGAATTTTGTCGTTTCGTTCTTTGAGATTCGGAAGTATTCCAGATTGTCTTCGCTAGGATTATTTAGAGCTTTTAATTTAGCGGTTTTTCTTTTTTCACACATGTTTAAGCAATCTTCATCAAACCACGGTTTGTTATTCTTATTTTCCTTTTTTCCTAGACACGAGTTACCGACCGCTTTAATATTATCCCTGATCTCTTCCCATAATTTGTCAATATCCTCGTGGTAATCGTCAGGAAGCTCTAAAGCTTCAAACCTATTCTTAACATCTAGCTCGAATTGGTTTCTAATTGATGGATTTTTTAATTTTTCCAAATTAAAATTCTCAAAATCGAAACGGTTTTCTTTTCTCTTTTTTATATTAAGTTTTTGTCGAAGTTTCGCGATTACTAATTCATGATCCGACCCACATTCTGCTCCGCGATAAGATCGTACATTAATTATACTGCTTTGCCAGCTGTGTTGTATCAAGACATGATCGATTTGATTTCGTGTTTGCGAATCCGGTGATGTCCAAGTATATTTATGAATATCCTTATGTTTAAACGTCGTACTTTTAATTATCAGGTTTTTCGAGATGGCAAAGTTTATCAGACGGATCCCATTATCATTACTATATTCGTGCAAACTTTCTTTACCAATCGTCGGAATATAAACTTCTTCCCTTCCTACCTTTGCATTCGCGTCACCTACAATTATTTTCATGTAGTTTCGCGGTAGTTTATCATAAACCCATTCGAGTTTATCGTAAAATTCACTTTTGACTTCATCGTCACTGTCTTCGGTCGGACAATGTATGTTTATTAATGCGATTTTAAACCAACGTCCCTGAAATGTAGCTACCGAAATTCTATCACTAAAGAATTGTACGTCTCTCAAAGCGGATAGTAATCTACTCCTAATTAGAAACCCGGTACCTAAACAATGATTCCAGCTTCCTCCGTACCAAAGAGTGTACTTCCCTTCCCTCATCGAGCCTTCCCCTGGCCAGCGAACCTCTTGCAGAGCCACGACATCCAAATTGTACCCATTTACCGCATTCGCGACCGATTTTAGCCCCCCTGCTGTGTTTAAACTCCTTACGTTCCACGTACCAATATTCAAATCCCTATGTTTCATCTTGCGCCATGAATCCCCTAAAGCAGTCCCCACCCGGAGACCCGAACGGGGGACTAGTTTACCTCCGGATAATGAGCGTTTTATCTTAGGGAGATCCATGACTTTTTGTGGTGTTTGGTGAACTAAAGATATGTGAGTAGGGCGTTCAATCCTACGTCACACCCTCCAGCAAGTCTGGTGGGCCCCTACCTCCAGCAAGTCTGGAGGTCCCCTCCCTCCAGCAAGTCTGGAGGGCCCCTCTCATTGTTGGTCAGCGAGTCCATCGGACTTAGCCGGGAGGAACTTCCAAGGAATTTCCACCGACCATCCCCACATCCGCCACCCGTGGGACGCTCCCCATACGCGGTAATGAGCCCGCGCGAGGTATAAAAAAAAACATTAAACATTAAACATTAAACATAAAAACATTAAACATTTTTTTTAAATTTATTATTTTATTTTTTAAAATTTAATTTCCTTTATTCTATATGGAGATCGTTTACGAAGGGCTCGATTGTAATGATGATATAATTATAATAATAAAATTTAATTCGAAAATACTTTGCTGAACATTTTGAATTTCTTATTTAACGTTTGCAATTTAACGCTTTGTTTTGTATATTTAAATTCTTTTTATATTTATATTTGTATATTTATATATATATGTATGTATATTTGTATATATATGTATATTTAAATAGATGTAATTTAAATTGTATATACTTCCCCGTAATAATTCATATTAATACCTGTTTTATAAGCCAAAATAATATATACCTAATCTGAACTACATATAATGAATAGTTGATGGGTTGTTTAGTAAAATTTATATATCACTAATAAAAAAATTAATTTTTACTTCCATTATTTTGTTTGGAAGTTGGACCATATCATGAAAAATAGGAAATTTAAACAGTGAATGCATTATTCTCTCTCCATGAAAGAAAGATGGAAAGGGCGAAGTTCTTCTAGGTAACCGGAACTGATTGTTAGTATTTGGTCTCAAAATAAGGGAAAACGCGAAATTGAACCCCAAAAATGGAAAAACACTTGAAGTGAACGAAAAAGAAAATGCCAAAATCTCGAAAAAGAAAACAAGGATAAATATCCTAAACGAATATATAGTAGACATATGCACAGAATATTTCAAGATGCTGTTGCTAAAAGAGGGTCCAATGCTGGAGCAGTTTTGATGATATTAATGGGACGATGCAGGTTTATTATCGTGAAGACCACTTTATCAGCAAGAAAGATTTGTTCGAAACAATTCAGCTGGTCTGGACTAGCTAAAAGAGGTTTATTATGGTGAAAACCACTTTATTTTCAATTCCTACTGAAATTGCAAATTGGGAATCTTCACTTTGAAACAAGTTATAGAGAGGGCTATCGAGAATGGGAAATAGCCCTCCTTCTGTTAAGTGCATTTGCAAAATATTTTTTAAGGAATCTGAAAGGAAAACGAGCTTTTCTGAAAGAAAAGTAGATATTAGCACAACGTGGGCGGGGTGGCCGAATGGGCAAACGAGTGTGCACAGCACCGCCGTTGCCCGACAACCTGACATATGAGACAACGATTAAAAATAGTTCCGAGTTCGCATCCCGATGCCGGGGAAGTCTTTTAAATCCCCGCCCACACTCCCTGGCCCGGGAGAACCCCGTATAGCCTTAAAGGCGAGGAAGGGGAGAACCCAAAAAAAAGAAAAAGATATTTGAAGACAGTCCAAAGTTTGAGGCACTAATCATCTAGAGAGCTATTGATGGACTTCTCTATAACCTGCTTTAAAGTGAAGACAGTCCCAATTTGCAACTTCTGTCCCATGTGTAACTTTAGTTTTTCAATCCATACCGCTCTGGCAATCGACAATATTTCTTATTCTAGCTTCAGCGATTCTTGATTCGAGTTTCTTTGGTACACTAAACAGGAATGAATTTCGATGGGTATTAAATTTCCTAGTATCTCCTATCTTGTAAAGGGACAAATCTACAGTACTTTCATATCATTTTATAATAGATTTATTGCCTATGTAAGAGCAAGACAGTGAGAAGCAGTTCGATTGACTTCGTCCAGACCAGCTGACTTGTTTCAAACAAAATCTTCTTCACGATAATAAACCTGCATCCAAAGTTACCCCATCTTACGGTATATTAAAACAAGATTTTAGTCGGAATGTACTTTGGATCAACCCTGGTTCCTTTGGAAGTGGAATACCAGAATATCATTAGTCTCTTAAAAAATCCAGTCTTTCACAGTCGTAACGAGCACATCTACATTCGAAGAGCGTTTATCCGTGAGAGACGTGGGAAAGATTGGCCATGTTTCAAGCGATGAGAAACAGATGGATCCACTATCAAAAGCGCTCTCAAGACAACATTAGGAAAACTTGGGAAATAGAGGTGGACTAAGTGAAAAGAGAAATATACTACCCCGAGGAACTAAATGTTTTTAGGGGAAATATTAATATAAAAAATAAATCAATAAATAAAAAGTATATTCTCTCGAAGAGTGTCATATATAAATATATACCTCAGTTTATTCCCTTTGTTTTTACTTTCTTTTGCTAGTTAAATAAATCGATATTTTCTTTTATATTTTTGTCTTTTTTTGCCGTTTTATTAATTAAACCACATATAAACTCCTACAGTCTAGACAAAATTTACTTTAAACGAAAATAGAGTTTGTCACTGTTAAAACACTGGCAAATTTTATGTTCCTTTCTGTAATTTATGTTTCAAATAAAGAAACCTACTGCTTCAATTATTTTCATGAAAACATAAATATTATGGCTAGAAAAATTAAGATAGTCAAAAATAATACGATTCAATTCCCATGACAGAAATTTTGGAGAAAAACACAATATTCATAACCACATTACAGGAAAAATATTTAAAAATAATTTTTTAAAATTTAATGTGTGTTTATGCAATTATGTCATTACAATACATCCCATTAACGGGAAAATGAGAAATAAAAGGTTTGCAATAGTTTACTATGGATAAATGTTTAACTACTTATATCAAATATTTTTTCAAGTTATCACTCCTATTCAACAAATAACGTGAATCAAATTAATTTTTTTGTGATGGAAATTGAGCAATTGTTTATATGTACTGTTTTGTAGATCTTACCTTATAAAGAATTCCCTCTACTTACGGGACACCCTGTATAGATAACCACAGACCACAAATTTCATTAAAAAAAACAACTATTTTTTAAGTGATGTGGGCACGTATTAAGACAAAAATACTCAAGAGATAAAACTAACATATCTTGATTTTTTTGATAAATATTTTCCTAATCAATAAAAATGTTTATTTACTCTGTAACGTCATAATATGAAAAAAAACTGAATAGATTCTTAAAGAAAAAATAAATGATAGCGTATACGAGTCCGTTATCTGCAAAGCTATTGACCAGAAGTTATTAGCTGACGACATCTTTTATAACCTATTAGATAACTGTATTGGAGGTCCTTGAAACAGCCGAGGTCATCAACGATCGTTTCGCTTTAATCAACAAAAGTGAGCTAATTTGCTCAATTGAAAAAAACTAAAACATATTAAAAAAAAATCTAGTGCGGTCAAAAAATCACAAAACTTTCACTTGCCAACCTCTTCTTAGCAGAAATATGTATTTTCAGACAAAGAGAAGTGAAAGTAAAATTTATAGACGTTATATTTATTTACATTTCATTGTGAATATTTTTATTTGTATGAGTACCCTTACATACACAAATTTCAATATTTGTACCGCTGTAATCTATACTAATTATTAAGTCTCCGATTTGATCGGAATCTGAAATTATTCTGAGTTTTTTTTTGTTTTTTTTTAGAGAAATCATATCCAAGCTCATTTCCAGGCCATTTATAGTAATCTTTCTCAGATTTTGACAATATTGGTAAAACTTAGCGTTCATTGACTGTGGTTATCGACCATATCACTTAAGCAAATTATTAAGTTTAGGTACTCGTTCGACGCACAATTTGATGTTCTTGCACGTGGTACAGAGGTGCCCCTCCCCCCTCCCCCCGAGAAATATCCTGGATCCGCCACTGGTTTGGAAGCATGTTCTAATCTTTCGGACGAGCTCGGGTAACCTCGAGTGGGCTCGTATTCCTCTGGTTCCTCAATTACAACTATTCTCCGTTACGATCTCTCATATCTCCTTTAGTTAATTATGAAATTCTTTCATATTTTATATTTAACTATCTATTACATTAGAGATTAATGTGAAATAGTCAATTGTTTCAAATAAAAAAAAAACAAAGATACTCTATAGGATAAACTGCTTAATATTACCGTGATATAATGAATTTAATCAAAAGCGTTAGAGCCGTTTCCAAGAAAATCGTAAAAATGTGTCAAGTCCATGAATAAAGTGCTATTTCCGGTTAGCCGATATTAGGAAAAAGTTTATGTAACATCGCAAGCATACAAAAACCTTAAATAAGCAATTTCACTTTCCAACGACTTTTTGTTTATGAGCTAGACTGTTAACACATGCACAGACCTTTTTGCGAGATTTGGTTATTTGGACTCAGGGAACCTCAAAACGCTTATTTCCGTTGAAAACTGAGAATTGAAAATTTTCACGATGCAATTACTTTCCTTTACTCTACATTTCATACATAGGTAAGTGAAAGTAATTTTTAAAAATCTAGTGCGGTGCGCGCATCACGCAAGTTTTATTTACCACCCTATTCTTAGCAAAAATAATTATCTCTGACAAAGGGGAAGAGAAAATAAAAATTATAAACGCTATATTGATTTATATTTCATTGTGGGTATTTTTATTTGCATAAGTCCTTTTATATATACAAATTTTAATATTTATATCGCTACAATCTATATAATTAAATATTAAATAATACCAACAATAGCATTTATGAAAACCGCATATGTATATTTACATAATATTGTCGGAGTCCTTATTATATTAATCTCATGTTATGTATGGAAGCGTGCGTGCTCTTATCTTAGCCCGGATGAGCTCGTATTTCTTTGGTTCCTCAATTACAATTATTCTCCGTTGCAATAATTTATTTATTCTCCTTTAGTTAATTATCACCTTCTTTCATATTTTATGTTTAACTCTCTTTTATACTAGAGATTAATTTGAACTGGTCAATTGTTTCAAATCAAAAAAATTTAAGGTGCTTTAGGGGAAGCAAATATTGAAAATAAGCCATTTATGCCCTGTTAGAGAACATCAATCAGAATAAAACCTACATTTTACTTTAAATTGCTTAATTTTACACTGATATAATGAATTTAATCAAAATAGTTAAAGCCGTTTTCGAGAAAATTGTAAAAAATTGTTTAGTCCATGATATAAAGTGCCACTTCCGGTTAGCAAATTTTGACGAAAAAGTTGCTCCAACCTACCAATCATATAAAAACCTTAAATATGCAATTTCACTTTCGTACGACTTCTAGTTTTTGAGCTAGACTATTAACACACACACACACCATTTTGCGGAACTTGGTTATTTCGACTCAGGAGACCTCAAAACATGTATTACCGTTGAAAACTAAGATTCGAAAATATACACTACTGCAATACTTTCCCATACTATATATTCCATAGAAAAGGTAAGTGAAAGTAAAAATAAAACTATTTCGATGTACCTTACGACTTATGGTTCATGGTTAGGTTTATCTAAACATACCTTGTCAAAATATTTTAAATTTTACTGATTGTTCTTATAATCAGCTTATAAAAAAGCTGATCGATCGCTGCGGTGAAAGGTTCTGTTTTCAGCTCGGCTCCCAGAATTTATTTGTTTAAGGACGAGGGAGTTCCCTCGCATCATCGTAAATATGCTAGCAATAGAAATAGAAAAATAACTTTATTCTGGGACAAACTCTCTTAAGAATAACACAATGATACATACTTTTGGCCAGAACTATTACATTAATTAATAGAAACATCATATAACTTAAGTATACTAATGATATGTGGAAAATCAAACAATGAAACTATTTACAAAATAATTAGAACTACATACAATACTTATAAGCAATGAAACAAAATAATTGCTACTTAGCCTTAAAAAAATAAATAAAAAATAATAATAAAGGAATAAAAAAAATAGGAGTGAAATCGGTAAATGAAAAATATATTCCTCTGATAGATGAGCACCAATTAAAATAGATAGAGTAAGAATTAAAAGATAAAGAAATAAAAAAATATGAATTGTATCTTATTAAAACTCAAAACATATATAAAAAAAATAATAAGAAAATAAATAGATGAAGTTTAAGAGCACAAATTCTAGTAGAACAGAATCGACATGGCATGAAAAATATGAACATAAACAAGTTCCCATGTCCAAGTAAGTATATACAAACACCTCAAAAGGGTTTGTACATACTAACATATATGTATATAGACATAACAGTTTTTTTAAACAAGGTACTGTTACTTGACACGAGGTTAGCTAATTTCTGACTGTTCCGTCAATAGAAGTTGAAATAGGGTAGTTTTGAAGTTGAATAACGAGGGGGTATGCCGGATTTTAAAGGTAGGGAATTCCAGAAAACAGCCGAACGGGCAACAAAGGAATTATGGAAAGAGGCAGATCTGTGAAAAAGAGTATAAAGGTCGAAATCATGTGATAAGGATTGGGATTAAGAGAGTGGATAGCGGACTTGATTCGGAGAAGATCGCAGGCGTAGAAAGGACGGCGGCTGTTGATAATCTGATTAACGAATGTGCCTAGGAAGTATTGTCTACGTAAGGAAGGGAAGAGCCACCCTAACTCAACGTAGTGGTGGGAGACACGGGAACGTCTCGATGTCCCACTGACAAATATGACAAAACTATTCATAAGTCTCTTTAATTTGGCACCAAGACCTACCAAGAGATCCCCGTACACCATACAACCGTAGCCGAAGTGGGGAAAGATGAGGAAAGAAACTACGGGAGAAGAGTTTAACGGGTAGGTTCGTGTAGGAGATGTCAGAAGCGATGGAATAATTTGTATATAGGTATATATGTTTTTTCTTTTTTTTTTTTGTAATTAACTCATCTTTAAGTTATTTTATTTAATTTTTTGTATATAATTTTTGATTGTTATTTAGTTGTTATTTTCTATTTTTTTTTTCACACAGTGTTAATGTGATCTTACCTCTCTTATACCAACTGTCAAAGTGACATAATGCTATATTATTCAATAAATAAATATAACTCTAATCAATTTCTACTTACATCAGTTTATTGTCTAATGTAAGCACGCTTCATCGTTACCTTTCTATGATCTTCATACATAGTCATGTATACATAGTTCAAAAATAGAAAAACTATAAAAATTTTTTTGTTTATAAACATAAATGCAAACATTGAACAATGTGACCACTTAAAAATAAATAAAATAGAAAAAAATATATTTAAGATATTGGAAAGAAATGAGTCATAAGAAAGTTAGGGAGAAATAGAAGATCATAGAAAGGTAGCGATGAAGCGTATTTACAATAGAGCAAGAGGGGCCGATGCTATGAAACATATTTATAGAATTATGGAACTTTACCTAGGCGCTCTTGAAATTCTTTCTCCAGCTCGGTTATGAAGACTGATTCTCGAACGAGGTTGCCGAAAGATGCCATGATCTCCGATATTTTGGCCCACTCTTCCTGTTCATCAAAAGGGCTGAGGACACCCTTTTCGGGCAACTTCCCATCATCTTGTGCGTCTTCCGGTTCCCCAGACATCTTAGCACTGTCATAAACGTTCCTCAGCTTCCGAAGTGTCTTCGGTCTTTCAGCTTTGTTTTCTGAGGTAACTGAACCTTTCATTAAGCCTGTAATAAAATGTAAAATATATTTTATGTGATTAATGCAATATAATCCAATAACATGGGTTTACTGATTATACATATTTTTCTAACGTTTATCTAACACTTAAAAAATGTAACATTAAATAAAATAAAAATGGTGTAGAGAAGGAGGAAGGAAGAGAAAAACTGTTAAATAAGCAAATCGACAGAATCATGTTCCATCTACTCAGCGGGATGCGAGCGACATGACAAGTCGCTTAATGCATTACAATTAACCATTGTATTTATAGTTTTCCATGATTTGGGATGTATTATATTAAAAATAACTGCCTAAATACAATTTTTATTTATATAAAAAATATTTCTTAAATAATGATTTTTTATGAAAAGTAGTCATGAAACTGTGTTTTTTTTAACTGAGCTCTGCATTAAAAAAATTGGTCCGTGTTCACAAGAGACGAAATAAATGTTCCTAGTCATAAAATTTAGGTTTTAAGTAAAGGAACCTGCTGGTTGCTTCAATTAGTTTCCTTTTTTTTTCATTCATAAGTTTCATAAATAAGTAAATATTAGGATCCGGAACATAAATTTTGTCACTTATAAATAGGGATCAATTCCAGTGACAGAGATCAGGGGAAAACACAGTTTCATAATCACTTTACATGAAAAATATTTATTTCAAAATTATTCTTTATATAAATATAAAGTGTATTTAGTCAATTATGTTTATTATAATACATCTCATATCACGGAAAACGAGAAATAGAAGATTTGCAACAGTTAATTGTACTCATTTTTGCTCTACTTACGGGATACGCAGTATGTATGTATATACGTGTAGTATCGTATGTAGAAGGAAATTTTTATATCAGCGATAGCAGACCTCAAAACCTACACAAATGTTTTATAAACAATGGTCCAATTTTCAGCAGAAAAACAGGGAATCAAAGTTTTTGGTTTCATTAAGTTTCATTTTTTTTTTTATGAAACAGAAAGAGGTCACTAAAAAATATTTAATTTTTAAGTAATTGACAATTGCTTCACTGTAAACTACATAAAATTTACTTTAAATGACAATTTTTTTTATTGAGTATTAATACAGTCTGCCATACTAAGGTAAAAAAAGTTATAAAATTCCATAAATACTAAGTATTATCTACAAATACCATGTATTATATACAAATACAACTTTTTTTACAAGTGGGTGGAATTTTTTGCCTGTAAGTGTATATGTGAGGAATATGATCGCTTTGGGTAGTAGTTGATGAAGGATCTGTGGGGTTAGAAGGTCGTAACCAGGAAATTTGCGGGAAGATAATTTTTGTAAATGATATTTGACCTCAGAAGAATTAATTGCCTTTGGTGGTTAAAGGATTGGGATTTGAAGTTGGATAATTCCTTCTGTACTTTTTTAGAGTAATAATTATAGGAACGGCGATCTGTGGGATGTCTGTTGCGTTGCCATAGTACTCTGGTACGGCGTTTGGTTTGGATTAACTCGAGGTAACTTATTTTTCTTAGGAATTATTGGGAAATGATTAGGGGAGGAAGCAGTACAGACTGCTTGTTGTATGGTGGTGGTAAAGGAGTGTACGGCATTATCAAGGTCCTCTGGGGTTTTCAGGGTTATTCTGAGGTCAATTTGTTCGGATTTGATGGAAGAGTTTCCAGTTGACTGGATCTCTGATAAAGGACGATGGAGAGGGTTAAGGAATAGGAGCTAGTGATACTTGGAATATTAATGGACTGAGGTCTGAGGTAAGTTCATCGAGGCGTGCAATGGTGTAGTTGAGGGAACCTAAACCACTGTGGATGAAGAAATCAAGGATATCGAGATTTCGGTTAGGATCAGTGGGCCAGTAGGTAGGTGAGGTCGGGGGAACTAGGTTAAAACAAAGGTGTTCGGCCGCGAGAATTTGTGGTTCTTGAGCCCCATTGTTGATGCTTGGCGTTTAAGTCTGCACCCAGGATGAAATGGTGTCCTAAGGAAGGAACTGAATTGGGTATTAGAGATGGATTGGTTAGGACGGCAATACGCTGATGAAAGGGTAATAGGAAAGGAGAAGGTTTTGATTATGATAGCTGTGGATTGCAGGAAATCATGGGTAGGTAATGGGAGTAGGTGGTGAGAGAGGGATTGGTGTACAATGACTGCAGTGCCGTCATGTGCTCTACCGTCAGCATGGTCAGGACGGTATGTGGAGTATTGTGGTATTTTTAAAGTTAATTTTTTGGTTAGTCGAGTTTCCGTAATAAGGGCTACATCAACGTTCTTGTCTAGTAGTAGAGCTGTCAGTTCGTCAGTGTGATTTCTAACAACATCCGCATTCTAAAGGAGAATGGATAAGGGTTTGGAGGAAATCATTTAAGGATTTTTTAAGGGGAGGATGAGGTGGGATACTAGATTTGTGAGGAGAAATATCAGTGGGGTAACAAGGGATTTGAATTCAGTGAGGAAAGATGCCAACGAACTGGTAAGGTCTGTGGCTTGTGATGGAGGAGGAATATGAGGAATGCGATGTTGGCGAGGTTGTTGAGGGTTTTGTACTTTAGGGGGGATAGGATGTTGAAGTTGGGATTGAGGTTCCTTTTGCGGCAAGGCCTCACAGTTGTCAGTCGGGGCTCTGCCCCCTAGTAACTGGGAAAAAAAACTTTAGAGTCTACTATTTTTGCAGGTCCTCTTCTGGGCTTAGAGATTTCTTCTTGGCTCCCGGGGTTCGCGAAATTTATTTTCGATATTTTTGTAGACTTGGCAGACCTTGTAGTTGGCAGGATGTCCTTCCAGGCATAAAGCATATACAGCGGGAGTATATTTCAGTTTATTACATTCACTAGTCTTGTGTGACTCTCCGCATTTCACGCATCTTGGAATGTGGTGGCAGTAAGTTTTAGTGTGGCCATATGCCTGGCAATTATGACATTGGACGATTTCTCTTTTAGTTTATGTTTTTTCAACCTTAACACTAGTATAATATAATCTTCTAATTTCATATATTTTATCAATTCCTGCTGAGGGTTCTAAATCTATGAAAAATATGGGTAATTGTATTTTTCTATTAGCACGGGATACATCTCTGTCGTCCTTCATTATATTGGTGAACTGTCGGACTTTGAAGCCTAGGGCCATCAGTTCTTCTTGGATCGCCTCGGCTGGAGTAGAGCAGTTTAAATTAATATTAAAATAACAAATATTATTTATAATCAACTATTATTAACATGAATGGGTATTATTAAAAAATTCCTTAAATTAAAATTATGCAGCTCTTTAAAACTACAGGCAAAGCTAATTTTGTTTAAATCTTTCATTTTCTGAATAACAGATTTTGTTGCAATGGATTATAAAAAAAAAACTTTTTCTTGATGGAGGTTGCAATGACCGTCTGGAAAGGACATTTTTTTCCGGGGTCTTCTACTCCCTTTAACATAATCAAGTGGGATAAGTGCTCAGTAAATTATAAAAAAATTGACTTTATATCACGGCTTGAAATCATAGGACTACATTTTAAAAGTTCAATTTTTAAAATTTTTTCATGAAACTTTATTGGTAAAAATTATTTGATATAAAAATTAAAAGGGAATTATAAAATAAGGCTGTGTTTATTTTTTGAGCGTATGGATTAAAATAACTTTATTATTATTATTATTATTTAGGGAAATACCTTGTTTCACAGCATTTGCTGGTTACAGCACATTACCCGGAGTTTAGTTAAGGGTAGGCTAAACAAATTAATCTGTTAAATTCATAAATTTACGAACAATACTAGCTGTTCTGAGTAACAACGCTTTCTGCATCAGATCCAAACAATTCATCGAAAGGCCTAATTCCTTCATAGAGCCCACTGTTATGTCCGGAATGAGACCATTTGCAGAGATAAGCTGCGGCAAAACCCTCACTTTATCAAGTTTATATAATTGTTTCAGCTCCTAACCAAGGTCTTACAATCGGTATTTACGATTTTTTCCGCAACCACCTTGTGAAGGTTATCATCCGATGGCACACCTATTTCGATAATCTTTGCATGCCTCTCATCTTTCATAACGAACAAAATATCAGGCAACAAAATAATAATAATAATTGTTATTATTATTTCCATTCTTTATTCTCGCTTTGCGGGGTGATAAGTGATAAATTGGTGCTCATTTGGTCAGGTTGAGTGGCCGTTAATTCCCTTCCGTGCCTCATGTTATTCCGATAAGTTCATGGTCAAGGACTCTGTTTACTACCTTCCGTCAGTCATTTGTTCTTCAGATCGAACCCAAGACATTACATTTACGTTTTTTTTTCAGAGACCGTTTTATTTTCTAAGAAATGTTTTATTTTATTTCTCGTTATAGTTATGTATATTGTTTATTTTTTAATAATTTATTTCGAAAACATTTATCTTTCTAATTGTCCTATTTAGGAGTATATTTGCTTTGTACGATTATTGACTACAATTGCTTTGTACGATTCATCTTCGGGATCCCAAGGGACGCCTCTGTTTTCCGTTTTTATGCGGAGTTGAAGTGGCTTTATCCTTCCTACCGTCGTAAATATTTCCTGGCATCCTTTCTCTTTCAAGTCATCCAATCCCACCATTCTTCATACATCTCCGACCTCCTTCAATTCAAATCCTCTGTTCATTCCCGGTCTTCTGATTTATACATAAGGGCCCACCGAACCGCTGCTTTTGACATTATCCGATCCTCATCCCTATGGAAGTCCATCCCTCCCGACATCCGTCAATCCAAAACCCTCCCTACCTTTATAACCTGCCTGTTCTATCATTTCTTATCCATCCAGTCCCCATAAAATTATAAATAGTTACTACTGTAAGTGTGCATATAAATTATTAGATCGTTCTTCATTATTTTTACTTCATGCTTATTTTCATTTTTTTTTATTATTAACTGATTTAAATTAGAAAGTAACTTATAATTTCTTTTATTATTTTTTTTATTCTGACAATTTACTTACTCTATATTTTTGTTTATGTGTCTCTGAGACTCCTTAGCCCACATGTTTGTCTTTCTGTATTATTCTAAAGGGACTCGTCCCAAAATAAATAAAGCATTATTATTATTATTTCCATTCTTTATTCTCGCTTTGCGGGGTAAGTTTCTGAGGTGGGAGACCAGAAGTCCAGCCACCTTCATATTAATATATTTTTTTTTTACGTTTAAAAATTTTCGAACAATACGCGGTGTGTCTAAGAAAACTGAGTTTTGAGCCTCTTTCAGCACTTCAAGAGGTAATTTTAATCCCATCGTGCCTGCCACTGTTGTTTTTGGTATCAATCCATTGGAGGATATTATAATTGGAATGGTGGTGAGGTTCCCCAAATGATATAATTCCTTCAGTTCGATTCCCAGTTCCTGGTATTTCCTCATTTTTTCTACAACAGTGGAGCTTATATTATTATCATTTGGGATCCCGACATCAATAAGCTCTGCTCTTTTCTCTCTCATATCTATCAGGATATCTGGTTTATTGTGACGCACAGTATGGTAAGTTATAATCGATTCATCCCAGTAGATCTTGAGACTACCTTTTTGGAGGAGTTTATTTGGGTGGTACTTATAATATGGAATTGTTGTTGAATTGAGCTTCACCGCCAGAGCCTGATGAAAAATTCTAGCCACATTGTTATGCCTCTGGAGATTCTCGGTGCCAGCTAACACTCCATATACCCACCAGTGATATGTTGGATTGATTCCAGCGTCGCTGAGCATAATCGACATTTATCCGTAGTTGTTGCGTCTTTTAGAACATGCCTTCTATATAATCTAGTAGCAATAACTTGGTCTTGGAGGGCGAGTAGAAATCCTTCTGTCTCGGAGAATATCTTTCCAGCTTTCGGCCATTCAATGGATATTTCCTTGTCAATCGACCTATCATTCAATTTGCTGTAGAATCTTCTATGCAGAGATTTTTTTTTCCATTCTGTCAACCGTTCATTTTCTGACACGATTGTTGAGACCTAACGATTGCTCAGGTTAAGTGCGGTTAGACCATAATCCAATCTTGAGATTGCGAGGTAAACCTCAGTTATTTTTGGAAGAAAGTATCGGCGTAGCGCCACTTCCTGCTTGAGGCAATAGGTATATTAGTGGTGCAAAAACATATTCGTTTATAATATTAAACTTATGTTCTGGCTTAAAAAGATCTGAACAATGTTTCCATATTTCTAGTTACTTTCACCACAGAACCATAATCAAACTCTAGTTTCACAGAGAACCGAAACTTAAGGTATTTCATAGTGACACCCTCCCCTCTTCAATGGATTTGAATTATCTCTCCGGTATCTAATCGAGTTCGGTCTGGGCCGTTGACTTAGTAACATCGTCTCTGTGCTACTTACTTTTACGTCTAGAAATTCTACACCTACGTCGACGATTTTTTGTACAATTAAAGACAAAGTGTTACTGAAGTGGTTTGTAAAATTTAGTGACAATAGTGATACAGATAGTTTTAAAATTACAGTAGCAATATCCGACAAATATCAGGACAGGTATCGCTTATCTATATTGCCGGCTGGATCTGGCAGTTCCCCACCACATCGCCCATATCGTCAAGTTCAAGTTCGAGGTACTTATCAATTATCAGTTTACAGCTGTGTGATAAATAAATAAATTGTTGATCACTTAATTTAAATTAATTTTGAAAGTTTTAATTCCTTTGTTGCACTTTATTGATTTATTATATTGTGATTTTCTCAATTTAATTTAATTGTTTAACGTGAAAATGGCTGCAGAAATTACTTTAAATGACGTAATGACTCTTCTGAGGGACACAAACGATCAAGTTAAAAAGGGAAACGAGGAGATGAGAACCTTAAAAGAATCGGTGGAATGCTTTCAAATTGAGTTGAACTAGAAAATTTAGAACGGTCACACAACCTATTAAAAACTGCATTTAAAAACGAAATCTCAAAAAGTAATCAAAATATTGATTAAAAAAAATATACTAATAGAGAAAAAAACCTAATATTATATAATTTTAAAAATATCACAAATGGAACGCATAACACACTGGAAGAGACTAGAGTAAATGCTATAAATAACTATTTGAAAATTAATCTTTCAGCCTTTCAGAGATAGACTTGATCACCAGATTGGGATTACCATTAAAACGGAATAGGCCATGAGGTTGATAAAATTTATAGCAATGAGAAGAAAAATACAGATTCTGAATGCAAGCTGGCAACTTAAATCAAATTTGAAGTTCTCTTTCTATTATACTCCTCAGGAGAGAGTAACCAGGAAAGAATTATGGCCATATATTAAAACAGCACGTGAAAAAGGAAGGATAGCAAAATATAGAGGAGATAGAGCATTTATTGATGGTGTCATTTATACTTTAGAAGAGTTAAAATCTGAAGATTCGGGCAGTAATATAGTGTCAGAAATTGCATCAAAAGACAGAGCTGTGGATGAATTAATGAATAGTGATAAAACAGAAAGAACTAAAAGACAGAGAAGTGAGGAATCCACACCCGAAAATAAGGCCGAGTCACTTGGCCGAGTCGGAAAAATGAGATAGAAGACTTGTGTAATAAAAAACAAGCCAATAAGAAAATAAATAGTCTTTGAAATTAAGAAGCAGCAGCCTGGAGAGATATTTCAAACAGGTCACAAATGAGGATGACAAAATATTAGGTATTCTTAGCAGTTTATAGGCAATCAGATTAATAAACTAGGTTATGAAAACGGAAATTTCGACAGAATAATAAATAAAAAGGAAACTAAAAAATTTTCACAGATGAAAAAGTGGGATATAATCACCTATAATTGAAGAACACTAATGGCAGATTCTCAATTAACCGATTTGAAAAACGAATTGAAAGTTATAAAATGGTCTCTTATTGGTCTGTCAGAAATGAGGATATATGGTATAGGCAGTTTGGAGTACCAGGATGGTACAACACTGTATTATAATGGTACAGAAAAAGAGCAAGGTGGAACTGGCTTTCTTATAAATAGAAATATCGAAATGGAGGTACGGTCATTCAAAACATACACTCATCATATTTCTAGGCTGTTAATAGAGCTAAATAAAGACCAGAAGACGAGACTTAAAATAATACAAGTTTATGCTCCCACTACAGATGCAGAAGAAAGTGAGATTGAAAATTTTTATTTGGTTCTACAGATAGCAGTTGATGAGGACAGATATAATCAATTAATATTAATCAGAGATTTTAATTCAAAATAGGTAGTAAATAAGATAACTCAAAATAAATGGGTAAATTTAGAATAGGTGAATTGAATAATAGAGGAAAAAGACTAATTGAGTTTGTGGAAGCTAATGGTCTTTACATCATGAATAGCGTTTTTGAAAAAAAATCCTAATAACAAATGGACATGGCAGAGCCCAGATAGAAAGACGAAAAATGAAATAGACTTCATAATCGTTATAAATAAGCAATTAGTGATCAATGTGGAAGTTTTAAACCACCCTGACATTGGCAGTGATCACAGACCAGTTGGGGCAATGTTGAATAAAAAATCACTATTGTAAAACATAAAAAAGAAAATAGGAGATCCAGTAAAGCTAAATCAGAAAACCTAATAAAATGGAATTTTGAAGATAAGTTAAAGTTAGTTTTGCCTAAGTTAGATCAAGAGATGACAACTTCAACCCAAATTACAGAAATAACAAACTCATTAAAAAAGGTACTTGAACAGATTAAGGAAGAGAACTCCACGATAGATGGTAACTGTCGAAATCTCCCAAGAAAGATTAAAAATCTTCTAAACAAAAGAAGAAATTTAAAAAAAAAGGAGCAAAATATAAGACAACTTAACAAATTAATCAGAAAGGAAATTGAGAACATCGACAAGAATTCAATGATAACTTGGAGATAAATAATAGAGAATATAAATATAAATAATATTCATAAAGAATATTATGAAAAACTATATTATGATAAAATTGCGAAGTGAAACATAGAAAACTGGGTTCCAAAAGAAGAAATTATGATTGAAGAAGTATTAAGTTTAATAGATATTTGTAAGGAAGAAAAATCAGGAGGTGTTGATGGTCTGACAATTGCTCACATAAAAGTTGGGGGAATGATCCTAGCGCAGGAATTCACTTATGTAATACATGCCTTAAGAATGCAAGCTTTCCTGCGGAATGGGAAACTGCAAAACTCATAATTCTGCCAAAGAAAGGAGATAAGAGAGATTTAAATAATTATCGCCCATTAAGCCTACTCTCAGTTTTATATAAAATATTTTCTAAAATCCTACTTAGAAGAATAGAAGACAAATTGGATATAGAATAAGAAAAACATCAAACAGGGTTTAGGAAGAATTACTCTACTGTAGACCACATATTTGTGATTAAAGAGTTAATTAAGAAAGCTAATGACTATAATCTGTCAGTGAGCCGCCTTTTTCTGGATTACGAAAAAGCATTTGACTTCCTAAAAACCGATTGTATTATAAATATGTTGAAAAAGAGGAACATTAGTTCAAGAATATGCAAGATACTGGAAGATATGTATTCGAGATCCAATGCAGAATATAAATCAGGAAATACGACAGTAAAAATAAAAATTAGAAAAGGTGTACGACAAGGTGATACCCTTTCTCCCACGGGCGAATCTACGGGGAGGGGGGGCTTTCGGGCTGAAGCCCCCCCAAAATGGAAAAATATAACCATGTTTTATGGGAAAAAAATTTAAATAATACCTCTTAAAGTATTATTGTTCGTGTAATTACATTTAAAAGTACTTAAGGAATAACTTAAACACCATTTCATATAGGTAGTTAGTTTCTTTCTGTTTTTCCAAAGTAATTATCGTTATTTTTATGAAAAAAAAAGGTTTCGGGCTGAAGCCTCCCCCCCAAAATTAAATACTGGATCCGCTAGTGGTTTCTCCTAAAATATTTATATCAGTTCTCCAGATTTGATGCAAACTATGAATTGGCAGAACAAAGGAATGAAAATTTTTGGAGAGTGGCTGAACGATTTAGAGTTTGCGGATGATCAAGTCCTAATAGGTAAAAATAAAGAAGAAATCTTAACGATAGCAAATCAAATAATAAAGGCTGGAGAAAACATAAGACTGAAAATAAATTATAAAAAATGCAAGTATATATCAGTGAACGTTGAGGGAGATAGGCGAATAGGC
Organism: Nezara viridula; assembly: GCA_928085145.1. Lineage (NCBI taxonomy): Eukaryota > Metazoa > Arthropoda > Insecta > Hemiptera > Pentatomidae > Nezara > Nezara viridula. Next base: position 1,053,024 of record OV725078.1, read on the forward strand.
GAAATAGCGTATAGAGATAAAATAGGCGAACACCATATAGAGAAAGTAGAAACATTTCTATATCTTGGGCACCTTATCTCAATTAAAGGACAAACTGAAGAAATAATCAGGCGATGTACCCAGGGATGGCGCGCACTGTTCAAATTTAAGGATATATATATATATATATATATATATATATATATATATATATATATATATATATATATATATATATATATATATATAGATCCTCAGTGAGCTCAGAGGTCAAGAGAAAACATTGGATGAGCACAGTACTCCCTATCATGACATATGGTTGTAAAACATGGGCAATTGACCAGAAGGCTTGCCACAAATTGAGGATAACTGTCAGAGGAATGGAGCGATATCTTCTAGGGATAACTCGAAGGGATAGAAAAGCAAACAAATGGATCAGAGCTAAGACTGACCTTCCAGATATTGTGGAAAAAGTGCACATCAGGAAGTGGACCTGGACCGGACATGTAATCAGGAGGAATGAATTAACATGGACCAGACAGTTTAGGGATTGGTATCCAAGAGAGCACGTGAGGAAGAGAGGACGCCCGCTGACGGACTGGGACGATAAGGAGACGAGAAAGACCTGCAGGGGAGCAGCCTGGAAGAGAGTAGCATTAGAGAGGAAAGAATGGAAAAGGATGGGACAGGTTCATTACCTAGTGTGGTTACAAAGTTAAGTAAAATAAAAAAAAGGAAAGAAATCGAACTAAAAACCTCAACTTAGTTGATTATAAGAGATTTTGTATATATCTATTTTTTATCCATTGTTGTTTTCATTGTATGTACAAATAAAGGTTATTATTATTGTTTTCAGATTTCACACTTTCTTGGATTTTGCCAGAAATATTCACCTACCCGGACCAAGGTCAAGGGTTAGGCTCAAAATTTAAACTATATTTAAGAACTTCCTGACGATGTTCGCTGTGCCTAGGAGAACTGCTTTTTGCCCTTCTTCCAACACTTTCTCTGGCAGTTTCAAATTTTCGACAGAGCGAATGCTATCGTCTGGGATGAGGCCGTTGCTGGAAATTACAACTGGATATACCTGGACTTGATTCAGTTTGTAAAGTTGCCGAAGCTCTTGGCACAAGTCTTGATATTTCCTAATCTTTTCAGAAATAGTCTTTCTGATATTATCATCGGTTGGAACCGCTATATCTATAACATACCCACTTTGTTTCTTCCGATCAATCAATACAATATCCGGCTTGTTATTAACTACCGTGTGGTCTGTAATTATAGATCGATCCCAATATATTATTTTCTTTTCTTTTGACAGCACCGGTTTGGGCTCATATCGATAATAAGGTACCTCATTTGTTATCATGATACTTAATGAGGCCAGGGCTTGGTGAACAATTTTAGCCAAGTTATTGTGTCTCATCAGATATTCTTTACCTGCCAATGCTTGACATCCCGATGAAATATGTTGGATTGACTCCACTGCATTTTTATATAAGCAACATCGGTCACTTACATTTTCTCCACATATATATTTTTTTTAAGCATTGGTGGGTACTACCTGGTTTTGTATTGCCAGAATAAACCCTTCAGTTTCGGGAAATAGGTATCCTTTCTTAAGCCATTTATTAGAGGCCTCCCAGTTAATTCCCGATTGAGATAAAGCATTGTAAAAACGACCGTGTAGTGCTTTACTCTTCAAATTTTCGACCAGATTTTGTTCGGTGGGGACTTCTTTATGTTCCTTTGAAACTAAGTTTAAAGCTGTGTAGGCATTATAAAGCGATTTTATGGCTGACCATACAGGAGAGTTTCTTAGTTGGAAAGTGTATCTTAAATTATTTTCTTGTTCTCTACAGCTTCTTAATAAGCAGACAAGTCCCCTGTCTCCTTTTATCCGTGGCAAGTACATCCTCTCAATCGATGTCGGGATGTCGTTTCCTAGCTGAGGTAAAAAGAACTCTCACCAAACGATTTATTTTCTCCAGCTCCATATTAGACTATTTTATAACACCAAACGTATAAGTCAACACAGGAATAGCCCATGTATTTATGGCTTTAATTAAATTTGCTATACGATGGGTACGTTTTTAGAAGTATTTTTATTCTCTTCTTGAATTCTTCTTTTTTTTCTTGAATTTTAGAAGTTGACTGAACCCTAAGTATTTATAAGAATCAGAATTGTTTAATTCTTTTATTGTTCCATTATTAATCAGTTCCTTGTCTTGTTTATTCATTATCTCCCCCCTTTTATCATGAATTATAGCACATTTATCTATCCCCAACGTCATGCCTACATCATTACTGAATGATTTAACTATTTCGATCATGTTCTCAAGTTCTTCTTCACTCTTAGAATATAGTTTTAAATCGTCCATATATAGAGCATGAGATAATCTGGTTCCATTTTTTTCGAGTCTGTACCCCATACCTGAATCATTTAATAATTCACTTAGTGGGTTTAATGCGAGACAAAACAGTAATGGACTTAAAGAGTCTCCTTGAAATATTCCTCTATTTATAGGTATACAAATATTGGAATGACTAAATTTAGGCAGGTGTAATTTCACCTTCCAAGTCTTCATTATACGTTCTAATAGCTCCACTATTTTAATGTCTATTTTGTACATGTTTAGTACCTCTATTGACCACTTGTGAGGAACCGAATCGTATGCCTTTTGGTAATCGATCCAGGCAATAGAAGCATTTCGCTTTTTCTTCGATGTCTGGGAAGCTATGAATGAATCCAATACCAGCAGTTCCTTACATCCCCTGGCATCCTTCTTACATCCTAATTGCTCTTTTGTCATGACGTTATACTTGTTGACATGTTCCGATATTTTACAACTGATCACAGACGTGAGCAATTTATACACCCCATTTAGGCAGGTGATAGGTCTAAATTCTTTAGGTTCAAGAAGATCCTTAGTAGATTTAGGGATTAAATATGCTATTCCTTTACTAAAATCATCAGGTGGAACAATGGCATTGGCTAATAGTTTTCTGTAATAAGTGGCCAAAATTGAATGCGTACTAGTAAAGTACTTTAACCAATAGTTCTGAATTTTGTCTGGACCAGGTGATTTACAATTTTTCATTCTTTTAATTGCTTGTTTGACATCTTCTTTACTTTTGACATCTTATTATTATTATTATTTCCATTCTTTATTCTCGCTTCGCGGGGTAAGTTTATTATTTTATTATTATTATTATTATCTAATCGAAACCTTGATTTTACTAAGTTTCCCTTCTCTAAGATGATTTCAAAACTTTTTGGGAGAGTTATAGACAGTCCTAACTAACGATGTATCTTTCGAAAGCTTCAACACTGCAAGTAGAACGGGATCGTGGTTATGAAACAATTAGTAACTACATTCCTCCGCAACTTTTGGATTGCACAGTTCCGTATATAGGGAATCTATACCCACATTGAAGATTACCGGTAAAGTGATCCACCCTGTGGTGAAAGAAGATTTACAAAACATAACAGAATTTGCCATCAATTTGATCAGCTCGAAAAAAAATAAATGTTTCCAAGACTTGAAAATGGGCCAAGTGACCTCAAACCTTGTCAAATGTGAAAAATAAGAAAAAAATGCAATAAAGTTTTGTGATTTATAAAGGATTTTCAAGTTTCCTCGAAATAATAAATTTATGTAAAAAAATAGACGACTCGAATTAATGGATAACACCCAAAATTTACAGACCCGTCGTAATCAACAGGTTGCTACTGAGCCTTATATTCTATTTTTAATAAAGTTTCGTGGTTGGTACCTCAAAAAATATTAGTATAAATACAGAAAAACTCTGTTTGTTCAGGCAAGTAAATGAAATTTTTAATCACTGGCTATTTTAATCCCCCCCTCTTTCTCTTACTGCTATCACGGAACAGGATCCTTAAGCAATCAGAAATATTTTATATTGATAAGAAATACTATTTGAGTATTTGTATGAGAAAATATGCCATGTTGAAATTATTTTTTTGGACAAAATTGATTATTTTATTTCTTATTATAAAATGATTTATAAGTAACAAGTCAAGTTTTAGTAGTTGAAAATACACCGATACAAAATTATAAACAATGGAAACATCAGTTGGAACATGAATAGAAACAAACTCACCACTAATGAATTATCCAATAGAGGCCTGGGACTGATAAGAGACTGAAGAAATAGAGAAGCCGCCCGCCAGGATATCATTCGTCAACTTGTTATCGCAAAATTTCGATTACGCATTTGACGTAATCCGTCTGAAATATTTGAGGTGACCCAGCGTGAAGGTACCTATGACGAAGTAATCGGATCACAGTTTCCGGGAATATACTCACAACTAATAAACTGATCTAAGAAACAGGTGAGGTGTAGCCAATAAAGTAACATTAAGGATAACCATAACGAAAAACATTGGCAATTCTATAGCTTATTAAAAACAGCTTCATTCAGATGCATTATAATATTTATATATAATACACAAAAAGTGAGGGAGCAATAATCTAGTTACTTATCCCTCTAACACCATTACACTCATTACCCAAGCTTATTGGGAACAAAGGGAATAAATATTATGTAATATTCAAAGACAAATACTTAGATGTATTTATTTGTTTGAATGTCTAAACAATGAAATAAACACGCTTATCTATTTTAAAGAGAATAAATTAACATCATTGCACTCACAGCCGCAGATTTTGCATCTCGGTTGGGGACATCCCAAAAAATGTTTCGGGAATTTGGGTTATTTATACGAATTACGAGTGATAACAAACATAATCAACGTAATTATTCTATAACGAATAATACAATACAATATATAAAAATAAATTTACATATCTGTTAAACATTAGTTTTTTTTTGCGTATGGGTATATTGGAAAATGTTAACAAAGCCATTGAATGTATTACATTATTTTATTTAAAGGTTTGAGGCAGTGAGATGACCTCTCGATTCTCGGATATTTCAAATTTTGCCGCCGAAAATGTAATAAAATCTTCACCTAAAAATAGAAGAATGTCCATGAATGCAAACTAAAATTTTATAATTTTTTTTTCTATAAATATTGGGGAGGAGGGGAGCAAACAATATTCCCTCCCCCAGTCAATATTTTAACTAATTTGATTAATAAAACACTGCACTATAACTAAGGCAGGAGTCCCTGAATTGTCAAAATTGAGGACGTTTAAAGCAAAAGGAGTACGCTAATTAAGTAATAACCATAATAGTAATAGCCATACGGTTCAAGTTAAAAAAAAGCTTTAAAAAAATGTATATCGTTGCTTTCTTGATATATGGCACCCTTTTCACTTATCAGTTAGCCAACTCCTCCACTAGGTCAATCCCACATTATCTTGTTTCATAATTTATTTAATTTTTAAAATGATTCTTGGATGCTTTAGATAACTTAGGAAAATATTAGATGAAAACCTATCAGTAAAAAACAATTAAGGATTAAACATAAATGGGATCTCAGTATAATGATAATCTTGTTTATAATTTTCAAATATTACCAGTTTTTCATTAAAAACAAAATCACCGTACTCAACAAACACAGGACAATCTATAAAAAATACAATAACAAAAGAAACATAAATTATTCCTATTAAAAACAACAAGAACAAAACGACTAACTATGTCACTAGTTTACACAGATGAGAATCCACCAATAAAATATTCTTTTAGAACAAATAATTACATTTGAAAAACATACGTTGCTTGAAGAATGGTTAGGTATCCATATTATGAAAACTACAGAAACGATAACTCTTAATGGAGTTAAAATCAAAAGTTTTATAGGTAGTTACCATAGAGAATCGCTTTTCTAAAAGCATATTTTTGGATAACTAAACAATGTATAGTTTTGTTTATTATGCTTTCAATGAAGGGCAATGTTTTGATTAAACTTAAATAAAAACATCAGTGCAGAAAGAAATGAAACATTGAATTAAAAAAAAAAAAGAGAAATGATAACAAATATAAGATGTTGAGAAAATTAAAGCCTTCATTCATTTTTCTCAACTCTTGAACTGTAAACATTTAACAAAGAAATGCAAACAAATATTTTGTTTGAAAGCTTATAGTTTACACTAAACTTTTTGCAAACACGGAAAGACCAACTAAATATTTTCTATTCCTTTCGTGTTTAAGTTCCGTCTGTTTCGGACGGTTGTCACCAATTATGTTTTGATTCATCAGTATTTTTTTTTTTTTTGCGGTCAAGTTATCGGGTCTGAGACCGGCTATGGCACTTAATTATTCATTCTGTTGCATCGGTCGCGGATCGACTGGGATATGGAGATCCTTCTGGGGTACACCCATCCTCTATTGAGAGGTTACTCTTAATAAAATAATTAATTAATATGAAAAATCTGGTGGTTGAGCGTGATCTAGCCTCAATCACCTCTACGCATAGCCATTGGCCTTGAAACAGTAAAACAGTCACCATGCGCTCAACCTAACATTTTCCGTGGGTTGAAGTGCTACAGGTTTAGTATTATTTTCTACGCGGAAGGCCAAAAACTGGATAGATCAAAGATGCAATAGAGCTGAATAATTACCCCATAGGGGTAGAGCACAAGGCTGGTTAAGGAGGCTAAACATCTACAATGTCTGTAATGGCTACAAAAAAAAAAAAAAAAAAAAAAATGTGTGTCCTATCCATCCAAACAATAGTGATAATAATAATAATAATAATAATGCTTTATTTATTCTGGAACAAGTCCTTTTAGAATAATGTATAGAGATAGAAATGTGTGCGTCTTAAACATGAGTAATAACTATTTTCTGGGAGATGTACAATTGTCAATTTTTTTAAAAACAAGTGAAAGGAATTCCATTTTAGCCTGAGCAAAATACTTTTAAAATGTGTAGATACATTTTAATAGGCTGTATCTCTGCTAATACTAGTTCGATTCCGAGGATTTTTTATTTATTTTGTATTAAAGTTAATCTAATCATCACATATTCAAAATGTTCGTTTCTGGATTATTATATTTATTTTTATAACCAAAAATTTGACTGGATTGTACTTAAATATATTGAAATATACTCAAAGATTATAATTTATTATTCAATCTTATACATGTACTCGACAGTTACTTACCATCTCCTAAACTCTCGACATCTGCTTCATACCCTTGTTCCAATAATCGAAGACGAGCTTTCAGTTCTTGAGGATCAAAAAGAAGTTCTGAAATAATGGGATAATCTGATAAAGAGCCATTCATAAGAGCACAATCAATATTATCCCGAAGCTGATCAGAGATGAAATCTCGATCTTTAACATCGGTTTTATATCGACACTCAACACCGGCTGCCCCCTTTGGTTCATCTTCCCGATGAACGAGAGCTTCGGTAATAGTGACTTTCGGATAGTCACATCTGTCTCGAGAACTCGTAATGTTTTCGTAAGATGATATACTAATATCATCACTAGAATGATGAGGTGGCCGGTACACAGCGGTACGGAACGTAGCGGCAGGAGGATCTTCCGGCTCACTATAGCGAAAGGAGATGAACTCGGGTGCGTCGGCAAAAGTAACCATAACCGGTCTACCTTTCGACGTGACATGTTTAGAGCTTTTAAAATGCGGACAAACCAGAAAAGGACATGAATGTCTGCCTGTATTTGAAAGGAGATGAGTCCTCAACGCCGTATTTTTCTTCTTCAAACACTTGAGCCATTTCGTTTTACCATCTCTCTTCTTGAAACGACGAATCTGTTGGTTAATAACTTCCATCGTGCGGCATATATCTAAGACAGAGTCGATGTCAGTGGTGGTCGTCCGCAGCAATATGTCACGCAAAGATTTTTCATTCACACCACTAATAAACATGTCTTTCACCAGGCTCTCTTTCAAATTACCGAAATCGCAAGAGTTGCTCAAAATTTTGAGAGCCGCCAAAAAATCTTGGTAAGACTCACCGGGAAGTTGCTTTCTACTGAAAAAAAAATGCCGCTCCTGTGTCGTAGACGGTAAAAAATAATTGTCGAAGGCAGCAATAACCTTTCTGAGGTTCCTTCTTTCACTTTTAGTCAAGAGGAAGGAGTCGAAGACATGATTGACAATGTGACCGCCTGCATGAAGTAATATGCCAATCTTCTTCTCCTCAGAGGCGTAGTCATAATAAGCTTTGATAAAAGCTTCGTAATTCCTCTTGAATTTTCTCCAGTTGTTGGCCATGTCGCCGGTAGTACACAGAGGTGAAACATAAACAGAAGCCTCAGCCATATTGTAAGGTAAAATGACCCCCTAAATAGCCAAAACTAAACTAAAATGTAGTGATAAAAGAGATGATTGAGATGAGAAACCGTGGAAGGGTCTAACGCCCGGCGGGGACTGGATGGTAACCTAGCCATGTCGTCACTCTGGAGGAGGGGCTTACACATCTCCCACAATTCCAAGAATAATCTCATATATTCAAACTCTGCCCCATTTTTATAATTAATATTATGATAAGACTTGCTAAAACATCTCACAACAAATCAATACCATACCCATTTTAGACACCAAACTGAATCTCATAAAAAGAAAACATATCTTATTGTTTACCATTAAATTTCAATAATTATGACTACCTCCATTTTTAAAAACTATCTAATTTAAGCCAAGTTTGGTCGTAAATAACATTGTACTAGTAAAAAGGATTCACGTTGATTAAATAAGAGTGTCAAACAGAGAAGGGCCAAGTTCAATTCAATACCCTTTGAAAACATTAATTATTTTATGAGTATGTATATTTTTTTACTTCATCATTAAACTGCTATATTTATTATTAAACGTTGAAAATGCCGAATAGACTCTGGTTTAAAATTTGTCAATAACAATGACTCCAAATAATGGGTAACACACAAATACAGACAGACTTGAAAATCTAAAATTACTACTGTCAACTTTAGATTTATTTTCAAAAAAGAGACATATAGCTGAAATAGATTGGAGCCAACTTATTTCCCAATCTCAACTCCTTTATACCTCATTTACAGAAAGACATATCATTACTAGCAATAGGGATTGCCCGGTATTGAGGCTGTGTATAAAAAGAATTTAACTCGATTGAACTTCATACGCCATACGCCTTAATTGACATAAATAAAAACTGTTGGCATCGAAATTTCAAATGCAGTCTTCAATATCAATACTGTTTTCAAATGTATAAACATATGTTTATTGACATGTTGTTTAATGTTTATTGTTGCTGTCCTGTAAGTGATAGCAGGCATAAAGATCTACAAACAAGTTTATACAAACAATGGGCCAATTTCCTGTAAAAAATTGGAAATTTATGTTTTGTGTTTTTTAAGCAAGTCAGCAAGATAACGAAAGAAATTTAAATTTAAGTATTTAAAAATTGCTTCACTGTTAACTAGACAACATTTTCTTTAAGTTTGTCAAAGTTAAAACCATTTAAAGGTGACTTTTGAGCGACAAAAATTTCAACAAAAAATATGTTGCTTAAAAAACTTTTCAACTTTTATGTAGCACTTAAGCTCAGCTATCACTCTAGAAATATTTCCCTCTACTTACCGGAAACCCTTTATATATACTATTATATTATAATAAACCCAATTGCCTAAACACTCATTTTATTATAAAAATAATTAATGTTGTTAAAACTTTTTAAAGACTTATTGAGCGGACAGACACAATTAATTTCCGTAAAAACAAAATCATAAAATATTTGTTTTGTTCTTTGTATCACCCTTCAACTGTACTACATTTGTCGTACTTCTAGATACTTCCTCGTTTAATAAGCATTAAGTCAATATAGATTAAGTTGAGGTTTATTAGGAAATTGGTTTGTGATTTACCTCAAGTTGTGTAAATAAATGATGTGATTTTCTATCGTCACCTTAAAGTACCCGTGTTCTCTGCAAAAATGACTACAATTAACCATTGCAAAGCTTTTATTTCTTGTTTTCCCGGGATATGGGGTGTATTGTAATAACATAATTGCTTTTCAAACACATTTTATTTATAAAATAAATAAAAAATTATTTTGAAAATATTTTTTGGATAAATTGGTTATAAAACTATGTTTTTCGCCTATATCGCAATTACAGGAACTTATCTGTATTTGTGAGTAACAAATTAAAAGTTTCTAGTCCTAAAATTTACGTTTAAAATATAGATTTTTTTATTACATATTTATTGAGAGATATTACAATCTGTCACAATTAAGGACATTTATAATAGTCTTCAACATTCACATTCACATTCACAATCCATTCACAATAAAAAAAAAAAATACAGAAAAATAATAATACTAAAAATAAATGCATATAAACTAAAAAAAAGAAACTAAGCTTGAAAATAACTAAAATAAAAAATACATACCTGCTTCTATACAATATCTAAAAGAAAAAAAAAAATCATTCACTCAAGATTTCCGAGCCAAGCTTTTCTCACCACTCGTGGAAGGAAAGGCAGGACTTCTAGGAGATCCCAGCGCCCCTCACTCAACCGCGCTACTGGTATTAAAGACCAGTAGAGGATGAGCAGAGGCGCTATAATCACACATACATGTTTAAAATAATAAACAAAAAAAAATGCTGATCGCTTCAATTATTTTAATAAAAACGTTAATATTAGGATCAGGTCATTTACTATACAGATCAATTTCTACAATAGAGATCTGGGTGGAAAGCACAGTTCATAACCGATTGGACGAAAAAATATTTAAAAAATCATTATCACTTTTTATTCTAACGTGTGTTTAGGAAATTGACTCCTCAACCCCAATTGAGGTAATAAAAGAAGAACTAACGACGCTGGGTATCAAAGTAAGTCAGGTAACCAACATTTTGCGGGAGAATCATGAGAAACCAGAGGAAAGAAATTAAATTCCACTACGTTTATTTTTCGTGAACCTAGAGCCATCACTTGGTATCGAGAAAATATATGAAATCAAGACATTTTACTACACTATTGTGAAGATAGAAAAGCCATACCCCAACAGGAAAACCGTGCAGTGCCACAATTGCAAGGCGTACGGCCGCACGAAGACTTATTGGTACCATTTACCGCGTTGCTTGAAATGCGGTGAACAACACAAAATCTCTCTTCAAAAAACCATATGAAAAATAATTTACCTCAATACCTGATAGATCTAAGTCACATAAAAAGCCGTGCCAAAATATTATTGCAACGTTAAAGACACCCCAGCGATCGACGCTCCTATAATTATTACAGTAAACGTTTAAAGAAGGAATTGGCAACCTTCAGTCCTCAACTCTTCAACTCCTATCTTACTTTCCTTTCTGTTCATGGAAATTACCTATGAAAGATCACCAACAAAATCCTAAAATCCCATTGTTCGTTTGTTTATTTAGGCTTTAAGGCGTAAAACCCTAAGATCATCAACGCCTGTGAGTCGGTTATATTTGTAAACTCTTTTGAGGAGAAATAGAAAAAAGAATGAACAATCAAAAACTAATAATAGATATAGATAGAGAAATAAATGAAAAAGTATATTTAAAAACATATAAAAAATGAAAGAAATATAAAAAAAAGAAAGAACAATGAAATAAAAATTATATTTATTTTTATATTTTATTTAATAGTCTATATATTTTAAGAAATTAGGTTCGTTTGTCCTATTCTCAACCTGGTAACGGCGACCTCCTCCCCAAGATTAGGGCGGTTTAATGTGGTCCAGGGCTTCACTGATTTTTTAATAACTATTAATTTGCTATTTTGCTAATCGTTCCACATATTTTGCAAACTATGCAATATTTCCTTTTTGAGAGGAAAACTCATTTCTGGAGGGGTCAGGATAGGATTACCTCGGTCTGGGAGCGCGAGTTCCTGTTTGGCTGCTGTATCCACAAGCTCATTATCAACTATACCCACGTGACTGGGAACCCATATAAAGCAAACCGATTTTCCTAAATTTTCAAGATTTAGTATATTTTAAGAATAATTGCATGCTTTGAGTACATATCATTTAAACCCTTTAATGAACTCAAGGAGTCGAGTATCAAGACTATTTACTGTAGCTGGAGTTATTGACATATAGAAGTGGACGGCTGAGGCTATTGCGTGAAGTTTCGCTGTGTATATGCTGCTTAGTTTATGTAGTTTTATTTTATGTGTGGAATTATGGGTAACAAACGAACAAGCTGTAGCATCATCGGATTTCAAACCATCAGTGTAAATTAAAAATATTTTGTAGTAGATGGGAAAATTTGGTTTTGTGCTCGTAATGTGAGGTATTGCTTTTGGAGATGGAGCATCATTTTTGGTGGTATGTGGATCCAAGGTGGGTTTTGGTTTTCTATATTGAATAAAGCTAAGTTCTTAAGAGATTGAGCTGCTGAATAAATTCTTTCTGACAGTGGATGTGTGGAATTGGTTCTGTTTCTAAAAGCGTTTGAAAATGTAGTTGTGGATGGGATGTTTATTTTAGGGAAGTAGCCTTGAAATGTAGTTGACGGCCAGTTTTTTCCTTCTAAATAAAAGAAGGGGTATTCCAGCCTCAGAGCAGAGACTAAGGATGGGACTTATTCGAAATTTGCCAGTTGCTATCCTAACGCCTGTATGGTGGACTGAATCGAGTTTGTTTAGGATCCGATAGCGGGCAGAACCGTATATAAAGCACCCATAGTCTAATTACGAACATACCAGAGCTTGATACAGTTTTATTAGCATAAGTCTGTCTGAGCCCCAGGAAGTGTCGCATAGATATCGTAGTGTAGTTATTCTTTTTGTAGTGGCTGTTTTTAGAGCAGAAATGTGCGGCTCCCAATAGTCTTCGGTCAAAGATCATGGCCAAGAATCTATGTTGGTTCGAGTACGGAATGATGGAATTTCCGAGGTAGATTTCGGGTGAGTTAGGGATGTTCCTTTTTGTATGCACTTAGTTTTTGCGGAAGAAAATTGGAGACCAATAGAAAGAGACCAGTTGTTGATTCTATTAAGAGCGTCCTGTAGTTTGTTTCGTATAGTGTCAATGTTGCCAGATCGGCAGAGAATGGATAGATCATCAGCGAACAGAAGCGGTTTAAACCCTCTTGGTAAGTTAAGGCCCAAGTCATTTATCGCCAGACAGAACAGAGTTGGGCTGAGGACACACCCTTGAGGGACACCGTTGAACTGTTCGTGGTTCTCGGATAATACGCCACATTAGTCTTTTATTAATCATCCGCTCCATTAATTTACTCAAGCAGCTTGTGAGAAATATAGAGCGATAGCTGGTAGGTAAACGTTTGTCATTTTCGCTTTTCAGGATTGGGATGACCACTGAATCACGTCATTTATTCGGGAACTGTCCAGTGGACATGATTATAATATCCGAGTAACCATTCTAGTGTATTACCTGGGAGGTTTTTTATCATGTCATAGTGGACCAAGTCATGACCAGGGGTTGAGCCTTTAACAGTTGTTAATATGTTTTTGAGTTCCCACATTGAAAATGGGAGGTTGTAACAGAATAATTCATCATCGATTGTCCTCTCAGGATCCGTGTATTCCGAGCTTGTATTATTTCTTCCGGAGTTAGATATTTCAGCAAAAAAAAAGGTGCAAATGTGTTTGAGACTGATAGAGGATTGTCAGACAATTGTCCATTGAACAAAAAAGTATAGCGAGAGCAAAAGGAAGTTTTAGTGAATTCACTGATTTTGCTCCAAACGTCAGTTGATATTGTTGAGGAATTAATGGGGCTTATAAATTTTTTCCAGGATTCGGTCTGAGACTGATTGATTATTTTTCTAAATAAAGCATGCTGTCTTTTATATCCTATTAAATTTTGAAAGGTCATAGATTTTCGAAATTTTTTGTAGGCTTTACGGCGATCTTTAATGGCTTCCTTGCAAACATAGTTAAACCAGGGAACAAGCGGTCTTCTTGGTGAGCCCGAGGTCATTGGTATTGATGCTTTAGCTGCTTCTATGATCGTATTCGTGATAGTTTGAGAGCCTTTAGCGACATTAATTTGATAGGGGGAGCTTAAGGTGGCGAGGCTAATGAAGGGAATAAAGTCCAGCCAGCTCTATTTAGAACAAATCTCGGCTTTATTCGAGTGGGATTTGTTATTTTGAATTTTATGAGTATTGAAAAATGGTCACTACTATCTAAATCGGGCAAAATCGTCCAGTTTGTAATGGCAAATAACGAGGAATCACAAAATGACAGATCAAGAGTCTAGTAAGTGCCATAACTTGCGCTGAGAAAGGTAGGTTCTTCGGTGTTGAGTAGAAGCAGATTAGAAGCGTTTAAAAAATTTTCTATTACTTTAACTCGTGTGTTAATGTTTTGGGAGCGCCATAAACGGTTGTGACCGTTCAGATTCCCAATAAAAAGAACTGGACAAGGCATTTGATTATAGATATCTAGAAGGCGTTGTGTATCTATGGTACGGTCTAGTGGAAGGTATATATTACAGATGGAAAATGAAAAATCTTTGTGAACTCTGGTTGCAACAACTTGAAGATGGGAATTAATGTTGATTTATTAGGGATATATGGATTTATGTATAGCTATTAAAACACTGTGGTGACTGTGGTTTGGGTTTGGGCGGTCTTTTCTGCATATATTGAAATTTTTTACAGAAAAATTGTCGTTTATTGTGAGGTGTGTATCTTGCAGGGCAATGCAAAACGGGTCTATATCTTCTATTCGTATTTTTAAATCGAGTGACTTTTTAAACCACTACAGTTCTCTTGAAGTACTGACATGTTTAGGTATTATATATATATATATATATATATATATATATATATATATATATATATATATATATATATATATATATATGTATGTACATACACAACAATATATACATGTACACATACATACAAACATATACACGCATATACATATATACATACACACACATATACATACAAACACTGACACTCATACATATACATACATGTTCCCATATATACACACCCACACAACACGTATAGAAATATATACAGGTAAATACATATACATAAACTCATAGAATATACAATATATACAAACATACATACACACATACAATGATTGTGTGATATTATACGGACACAAATATATACAAAGATAAAAATTTACATACCAAAGAAAGCATGTATATACATAAACATATATATCCGCACAAATATTTATATTCGCACATACAGATATATATACAATAATATATACTACGTAAGCATTAAAATACGCATTCGTGCATGTAGATACTTCCATATAAAAATAATAAATAAAAAATAATTGGATAAATATATGGACGGAAATAGCGTATCTATTATTATATGTATTTCGGAACTTGAGATGTATAATAGAGCTTGAGGAGAATAAATAGAGCTATCATAATGCAAAGTAATTTGTAAAATTATATTGAATTTAATTTGATTTGCGAAATGCATAGAATTGTTATATGTGCATAAATGAGTAAAAAAACAAAATTTTATATAATATAAGTTTCTAAAAGAAGAAATATTTGAGATAGTAGAAAGTAGAGACTGTAGAGGTAATAAAAAAATAAGTTGTGAACAATAATATATATTTCCCTATTGGTCTAGCAATAATAATAAGCTAGCTTCGTTGTTTGTGATTTTAGAGATCCCTATGGTAAATGCGAGAATAACAGTATTATAGATAAACACAGGGTCGTACGTACGTACACAAATATGTACGCACATATGTACATATATACATATAAGCATATCAAATATATACCTACGTATATACGTAAAAATACAAAAGAACAAATGTATAAATAAAAAAAATACAGGCCTATATATATATATATATATATATATATATATATATATATATATATATATATATATATGCACAGAAATGTATAACAAAGTCATTCACATATGCATAGACGCATCTATAAATATTCATATAATAGAAATAACTGCATACTGTGTAGATAAATAGGTTAGTGAACATGAAGCGTTTCTTTATTATAGAAAAATGAGTTCTATTTTTGTAGTAATAGAATAAGAATAACGTAGGATGTTTGTTTATGATTGCGGCAGTGAGCGTTCTGTAGGTGTTTATTGTTATGTCTGGTAGTAATAAGTAAATGCTTCGAGCGTTGTAAATAGCACTGTTTTTATTTTTATTGCTGTAGTAGTGATATATATGTGTATCGTAATGAAAATACTCATATTTCCAATTTAAAATATATATTAAGGCACGGATTGATATTATACAGGTTTGTTTCGAATGAAAAAATAAAAAATAAATATAAAAAATAAAATAAAAATTTGTAATCGTATACTGTTAGTGTATCGTAAGTTATTAGGTTTTCTTTTTATTATGATTTCCCTGGTTTTTATTATGTACGATGTTGAACTCTCCTTCCGGATCGAGTCGCAAACGCGGCTTCTGATTCATTTGAAGGACACGCGTCTTGAAAAAAAAAGAGAGGAGAGAGGATCTGCCCGACTCCTAGAATTTGATCTAGCTGGCGGCTGAAGAAGGAGGGTGGTCGGTGGCGAGGGCAGGAAGACGGCCGAAAGTGGGAGATGGAAAGGGGCCAGAGGTGGTACTAGAGAAATGTTAGGGAGGGCGATTAGTGGAGGGGATAGGGATTGGGTAGGATTTGTTGATGTTTGGTTATTTATAGTATTAGCTGCATAAGTTGTATTAAATATGTTTTCTCCAAAATTAAACAATGAATTTGTTTGAATGCCAATGTGTTAGGATTTTTTTTTTGTAATTTTAGCAAAAGATCTAGTAAACTGGATTGGATTCTGTTCTTTATATTTTTTTTTGCTTCGTTAAAAGATTTTATTTATGGTTTGGATAGTTTTTATTTCTTTTTGCATAATAAAAATTGGACACCGACGATCTAATGAGTTGTGATTTTGGGCACAATTACTACAACGGGCTGGGCGCGTACATCTCAACTTTATCTTTTTTGCTTCCCCACATGAGTGCATTTACTTTTTTGTTTGCAGACGTTCGAGGGGTGACCGATAAGCAGTTAAAGCAGCGAAGCGGATTAGGAATATAATCTTGTACCTTGACCGTATGGAATCCTATCTTTATTGTTTCCGAAATTCTCGGTGTAGGAAATGAATTTATCAATATCTCATTTCCATTTTTTCTTTTTTAATGCGTAATATATCCTTTATCACTGGAGATAATTTATTTTTAATTTCGTCTAGAAATTGGAGGTCGTAACATCGAATCACTCCTTTACTGTAATTTAAGGTATTGTGGGGGAAAACCTGAACCGGAAATTGGCCACCGAAATTTTCATATTTTAATAATTCTTCTGATTGTTTTCTGTTTTTGGTTTCAATAAGTAATGTATCATTTCTTAGATTTTCACATTTTTTAAGTCTACTAAACCTGAAAGAATCTTATTTACTAAGAACGGCGATAATTTTTCAAAATTCTGATCATCTGATCTTTCTATTATTAAAAACGATGGGCTAATTGGGATCGCACCATCCGTATTTTAGGCTTCGAATTTAAGACGACCCCGAGGTCGTTTTCGTTTAACCTTTGGGGTATTTAAATCTATGGGATCCTCCATAGAAATTTAAAATAAAACGTAATAAAAGAAATGAAGTAATAAAGAAAAAAAATTGATAAAATGGAATAAAATAAATATATCCTTATAGTTTATAAACTTCCATATATAACTTTATTCCAGTTATAACTTTATTTGTTATCCTTATAGTAGATAACAAATAATAAGTGAAAACTTATAAGAAAAAGAAATTAATAAATGTATATAATCTTATCTGTAAGCGACTAAAGAGGCACGTCTTATCTCTTCCAATGCTAACACTGAACTGAAAATCCTATTGTATTTCCCATCCCCTCGGTCGATCCGATGGCTCCTGGGCAGAGTCTGATGAAGAAAAACCTCAGGAATTTGCCAGACACCTCTCCAGAATATTTATTTCTCATCCTGAATCTAACTCCACCCATACCACAACCGTAGAAGAATTCCTTACATCACCCATTCCACTTTCCTTACCCCCTAAAGCAGTTAATCCTTCTGAGGTAAAACATCACCTTCAAAAACTTGGATACGACCTCCTTATCTCTCAAATCTTTCGACAACTTCCTCCTAAAGTACATTTCTCACATACTTATACAATACCATCCTAAAAACCATCCACTTTTCTCTTTTGTGGAAACATTCCACTATTCTCCAACTTCCAAAATCAGGGAAACATCCCAACACCTCGACGTCCTACAGACCAACTAACCTACTTCCAATCATCTCAAAAATATTTGGAAAGATCCTCCTGAAAGGAATCCTACCCTTTATAGAATCCCAAAATCTTCCTTCCCATCAGTTCAGATTTCGTTCACAACACTCCACAGTCCAACAAGGACTTCGAGTGGTAAATCATATTTCCGCAGCACTGGAAAGCAAGCAATATTTCTCGAGTGCATTTCCGGATATAGGCTTCTGGATATGGCACGCCAGGCTTCTTTACAAGCTGAAAACCCATCTACCTAGTCCTCCGTCACTACCTCTGTGATCGCATCTTCCTCTGTGATCGCATGTTTGCTGTGATACAGAATTTTCCAATCCCTGCCCAGTTGAAGCCGGTGTTCCTCAAAACGTAGTTTCTTGTAGTACGTTCTTTATTTATATCTTTTTTACCGGTGATATCCTTGTCCATACCGATACCTTCCTGGCAACCTTTGCTGATGACACCGCCATTTTATCATCCAATTAAGATTCGGAAATAGCATCCTTAAATCTGCAAGGACACCTCTCCCTGATCGAGCACTGGTGTAATAAATGGCGCATGAAAGTAAGCTATTCCAAATGCAAACACATGACATTTACGCTCCCGTGCAGATCCTGTCCACCAGTCCACTTTAATTCCCTCCCGCTTCATTTTTCAGACACAGTTTGGTATCTATGCTTTCTCTTAGACCGAAGACTAACGTGGAACCCATATACTAGATTTAAAAGACAAGAACTTAACAGACGACACGGCCAATTTTATAGATTACTGACTCTGATTCTGATTGAGGCACTGAAGAAAATCTCAACTTTCAATTGACAACATATTAGTGGTCTACAAGACAATCCTGAAACCAATTTGGACCTACAGACTGGAACTATGGGAGACAGCAAAATTTTCTAACATAAAACGACTCCAATCCTTTCACTCTAAAATCCTCCGAACAGTAGTCGATGCTACGTTGTTATTTGTCCTGGAACTTACCTCTGAAATTTTTGACAAATTCCAGCAGATCCTTACAAATCATCCAAAGCCCTTTGCACAATCTCTATCTAGTTTTTCTCATCCCTACGATCCTCTTCTTATGTTGAAGCGGCAGTGGCGCACAGAACTTTTGTAGTATATATCTTGGAATTCCGGCAATGGCCAGATTCTCTACTGAAGACATGAGTGTATGTGGCTAAAGCGCTCTCGCTCAATCTCCACTGTCTTTAGCACTAGTGACGCGGTTGAGAGAGGAGTGCAGAGATCTCTTGGAGTCCTGCTTTTCCCTATATAGATCGAGGGTCAAGCCTGGTTTGGGATTCCCTGCCTGACTGTATATATTGTACATAGATATGATTTTGTTATTAATTTTCTTATTTTTAAGTTATTTTATTTTTTATTGTATATAGCTTTTGATTATTATTTAGTTATTGTTTTACTTTTGTTAATTTTATGTTTTGTGTATATATGGAGTGAAGGTGCTCATCTCTGACTATAATTATTGTCTGTGTGACAGATTATATTTCTGAAAAAAAAAATTTAAAAAAAAATATACAATTGGGTTTATTAAAATACACCCATAAAACCATTTAAAGAGGACTTTTGAGGAAATGGCTAAGTTCGATTTTTTTTTTTTAATGTTTTTCATGTAAAATATTTACAAAACAAAGTTTTTTTCTCCCAGATCTCTGTCATAAGAAATTGTCCGTATTTATAAATGGCAAATTTAATGTCTCAGGTTCTAAAATTTATACTTAAAAGAAAAAAGCCCTTCAATTATTTTCATAAAAAAGTGAATCTTAGGACTCGAAACATTAAATTTGTAACTTAGAAATACGAACCAATTGCTATGACAAAGATATAGGAGAAAAACAAAGTATTGTAAATACTTTACATGAAAAATATTTAAAAAATCATCATTATTACCTTTTTTTTGTAATTATAACGTGTATTTAGGCAATTATATTTATAAAAATAAATCCCAGATCATGGAAACACAAGAAATAAAAGCTTAGCAACAATTAATTATAGTCATTTTTGCTGAAAAATGAGGTACTTTTGCTTGACAGGATACAAAATATCATTTTTTTTACACAATTTGATCTTATTCGCAATTTTTCTAAAATAAACCTCAGTTTAATTAATATGGACTTAAAGATTATTAAACGAAGAAGTTTTTGTAAAAGTGGGGTGACAGTAGTATAGTTGGATGATTATGAAGAAAAATCGCGAACAATTTATGATTTAAAAAAAAAATAACTTAGCTTAGTTTAGCCACTCATAAGTCATCTGTAAATAGTTTCAACAATGATGAACGCTATGTTCACTCAAAATAAATGTCGTCTAGTTTACAATAACACAATTAATAATTACTTAGAAATATCTCTTCAGTAATTGCTTATTGTTAATATGAACCTTTTTGTAGCTCTTGAGGTCTACTATCATTCCTATAAAAATTTCCCTCTACTCACGGGACACTTTGTATAAGGTAAAAAAATAAAAAGATCACAGTAAAACCAAAAAATTATTTTCATAATCGATATTTAATAAAATATATATTTAAAATCGTGCATCTGTTCCAAGATATGTCCTATCAACCTCAATATTCTCATCACTCGGTGGGGCAGTCTTCCTATTCTCATGCATTTTCTCTGGATGCAGTTTTCTCTGGATTAATATCCATGTTGATGTTTGATAGCTCCTCTTGCATAATAGTTATATTATGATATATTGTATGTTCCGGTCATCCTTATCGAATACGATGTCATTTGTAAAAAGTAGGCTGTAGATTCCTATGCCCAAGTTGAAATCGCCGCATTCTGGGTTTAACTCTCCTAAGCACCTGATCCAGAACTAATACAAAAAGCAGGGGACATAAGCTGCAACCCTGCCGTATTTCCTTCCTGCGTCCTCTCAAACTACTTGAAGGTGTGGTTGGCAAACCTTACAGTACTTCTCGTTTGTCGATAGAGACTCCTAACATCCAGGATCGTGCATAACATGCATAACAATGCCTAACATCAACTTGCTTTTCAGACAAAGCTCGATCAATATCATTCTTTATGATTCTTTCAAATGCCTTCTTTAGATCGACAAAGCAGACAGAAAGCTCTTTCCCTTCCTCAATAGACTTCTCTATAACCTGCCTCAAAGTGAAAATCGGGCCCTGTGTGCTCCTTGAGCTTCTGAATCCATATGCTCCTCTCCGATCTGGCAGTCAGCCACTCTTATTATCCTTGCTTCTAGGATTCCTGAGTAGAGCTTGCTTGGCACACTGAGCAAGGATATGCCTCGATTGCCCCCTTCTCAGCTATCACTTCAATCCCTTGAATGCATAGCTGAAAGCAAAGGAGGCAATCGCTTCACCTGACTCGGGAGCAGCGGGCTTGTATCCCACTCCTCTTAAAATAATCAGAAATTACAAACAATAGAGCTGGAATAACTTTAAGGAATTCAACACTGCGTGGAAAATGGTTTATACGACTTGCTACCTGAAACTTAAGTGCCCTAAGCGGAAAGGAATGTGGACTAGTGGAAGAAACCAAGAAGGCAAAGGTCGACAACTCTGCAATAACTGAAACAAATAAAAAAGGCAAGCGTGAAATTAAAATTCAAGACTACACTCTTCCGTTCTCGAATGACAGTGAACGACTTACAGACAGAAAACGACTTATGCTTGTCTATCATAATCACATATGTGAATGATAGGCTTATGATTCTGTATATTCTGGAAGAAGAGAAAACACATTCTCTTATAGTAGCATATGGTCCTAATAATAATGGTAGACATGACGAAAAAAATATTCAATGACCTGCAAAGGGAAGTTGATTGAAAAAGAAAATTGGAATAAAGTCATAGAGAATTTCGGCGAAAACAGCATCAACCACAATGGAGAAATGATTCTCAATTATTGGGCTGGAAATGCATAGAAAATCGTGAACACTTTCTTTTCGCATAACGAAATCCAAAAGGTTCACCAGAGAGGGGGCAGGAAAAAGAGAAAAATCTATAGTAGATTATTATCTGATAAGAAAATAAGAGGCTGGTGAAGTAATTTATGATGATGTCAAAAGAGGACATGAGACTGGAAGCGTTCACTATATCGTAATGCTCGACAAACAATGGGAAACAAACCATAATAATGTTACAAAGAAGATAATAAAGTGCTATAGGCTAAAAGAAGAAGATATGGATGTATACTTTCAAGAAGATATAAATAGGATGTCACGAGACTCTGACCACCCATGATATAGTGATGACAAAGAGCAGAGCTGGTCATCTTTTAAGATGACTTTAAGATGAATTAATATATATATATATATATATATATATATATATATATATATTATATATATATATATATATATATATATATATATATATATATATATAAAATGGTCCTGTGTGCATATATAAATATATTTAAATTCTATTTTGAGGGGGAGAATATTTCTAGTTAATATAGCAAGTGAGCCAAGCGCGTTGCTATTCCCGTGAGATATTTTGTAAACGTGTTATTTTTGCATCGATTATGATTGCTGGTTGGAAATTCTATTTTAGATCTCTATGTTGTCGTTACACTTTCAAAAACAACTGATCATTCGCTTGAAAACCAGTAATAAAAATATGAGCTGAAACCTGGATGATGACTTAATAATTTGCCAATATAAAATCAACATGAACTTCCAAGAATTTTGTGCAGTGTTGTGTATTTGTTTTTTATTTATTTGTGCCGTCATATTTTTTTATTTTTAAATATATAATTGTAGTTGATATCGTGCAGAAATGTTGTTCCTCTGAAGAATTGTAGGAAAAACAAAGAGAGATTATATACAAAGAGAGATATATATATTATATATATATATATATATATATATATATATATATATATATATCTTTTTTTTTTATATTTTAACTCATTTTTAGGCAATTATTTTTTTAGAGTTTAATTTTTAAGATTTTATATTGTAACTTATTTTAGGAAATTATTTTTTTTTTTTTTATATTTTAGATTCTAACTCTTTAAATTGCTTAGTTTAGCCTTTTTATATTTTAACTTATTTTTGGAATAGTAGCAAGTGTCATGGCCGCATCTGCAGTATAACTTTCATGTCGCTCTGTGATTGTTAAATTGTTATGTGATTAATAGTAAAAATCCTGTGGTAATATTTTATCAACAGTGACTTTACAATCAGTTGAACATTTATACGTTCACAGATACACTGGTGAGTTACAGTTTATTAACAATGAACATGTAATAAATTGGTGCTCGTTCGGGTAGCCCAAGTGGCTGTTAATTCGTAAATATTTATTTTTGTAATTCTAATTTAGGTAAAGGTATATATATATATTTTTTTTCTTCTTGTTCTTATTATGGAAAATATGAATTTGGACAAGAACTCTTCATGTGAAGATTCAGATGAGGAGACACTATTTTCGGAAGTTAGTGAAACTGATTCGCAATATATGAAAAGACGCTCACTTCAAAAACGTCACAGAAACTCTGCCCCCGGGTCAGCGGGCAATTCACCCAACAAGAAAAAAAATAAATCGACAAAATCTAAATTGTCAGCCGAGCAAAATACATCACCACCCAAAACTAGAAGCAAAACAAATACCACAAAACCAGCGCCAACTGCACCAACTACTTCAGCCAGAAATAATGCTATTCCTGTTAGTAACTCACCAATCAAACCTTCGGAGTCTCAAGCTCCTACTGACCCCGAGCCGCCACCTATTTTTGTTTCCAAAATTGAAAATTTCATAACATTTGGTCAAGAAATTGCCGATCTGATAGGACAGACCAATTTTCGCTGTTATTCCCGAGTAAACGACATAAAAATTAACACAAATTCAAGAGTTAATTATAAAACACTAATTGACTACTTCACATCTAAAAACTACGATTTTCACTGTTATCAGTTGAGACAAGAAAAGGCATACCGAGTGGTCTTGAGAGGCCTACACTCAACCACCCCTATATCCGTTATCAAGTCTGGCCTGGAAGAAATAGGTCACAACGTTAGGCATATTTCATGCGTATTACACCCAACGCAGAAATATCCATTACCTTTATTCTTCATTGATTTAGAGCCTGCTAATAATAACCCCGAGATATTTCAAGTTAACCGGCTTATATATTCAACAGTTAAATTTGAAGAGCCTAGGCACAAACCAGTATTAGTGCAATGCACTAAGTGTCAAGAATTCGGGCACATAAAGACCTATTGCCATCATCAGGCCAGGTGCGTAAGATGTGCCGGCTTACACGCATCTAACACATGTCAGAAACCTCTAGACCAGCCCCCTAAATGTGCTCTCTGCGGCGAAGACCACCCGGCAAGCTATAAGGGATGCATAGTCTACAATAATCACTATAAGCTACGATCTCGGAACATGGCCTTAAAAAGCATTCAACATAATCAACAAAATTACACCGACCCACCAGAAACGTTCATATTTCTACATACGTGACTACATCACTTATAGATCTGAACACCCCGACAACACTTCCCATGCCGGTTCTTGCATCCTTATCCATAAATCCTTATCCCATTCTTTCATTCCTTCTACTCCAACTGAGGCTATTCAAGCAACTTCAGTAATCATTTCAACCCGTCCTTTCCATTTAACACTCTCAGCTGTATACTGTCCTCCTGGTCATACTCTTACCTACAACTTACTTGAATCCTTATTCCAATCCTTCGGATCGCGCTTTATTGCAGGAGGAGACTATAACGCTAAACACCAACGATGGGGTTGTCGAGCATCCAACTCCCGTGGTAACATACTATCTTCTCTCTCAACTTCCAATAGTTACTCTGTCCTTTCTCCTATGAATCCTACCTATTGGCCAACTTCCCTCAGAAAACGCCCTGATATCCTGGACATATTTGTCACCTCCCAGATTTCCTCTTCCCATGTCACAATCAAATCGCTTGATGACCTCCACGTCCTCTCTTACACTAATTACAGGACAAGTAAACTGGGACAAATTTCGGAAAGACCTGGAAAATAAATTGGACCTAAATACTCCACTTAAGATGAAACATGACATTGACACAGCCATAGAAGTACTTACTACATCTATAAGTGACAAAATAAACGATAATACTTCTATCAATAAAATTAACAACTCCCAACAGACAAACTTGCCACAGCATATTCGTATCTTATTAAGGGGAAAACGTAGAGCAAGATCGAAGTGGCACAGGACCAGATACCCATCAGATAAGGCATATTACAACAAATTAACTAACCAACAAAAAGCTGAAATTAAAAAATACAAAATTCAAAATTTACTTAACATGACAGAAAAACTTACTACTACTGACAAATCATTATGGTTGACCACTAAAAAGCTCCTTAAATTTAAAGATTTTAACCACCCACTTATTACTGAAACCCAAACGTGGTCCAGATCTGACGAAGAAAAATCACATATATTTGCTCAGCACCTCTTCAAAACATTTAATCCACACCCAGATATCCTTAATCCTCCACACCTTGAGTTTATTGAAGCAGAATTGGATATCCCACTCCAACTGACACATCCACCTAAGCATTTCATCCTTCAGAAATATCCAATATCATTCATAGATTACCTTCCCGATCCATAGATTGCCATGACCTAATCACATCCCAGATCCTAAAACTGCTTCCTAAAAAAGCCATACTATTCCTCACCTACATATATAACGCTGTACTTCGAACCACATATTTCCCTGACCCTTGGAAACTATCCATTGTCAAAATGATACCTAAACCCACGAAGCCGCCAGAACACCCATCCTCTTACCGTCCTATTTCTCTCTTACCAATTATGGGCAAAATCCTGGAAAAACTCATCTTAAAACGCCTGTATCCTATCCTAGACTCTAAACAAATTATCCCAGATCACCAATTTGGATTCCGCACATCCCACTCCACTATACAGCAATGCCATCGTGTGGTAGATGTAGTCTCCTCTGCATTGGAGCGCGGAATGTACTGCACGGGAGTCTTTCTCGACGTTGAACAGGCGTTTGATAGAGTCTGGCATCCCGGACTGATGTACAAACTACGTAAATTCCTACCACCAACATACTTCCTCATTATCCGTTCCTACCTTAATGACAGATTCTTCAAAGTCAATCATAACAATGCTTTTTCATCTCTTTTTTCTCAGTTTGCTGGTGTTCCTCAAGGTAGTATCTTAGGTCCTATCCTTTATACAGTTTATACAGCTGACATCCCAACCCATTCCAACACTGTCATCACCACATATGCCGATGACACATGTATCCTATCAGTCAATAACGATCCATCTATTGCATCCCAAACTCTTCAATCGCACATCACAAGTCTTGAAAAATGGTGTCAAAACTGGAGGATTAAAATAAACTCCAATAAATCCCATCAAATTACCTTTACTCTTCGTCGTAAACCTATGACTTCCTGTCCTACAGTATCCTTTAACAATACCCCACTTATCCCTGTTGACCAAATCCAATACCTAGGACTCCACCTTGACAAACGACTCACTTGGAACCCCCATACCAGACTGAAACGACTAGAAACCGCCCGACGTTTCCGACTACTCCAGCACTTACTAGACAAACGCTCTAAACTGCCAACTATTTACAAAAGACTCATATATATTACTATAATAAGGCCTATTTGGACTTACGGGATCGAGCTTTGGGGCTCTACTAAACCATCAAATTCCTCTCGTATCCAATCCCTACAATCCAAAATCCTTAATGCTCCCTACTTTGTCACAAATAAAATCATCCATAATGACCTTAATGTACCATATGTTTTCGATTTAGCTCAATCCAGATACCTATATAAAGCACCCGTAGTCTAATTTGGAACATACCAATGTTTGTTACAGTTTTATTAGCGTAAGTCTGTCTGTGCCCCAGGAAGTGTCGCATAGATATCGTAGTGTAGTTATTCTTTTTGTAGTGGCTGTTTTTAGTACAGAAATGTGCGGCTCCCAAGTTAGTCTTCGGTCAAAGATCATAACCAAGAATCTATGGTGGTTCGAATATGGGATTATGGAATTTCCGAGGTAGATTTCGGGTGAGTTTGGCGTGTTTCTTTTTCGATTGAAATGTATGCATTTAGTTTTTGCTGAAGAAAATTGGAGACCAATAGAAAGAGACCAGTTGTTGATTCTATTGACAGCGTCCTGTAGTTTGTTTCGTACAGTGTCAATGTTGCTAGATGAATGGCAGAGAATGACTAGATCATCTGCGAATAGAAGTGGTTTGACACCTCTTGGTAAGTTAAAGCCTAAGTCATTTATCACCAGGCAGAACAAAGTTGGGCTGAGGACACAAACTTGAGGGACACCGTTGAACTGTTCATGATTCTCAGATAATTCGCCTCCTATTTGAACTCTTAAGTGTCGGTGCGTGAGAAATTGCCTAATATAGTTGTACATTTGGCCTCTAATACCTACGGATGATAATTTATTGAGGATTATGGAGTGATTTATATTATTAAAAGCTTTTTTCATATCGAAAAAAAAAATGGCTATTGTTTGTTGTGCGTTTATAAAGCTATATTGCGTCTCGGTTTCTAATGCAACTAAATGATCTAATGTGCATCGACAATTACAGAATCCTGATTGAAAGGGTTGAATTAAATTGTAGTTCTCTATTTTCCACATTACTCTTTTATTAATCATCCGCTCCATTAATTTACTTAAGCAGCTTGTGAGAAATATAGGGCGATAGCTGGTTGGTAAACGTTCATCATTTTCGCTTTTCAGGATAGGGATGACAGCTGAATCACGCCATTTATTCGGGAACTCTCCAGTCGATCAGACATGATTATAATATCTGAGCAACCATTCCAGTGTATTATCTGGGAGGTTTTTTATTATGTCATAGTGGATCAGGTCAGGTCCAGGGGTTGAGCCTTTAACAGTTCTTAATATGTTTTTGAGTTCCCACATTGAAAATGGGAGGTTGTAACATAATAATTCATCATCAATTGGCCTCACAAGGTCCGTGGATTCCCAGCTTATATTATTTCTTCCGGAGCTATATATTTCAGAAAAAAACGTTGCAAATGTGTTTGAGACTGATAGAGGATTGTCAGACAGTTGTCCATTGACCAAAATAGTATACCGAGAGGAAAGGGAAGTTTTAGTGAATTTACGGATTTTGTTCCAAACGTCAGTTGATGTGGCAGAGGAATTAATGGAGCTTGGGGAATTTGAGGTGGCGAGGTTAATGAAGAGAATAAAGTTCAGTCAGCTCTATTCAGAACAAATCTCGGTTTTATTCGAGTGGGATTCGTTATTTTGAATTTTATGATTATTGGAAAATGGTCACTACTATATAAATCGGGCAAAATCGTGAAGTTTGTAATCGCAAATAACGAGGGATAGCAGAGTGACAAATCTAGAGTCGAATAAGTGGCATAACTTGCGCTGAGAAAATTTTCTATTACTTTACCTCGCGTGTTAATGTTTTGAAAGCCCCATAAAGGGTTGTGACCGTTCAGATCCCCAACAAAAAGAACTGGACGAGGCATTTGGTTATAGATATCTAGATATTGTGTATCTATGGTACGGTCTTGTGGAAGGTATATATTACAGATGGAAAATGAAAAATATTTGTGAACTCTGGTTGCAACAACTTGAAGATGAGAATTAATGTTGATTGATTCGGAATATATGGATTTATGTATAGCTATTAAAACTCTGTGGTGACTGTGGTTTGGGTTTGGGCTATCTTTTCTGTATATATCGAAATTTTTTATAGAAAAATTGTCGTTTATTGTGAGGTGTGTCTCTTGTAAGGCAATGCAAAACGGATCTATATCTTGTATTAGTATTTTTAAATCGTTAAAGTGAGTTTTTAAACCGTTACAGTTCCATTGAAGTACCGACATGTTTAAGTATTATAAATAAATATATATATACACACACACACACACACACACACACATATATATATATATATATATATATATATATATATATATATATATATATATATATATATATATATACACCCACATACACACAAACATATACATACAAACACTGACACTCATACATATACATACATGTTCCCATATATAAACACAAACACATGTAAAGATACAATAATAGATACAGGCACACACACACACATATATATATATATATATATATATATATATATATATATACATAAACAAATGGAATATAAAATATATACAAACATACATTCACACATATACAGCTGCGATCGCGCACACACATACATACATTGCCACACACAGACAATGTGTGCTTGACATTATACACCCACAAATAAATGCAAAGATACAAATGTATATACCGAAGAAAGTATGCAGATCTACATACACAAACATACATATCCGCACAGATATTCATATTCGTAAATACAGACATACATACAGTAATACATAATACGCAGGCTTTAAAATACATATTCGTGCATGTAGATACTATCACATATAAAATATTAATAAAAAATAAGTAGATGAATATATAGACGGAAATGGAGTATCTATTATTTATATGTATTTCGAAACTTGAGCCATATAATAGACCTTCGGTAGAATAAGTAGAGCTATTGTGATGAGAAGTAATTTTTAATATTATGGTGAACTTAATTTGATTTGTAAAGTGCATACAATTCTTATATGTGCGTATAAGGGTTAAAAAACAAATTTTTATATAATAGAAGTTTCTGAAAGAAGAAATATTTGCGATGGTAGAAGGTAGAGGCTGCAGAGGTAATAAAAACTTAAATAGTGAGTAATAGTATATATTTTCGTATTGGTCTAGCAATAATAATGAGCTAGAATCGTTGTATGTGATTTTAGAGATCTTAATGGTGATGGCGAGAATAATGGTATTATAGATAAACATAGGGTCGTACGTACGTACACAATTATATACACACACATACACATATATACATATAAGCGCAATTACATATATACCTAGTTATATACGTAGAAAAACAAAAGTACACACGTATACATAAAAAAACCATATGGCCGCATATATACACATATATGCATAGGAATGTATAACAAAGTCATTCACATATGCATACGTGCATGTACACGTATTAATATAATAGAAATAAATGTATGCTTTATAGATAAATAGGTTTGTGAACATAGAGTATTTGTTTATTATAGAAAAATGAGGTCTATTTTTATAGTAGTAGAATAAGAATAACGTATGATATTTGTTTATGATTGCGGCAGTGAACTTTCTGTAGATGTTTATTGTTATGGCTGGTGGTAATAAGTAAATACTTCGAGCGTTGTAAATAACACTGTTTTTATTTTTATTGCTGTAATAGTGAAGTATATGTTTATCGGAATGAAAATATTTATATTTCCAATTTATAATATATGTTAGGGCTGGGCGCGTACATCTCACGTTATCTTCATGTTTTGCTTCCCCACATTGAATGCAATTACTTTATTGTTTGCAAACATTCGAAGGGTGTCCAAAGTTTAGGCAGTTAAAACAGCGAAGGGGATTAGGAATATAATCTTGCACTTTAACCGTATGGAACCCTATCTTTATTGTTTCCGGAATTCTCGGTGTAGGAAAGGTCACGATTAATTTCATCTATCTCTAGAAATTGGAAGTCGTAACATCGAATCACCCCTTTACTGTAATTTAAGGTATTGTGGGGGGACACCTCAACCGGAAATTGGCCACCAAAATTTTTACATTTTAATAATTCTTCCGATTGTTTACTGTTTTTGGCTTTAATAGGTAATGTGCCATTCCTTAGCTTTTTGACATTTTTTAAGTCTCCCACCAAACCTGAAAGAAACTTATTTATTAAGAATGGAGATACTTTTTGAAAATTCTGATCATCCGATCTTTCTATTACTAAAAAGAATGGGTTAGTTGGGATCGCACCATTCGTATTTTCTGCTTCAAATTTAAGGCTACCCCGAGGCCGTTTTCGTTTAGCCTTTGGGCTATTTAAATCTATAGGATCCCCCATGGAAGGATAAAATTGTATAAAATTGTAAAATTGAAGGATACAACGTACTATAAGTAATTAAAATATCAAGTAATAAAGAAAAAAAAATAGATGAAATGAAGTAAAAAAAATATATTCTTATATTTTATATAAAAAAATAAATATAACCTTATAGGAATTAAAAATAAAAAGTGAAAAATTATAAGAGAGAGAAATTAATATAAATGTATATATTCTTATCAGTGAGCAACCAGAGAGGCACGTCTTATCTCTTCGAATGCTTACACTGAACTGAGTCAGTTGGGTGTAACAAGTTTTATTTGTTGGATATCCAGTTCTATGCCACTTCGATCTTGTTCTGCGTTTTTCTACGAATATATGCTGTGGCAAGTTAGTCTTATGTAAATTGTATATGTTACTGATAAAGGTGTTATTATTTAAGCTGTCTGTTATTGATGTTCTAAGTTTTTCTACGGTACCATTAATGTCTTCTTTTGTCTTTAGATGAATTTTTGAGTCTAGTTCGTTTTTCAAATCATTACACAATTTATCCCAGTTTACTCGCCCTGTAATCAATTTAGGAGGTGAAGGTTTAGAAGCATAGTTTGAATGTAATGAATGCATATCTGGACTCTGGTCTGAAGAAAGGCCATCAAGGAATTTGATTATGGTTTGGGAGGAGAAAATCATTATGAAATAGATAATGAATTATATGATAGCTAAACAATGAAATGTTTACAATACAAACTATAAGGCATGCATTTTGAACAATCCCTTGGTACCTACAATATTTAATAGGGCATATAAAAAAAAATTACCGTTTTATCAAATTCAAGATTTCAGAGGACTGTAAATGTTTTAATCCTATAAATTACTTACCAATACTTAATAATCCCGTTAGAGCATTCTCCAAGCTTGTATACTCCCATCCGATTTAAAAAAAAAAAAAAAAGAAGCCTCAGTTTAGTAATTTGTTTCAAAGATGCATGACAGTGTTCTACGAAATTCTCGCAATTTTAAGGCCTTACAGGAAAAAAAAGTTCACATATGAAGGGGAAGGTGTTCCTTACCAGCGCACTGCGCGGCGTTGGTTTGAAAAATGTAGTAGTGGAGATACGTTGGAAAGGAAGAAAGGCTCCGGGCGACCATTATAAATACTACTGAGATTCTGCAGGTATATGTAGAGTCAAAACCGGCCAAATACTCTCCAACTTACCAGGATGTGTAGTGTGTCGAAAGATAATGTTAAATGTCTGGATGTGTGAAAGATACCACCCTCTACTTTCCATAGGAAAGGTGAAAAAGAGCAGCAGAGTGATCACTCACGAAAATGTATTGGAAAATCTTACTATGATATTTTACCGGAAGATTGCCACCTGTGAT
Organism: Nezara viridula; assembly: GCA_928085145.1. Classification (NCBI taxonomy): domain Eukaryota; kingdom Metazoa; phylum Arthropoda; class Insecta; order Hemiptera; family Pentatomidae; genus Nezara; species Nezara viridula. Next base: position 1,085,503 of record OV725078.1, read on the forward strand.
GAAAAGTGGTTACTAGCGAAATCCGAATGCCCGTGACCAAAAGCTAGATCGCGGTCAAACTGCTTTTCCGGTTGCTAGAAGGGGGAAATTTGAAAACAAAAATCCATGCTTGTGTTTTTGGGAATTATGAAGGTGTTATTTATAACGTATTTGTTCCTGATGAATGCTCTATGACTTTGGAACTCTACTATGAACGAATGGAAAGATTGTACGCAATGAAGGTCTGAAATTTAGGCCAAAACGTCCTAACCAGTGAGCCCACGTCCTAATGAGTGTATCAGAAAGCCCAGTATTCGCAATTTAGACACTCGATAATAACTTGGTGGTTAGATATTTTAAAGAAATGAAAAATACTGTGAACAGCGGGCCAAGCACCCAATGTTAATGCCAAAAAACAATTTCTTTCAAGTTATGCCGTTGTTGCAGTTACATATAAATGGTTTCGCCAGGTTTTTATCTTAACCGTCCAGTGTTCGCACAATAATTTCAAACAATTATACTCGCGCTGGATCTTTGAACTTACAATGCATTTACGTGATCTCAGAGTGAATATTAAAGAAGTTCTCAATGAATATGTAAGAAGTTCTCTTACAAATTAGTTGGCTGAGAAATGCCCATTTTGAACGAAGATAATGGAATAATTGTAACGATTTTATCTATCCATAACAATTTGGAAAATAAAATAGTTATGCTAGATTAAACAAAAATTACTATTCTTTTTTTTTTTCTATATACAAACAAGTTTACCTTTCTTATGTGCAATGTTCTTATGCATAATATATTATTAAATTTCTCATACAAATATTGTTAATTTGTAAATTTAAAAAGAAAAATGGTTTTATTAGTTTTCTAAATGTTATTTTTTTTACTAGTTTTTCTAAAACGGACATCTCTCTATTGCAGGCAATTTTTGATTCCCGTGATCCGCGAAAACCTCCGTATAAAGTAAATGCGAGGTAGGGAAGAATAAAAAAAGATTAATTTTTTATTATTATTTGGAAAGCTGAACTCAAATATACAATTCCACAAGAAAAAACAACGCTGTTTAGATTAGATGGTTAAAATGTTTAAGCACCGTACTATATCTGAAAAGAGTCTCAGTTTAACTTACTGCAACTCTTGCAGGTCTTGCAGGGTCTGGTCTTGGTCTTGGTCTTGCAAAAATTACCCAGACCAATTTCGGATAACACTATTCCCACGCTGATACCATTCTTTGTGATAACTGCCAATGGTATGCAATCTCTCTCTTGCAGGCAATTTTTGATTCCCGTGATCCGCGAAAACCTCCGTATAAAGTAAAAGTTATAAAAGTATAAGTTAAAGTTGCCTGAAAAAACTGACCTGGAGCAAATATTGAATTTTCTGTCACCAAAGATTTCTTTATAAATGAAAAAATGTTTCCAGAAAGATCCAATTTGTTTAAAGATTCTAAATTTTTTATTGTCCAGCATGAGTCAAATGCGCTTTCAATATTTAGAAAAATTGCAAAAGCATTTTGATTATTATTAAAAGAAATCAGAATTTTCGAAACCCGCATTGTTCTGGATCAAGTAATTTTCGTGTATCTAATTTCCATGAGAAACGACGATTTCCCATTTTTTCAGTCAACTTGCATAGAATGGAAGTGAGGGTGATAACCTATAACTTTGAATAAATTTAGGATCTTTATTAGGTTTAGGTATGTGGATTATAGTTCCCAGTGACCAAGTGTTGGGGAAATCCCTGTTAATCCATAAATTATTGATGGGCTTTAACAACAGCTTGATAACTGCTGTAGGGAAATGTTTTATAAAGGAAGGAGATGGTAGTAAGTGGAGGCGGAAGGGTTCTAAAAAATGAAACCAGGCAATCCTAAAATCAACATAAAATTGTATTAATAAAACAGTCCCTCCCCTTGTTCCACTCAGGCTAGAGGGAAGGGAGGGGGTAATCACTGTTAATCTTCAAAGAGGTATCAGTCACACTGAGATTAATTAGTCCTCCAAACTAGAGGCAGTTGTATATTTACCGAGAGGCGGGGAGGCCGAGCAGGCTAACGCGAGCGCAGAGCACCGCGCGTTGCCCGGCAACCGCATTAGCGAACTTAATGATGGAATAATAATTACGAGTTAACTCCAGCCCGAAGTAATATTCCATGTAGCCTAAAAGGCAAGGAACGAGAGAAAAAAAAAAGTAGTACATTTGCCGGTCCAGTTTACGATCTGTAGTATTTACCTAATCCTTCAGATCGTATCACATATGATAACATTCAAGACCTCTTACTCCAACTTCATTCTCTATTGCTTTTAATTGGAGGTAGAAACGCTCACAACCCGATGTGAGGTCCCAAACATCAAGCGGCAGGAGAGAAATTATTGTCTATAAAGTCTATAGAAAACTTTTCCCTCATAGTGTGCAGTCCCTACGAAACTTCTTTCTACAGCCGAGCTCCATTGAACTCTGTTTAGACTCATGCGCGTTTCCCATCATCCCTCAGTCTTATTTCCACTGTGACCATACTGGCAGCGATCATATGCCACTTTTATTATCACTGCGAATCGATCCGTTTCGCCCACATTCTATTGGAAAATGTTGAATAGATAACGTCAACCGGGATAAATACTTACAAATCGGTTAAGATCGTTTCAACGACTCTGATAATTTCCCATGTCACAGTACAAACTTTGAAAATTTGTCATCTCCAATAATCCAAATTGCTAACCAATTCGTTCCTAAAACAAATGCTCACAATTTATTAGGAAGGTTCCTTGGTGGTCATCTGTGTGTCGTGCTGCCTTGACAAGAAGACATAAAGCTCTAAAACTGTTAAAAATCATATTGATTATCAAAAGGCTGAAACATAAGCAGGATGGGTTACTAATGAAGCCAAAATAAATTCCTGGTCTTAATTCATTTCATCAGCTACCTCAAGAGCCATTAACGATAGGCAAATCAACATAATTCCACATTCAATATCTCACAACAAGAAAACATTCACTACACAATTATTGGAAAGGAGTATATTTTTGACACGCTGAGTGTTGGCTTGGTGGTATTGTGGATCAGAAAAAGAGAGAAATGGGTAATCCATATCACCAAAAATATCAATACCGCCAAAATCCTTATTCACCGATCCCGCTCTTTATCTGATTCACAATACCACCGAGCCAACACTCAGAGTGTCGAAAAATATACTCCTTTCCAATAATTTTCCTCTCAACACCATACTTAAACCGTTAAACTGCTATACAACCAATAAGAGTACAACCTCCCCTTCTCCCAACTCCCCACAATCACCTACCACACCTTTTATAAACAAATTTCTCCCCTATATTGCTATTCTCTCAGATAATATACAAAAATTCCTTAAACCGACTATAACCAACTTACCTCTTGGCCTTAAGTTCCATAACAAATTTTCTTTCCTTTTCACCAACTTGAAGGATCCCATACTTTTACAATACCGATTTAATGTAGTTTACCGGATACCTTGCTCAACTCATTGATAAAACATCCATAACTTCCCGGAACCCTTCCGCCTCCACTTACTACCATCTCCTTCCTTTATAAAACATTTCCCTACAGCAGTTATCAAGCTGTTGTTAAAGCCCATCAATAATTTATGGATTAACAGGGATTTCCCCAATACTTGGTCACTGGGAACTATAATCCACATACCTAAACCTAATAAAGATCCTAAATTTATTCAAAGTTATAGGTTATCATCCTCACTTCCATTCTATGCAAGTTGACTGAGAAAATGGGAAATCGTCGTTTCTCATGGAAATTAGATACACGAAAATTACTTGATCCAGAACAATGCGGGTTTCGAAAATACTGATTTCTTTTAATAATAATCAAAATGCTTTTGCAATTTTTCTAAATATTGAAAGTGCATTTGACTCATGCTGGACAATAAAAAATTTAGAATCTTTAAACAAATTGGATCTTTCTGGAAACATTTTTTCATTTATAAAGAAGTCTTTGGTGATAGAAAATTCACTATTTGCTCCGGGTCAGTTATTTCAGGCAACTTTAACTTACACCGTGCAGTTCCTCAGGGATCCCTTTTAGGTCCTAAATTTTTCAACATTTCTATTAATGATCTTTAGGCGTAGGGAGGTGGCGGCCCTATCATCCAGTCATTGTACCGCAAATAGCCACTGGTCCTCCAGGTTGGGGGACAGTATACTGACACCTATACAGTACACAATCTACAGCACAATACATACACCCACACACTACAGACGAAGGTCACCCACAGTACACACCCTAGAGTCACGTCCCCTAGGTAGCCGCCCCGGAGGGGATGCAGGTCTGCAGGCACTAAGGTGGCAGCCCCACCAGGAGACTAGGGCACGTAGCAGGGTCGATAGCCCTACTGCTCGAAAACTCAACCATCAAGAAACCCCAAGCAAAAGCCTCGGAAATTCATGAAGATTCACGGAAAAGACACGGCAAACGTCAATTATAACAAGGAGCTTTTGAATGGTCAAAGCATAGACAGCCAAGGGACGGAGCTGCCCTTCGGTCAGGATGAAACGGATGACCTGGAACCTGATGGACCACCTGATGAAGACGAGGTCAGCGAGGCCCTCAACAAATAAAAAAATAATAAGGCTTCAGGAATTGATGGAATTCCTGCAGAACTATTTAAGCACGGAGGTAATGAACTTTTCAAGCTCCTTCACAAACTTATTGGTGAGCATATGGACTGAGGAAATAATGCCTACAGACTGGAAGAAGACAGTCATATGCCCGATCCACAAGAAGGGAAACCTATTGAAATGCTCAAACTATAGCGATATTGCTCTGCTCCCATGCGCATATAAAATTCTATCGAACATCCTGTTCCTCAGACTATTGCCGTTTGCGGAGCGAGAGATTGGACAGTACCAGTGCGGATTCAGACGAGGAGGGCAACGATCGACCAGATATTCTGTCTGAGGAGTATCCTGGAAAGGGGACAGGAATATAAAACTCACCACCTCTTCGTCGATTTTAAATCAGCCCATGACACGATCGAACATCAAAAGCTATACGATGCATCACTCCAATTCAACATCCCCTCCAATCTTATCAGGCTGACCAAGTTAACAATGGATGATGTGGTGTGTGTTGTTAAAATAAAAGGCAACGTATCGGAGGAATTTTCTACGAGAAGGGGTGTAAGGTAGGGTGATGCCCTGGCATGCCTCCTGTTTCTCTTGGCCCTAGAAAAAGCAGTTCGTCAGTCCCAAATACAAACATCTGGCACATATGATCAATAGGAATGTTCAACTCCTCGCTTTTGCCGACGATATAGACATTATTGGACGTTCTCGGCAAGCGGTTGCACAATCATTTCTGGACCTGGAGGCTACAACAATCAAACTCGGCCTTACTGTCAACGAGGAAAAAATGAAATACTTGGTAACCCAGGAGACCCCAGTACATGGCACTATGGTGAGTTTTGGACCCTTCAGGTTTGAACAGGTATCAGAATTCACATATCTGAGCTCGCAGATCACTGTTGATAACCGGATGGACACACAGATAAATAAGCGGATTATGCTGGCCAACCGTTGCTATCATGGTATGAGTCAACATACGAAAGCACTCTGGTGACCAAGCGTAGCAAAATAATCCTATAAGACTCTTATCAGACCGGTTTTAAGTTATGCATCAGGGACCTGGACGATAACCAAGGCAGCCGAGCAGGACCTCCTAATATTCGAATGGAAAATTCTAAGAAGAATTTATGGTCCAGTGTGTGTGAATGGAGAGTGGAGAAGGAGGAAAAATTAGGAGATCTACCAGCGTTTTAATGAGGTCAATATTGTCAATTTTATAAGGGCAGACCGTCTCAGATGGGCAGGTCATGTGACCAAAATGAGAGACGACATGATCCCAAAGAAGGTCTTGGTTTAAATCCTGCATGGAGCGCGACGAGTAGGAAGACCAAAGTTAAGATGGAGGGACAGCGTGGACAAAGATGCCAAGAAGCTAGAAATTCGAGACTGGATGGTGGCAGCACAAAGCAGGGACATCTGGCGGATGCTGCTGGCGGAGGCCATGACTCGCTAAGCGTCATTATAGAGTCATTATAGATAGATAGATTAATGATCTAAGATAGTTCATACCTAAGCGAGTTGGTCTTGCGTTATATGCAATGTCGTTTTTATTTATTACAGCTCCACCAAAACAAAGGACTCCGTAATAATTGAATTTAATTGAATTGGTCAATTGGTCAATCCGTGATGCAGGAAACTCTTCCCAATCTAGAAAAATGGGCCTCCAGTAGTGGGTTTAGCTTTAGCCGTATATCGACCGAAGTACATTTTTGTCGACTTTGGAAATGTGTCTAACCATTTTCAGTAAGCCTACTAAATCGTCAATTAAATAAACACGTCTCTATTCGCTAGCTTGGAGTTACCTTTCGTTTAAGACCTTAGAAGGTACATATCGATGAGCTATTATCCAAGTTGTCCAAAACAATCAAGGTAATCACCTTTCAATTTATGGCAGCGATAAACTCTATTTGCAGAAACACTTGCACTGTAGGTGTCTCACAACACCGGTGTTTGGTTATTTGGTTATAGTTGTGAAGTTAACGGAGATGCCTCAAAGAATATATTGAACAGATTAGACCAAATAAAACATGCAATGGCCCGCTGAGTAACCGGGACATTCATTATATAAATTCGAATTGTAATGTATCAAAAGTTTCAATGGATGAGAAGGTTAGGTGATTAAAAACTTTTTTTTGTTTACGCTAAATATCTCCTTTTCAGAGCGACATATATAAAAGATGGTTAAATTCAATCTTATACAGCTTAAAAGTATCTAAAATTTTTGTAAATGAAATTTTGTCAATAACAGGAAGCGAACTATAGAGCTTCAAAATTTGCCCATTGCGATTTCTTCACAATAGTGCTCTTTCAGTTTTGAACGGTTTATTCTACGGCTCGATGATCTTTCCTCAGATCACAGTCCGCTAAATCTAACCCTTTCCGCATCTCCTATCCCCAGGTTATCTCCTCCCTCATCCATCATAGCCCCAGTCAACTGGAATCTTTTCTGCCAAACAATAACAGATGTAATAGACCTCAGAGTATCCCTAAAAATCCCTCAAGACCTAGACAATGCAGTGAGTTCCTACACCACCTTGATCCAACAAGCAGTCTGGACTGCATCCTCACCAATCCCCTCCAAAAACACCTTAAAAAGATTCCTCTGCCTCAAATCCTTACCGACCTCATTAAATCCAAACGCCAATCTAGGACCATCTGGCAAAGAACCAGGCATCCTGATGATCGGAAACTGTACAATTATTATACCAAACAGGTAAGAAAAGAACTAGCTTCCTTTAGATCCCAATCATATAATTCCTACCGATGACAATTCCCTCTGGAAGTTCACCAGAAAAATACTTAAATACCATTCTGTTTCCAATCCCCTCCGATGCGATGATGGAACCTGGGCTTCGTCAGATGAGACTAGAGCTGAAGAATTTGCCAAACACCTATCCAAAACATCCACTCCCCACCCCGAACTCCATTCCACCCTCACTGTTGAAGTTAAAAAATTCCTCTCTCCTTGCCTCCTATAGCTGTAAACCCCTCTGAGGTCAAATTCCTTATAAGCAAACTAAAACCTCGAAAATCCCCTGGACACGATCTCCTTACTTCCCAGATCCTTAGACAACTTCCCAAAAAAGCAATTACATTCATCACATACCTATACAACTGTATTTTACGCACAACTCACTTTTCTCTGACATGGAAACACTCCATAATCATCCTCTTCCCAAAACCAGGTAAACCTGTCAATAATACCTCATCCTATAGACCAATAAGCTTGCTCCCAACCCTCTCCAAAATCTTTGAAAAAATCCTTCTCAAACGCATCCTACCCATACTCGAAACCCACAATATCCCATCAGTTTGGATTCCGCTCAAGACATTCTACTGTTCAACAAGGCCTTTGACCATATATCCTCCGCGCTTGAAAACAAGCAATATTGCACCGGTGCCTTTCTGGACGTAGTGCAAGCTTTCGACCGGATGTGGCATGATGGCTTGCTTTTCAAGCTCAAAACTCACTTACCGCAATCCTTGTACTTAGTCCTCAAATCCTACCTCTTAAATCGTTCTTTTCAAGTCCACTGCGGCACTGAATTCTCCAACTAAAGCTGGTGTTCCACAAGGCAGTGTCTTGGGCCCAGTTCTCTTCATCCTCTTCACCGCTGACATTCCAACCAATCCCGATACCCTTCTAGCAACCTTCGCTGACGATACCGCCATCCTGTCATCCCACTCAGATCCTGACCAAATGCAAGCATGTCACCTTTACTCTCCGACGCAGATCCTGTCCACATATCCTTTTCAACTCTGTACCTCTCCCCATCTCAGACACAGTTCGGTATCTTGGATTCCTTTTAGACAAAAGATTAACTTGGAACCCACATACCAGACTTAAAAGACAAGAACTTAACCGATGATTCGGCTAGCTATACAGACTACTTAACAGAAAATTCAATCTCTCAATAGAAAACAAACTATTAATATACAAGACCATACTCAAACCCATCTGGACCTACGGACTTGAACTGTGGGGGACAACTAAATTTTCGAACATCAAACGCATCCAATCCTTTAAGTCTAAAGTCCTCCGTATAATAATCAATGCAACTTATTATGTTACAAACAAAACATTACATCATGACCTTTACATCCCTTATGTCCTTGACGTTATTCCATCTCGATTCTCAAATTTTCATCTGAACCTAATCCACCAACATAACCCCTTAGCACAATCCTTATCCAGCTCCAGTCACCCCTACAACCCTCCTCGAAGGTTGAAACGGCAGTCGCCAGTGTAAAGACTTACTGGAGTTCTGGCAATGGCCAGCCTCTCCACTCACGTCATGAGCGTCTGTTGCTTTAGTGCCCTCTCTCAGTTTCCACTGGACTCCTGCCGGTGACGCGGCCGAGAGAGAAGCGCTGGGATCTCTTAGAGTCTCGCTTTGTCCTTCACACGTGGAGGAAAGGGCTGGACTCGGAGCTCCCTTGGATGATTGTAAATATTGTAAATTAAGCATGAATGTTTTTCTTTTTTATATATTAAGTATGAATGTTTTTCTTTTTTATATATTTATTTGTTTTACTTATGACTTATGTAATTCGCTACCAATTTCTGTATTTTTTTTTTTAATTTGATTTCAAGTTACATTTCTATGGTTTTATATTTTTTACCTTTGTTATATAGATATATATTTTCATTTTTTATTATTTTTTTTTTTTTATTGCATTGTATATATAGTATGAATGGGCCTCGCTCAGCTTTAGTACTCAGTGCCCTTATATGTGGCAAAATGTATTATTTCTCAATAAAAAGATTTAAAAAAAAAAAAATGTTTTGAACGGAACGATTCTGCTTAAATGATATTTTCTAACTAAATTTAAAATTATTATTTATGTTTGAAAAAAATTATATAAAATCCATAGAATCATGGAAATGAATCTGGTTAAAAAAAAAAACTGATATAATTATACAAGAGGAAATTTTTTTATTTTTCCAAATGAGCATAGTTGAGGACGGAACTTTCGGAAACTAAGCGAGGTAGCGAAAAAGGGCATTTAATCAATCATATTGCAAATTTTATCAGCTCTAATATTGTATATATCGTCTTTGTCGATGCGATAGATAGTTCTCCTAGTTTCAATTAGCATGGCAAGTTTAAACATATCTATGTCAGACAATAGAAAAATTTTACAATAGAAAAGAAGAGTTTAATAACTAACAGTCGTACAATTCCTAATCATTTATAGGATAAATATACAGATGTACTTTGAATTTCTTTATGCATATATAAATCAGAGACTGCAGTCATATGGTTTACAAAAACAGATGGAGTTACGAGGTTTTTATTGCCTACCGTCGATATGATAAATATTTTTTTATATTTTATTTTAATGGTCTGAATGATTTGTTATCTGTAAGTTTTAAGCTTAGGCTCCGTTATAATGCACTTCGAATATTTTATAATAGTCCAATATAGCCAGAAAATAAATTCTATTCAATGTAGAGCGGTAGGTGAAAGATAGGTGGTGCGCGCACCAGATATTATTTTTATGTGTGTGTTAATAACAGACCTGGGCAAAATGTATGTTGTATATATTATATAATTTATGTATTTTTACAGTATTTAAAATACGATGCATTTTGTATTTTTAAAATACAGTTCATTTTAATTGCATAGTATTTAAAGTGTTTTCAGAAAATATGTTTTAAATATAAAATACTACAAGTACTTTGTATTTTAATTAGAAAAAAATACAAATACAAAATAGTTTCTGGTGGACGATCAACATAATAAAGGGAACCTACTCTACTAGGTTATTTATTTAGCACTTTTAAAATACAAAATAAAACACATTTTTTGTATTTTAGCATCTTGAAAATAAATCAAATAATTTTTTTTATATTTTGTATTTTTTTTAAAATACATTGTAACTACAATCTATTTTATATGTTACTTCTTAAAATACAAAATAGAAAAAAATGTATTGTATTTTATATTTTAAAATATAACCCACATCTGGTTAAGGACATATCAATTTCTTTTAATAACTGTTAAAAATATTGGTTGATATTAATTAAGAATGCAACTATTATAATAGCCTTTCTCGTTACTTATGCTTTATTTCATTGTAGGCGCCATCTTCTTAATTAAGTGTTGTACTATTTTAGAGACCTGTTTTATGTATTGTTTAATAATTAATGAAATTTCCTTGAGAGCAAAAAGTTTTGTGTAATTTATATATAATGAAGTCAATCCATTATTCTTATTGCAATAAAATCCATAATTAGTCATTTAATATTCAGTGATTGTAATATTTGAAGTAGGCTAATATTGTACATAAAGATATCGATATAGTGGAATATTAAATAATAAATAACTAACTTCCAGGAAAACAGTATGACTGTTCCGGCATTGGTATGCGGGGAGGAGGGGTGATGTCACACTCCTCATTAACATTCCTCAAGCGTCCGGATGGAAAGCTGTCAAGAAATAAAACGTTCAACAAATAATATATTAACTATTACCAGACGTATTTTGTTTATTTATCAAATTAAATAATAATAAACTGGGCTAAATGCAGACATTTTAAAACGGCTTCCTCTAAAGTAACATTAATTTTGTTTATTTGTAATTATTAACCATATTTCATTGTTAGCAGTGACAAAAAATGAATAAATAGAAACTACCAAAGAATTATATAATTAAACAATGAAGGAAAACGGAGAAATAATTTCTTAGGTTAACAATTAATTTCTGGAAATAATATCATTGTAGATGTATAGTGTACCGCAGGCAATCTAAAGATTTTAGATTGAATTAATTTTAGATAAAATTAATAGTTAAAATATTAAGTCGTTAATAGATTATGCCGAAAAACTAATGACCAATAATAATAATTGTAAATATTGCAGCAGTTAATGTCTACTATTATATTGTTGAATGTAGAATAAAAAAAATAAATGGAATTTTCACAGAAACTTTTAAAATTAATTTTGAACTTGTCAAAAAAAAAAAAAAAAATACATACTGCACAAAATTGTCATACTAAATATTGATTGCCCTATGTTTATATTTAAAATTAAAATAATATTCAAATGTTTATGAATATATATACATGCGAAGAAGACAGTGGATCAGCTGATTGGAAGGTTGTGCTCTCAACTGGTCTCTCAGTATTTGCCTATTTTTCAGCGGAATATCTCTGATTTTTCATTGAATACATTTCACGTATACATCAGAGCAGTTAATATTGCTGTTTGATATTTTTTTTTTTTTTTTTATAATTTTCTTTTTTTCATTCTTTCTTTCTTCTCTTATTGTATGCGGTATAGTCACCAACTGATGTCCAGTAAAGTTCCCAAGAGGACTCGGTCAGACGGATTTAGTACACCAGCCAAACAAAGAACTCGTCGCAGCCTATGAGAATCATCTCCAACAACAAAAGTGATAACTTCAGAACCAGAACCTCAACCTCAACCGGGTACCTCTTCGCAGGAAATCATTGAAGAATCCTTAGCTTTACTCCAAACCCGTTTCAAGTGCTTCATAATGACAGAGAAGTAATGGAGTCAGCAGAAATACCCAGGAAACCAAGGCCTCCTCCGATATTTGTAAAAAATATCAAAAATTTCAAGCTATTGTGTACACAACTAAACGAAATCTACTCCGGCAGTTATTCTTGCCTCAATAGGACGAATGAAACAAAAATAACGCCAGATACTGCAGAAACCTACCGAAAAATCGTGAAGAACCTCTAAGAAACGAATGCAAATTTCCATACGTACCAGCTGAAACAGGAGAGATCACTACGAGTGGTGATACGAAATTTACACTCCTCAACCCAAAGTGATCAAAGAAGAACTAACGACGCTTGGTTTCAAAGTAAGTCAGGTAACCAACGTTCTGAAGGAGAATAAGGAGCAGCTGGGAGTAAGAAATAAAGTTCCACTACCTTTATTTTTATTTTTTATTTTTTGGACCTAGAGCCATCATCCGGTATTGAAAAAATATATGAAATCAAGAGACTGTACTACACTATCGTGAAGATAGAGAAGACATACCCCAAGAGCGAAATCGTGTAGTGCTACAATTGCCAGGCGTATTGCCACACGAAGACTTAATGCCACCACTTGCCGCGTTGCGTAAAATGTGGTGAACAACACAAATCAGCAGAGTGCTCCAAACCTATACAAGATCCTACAGTTTGTGCCCTATGCCTAGAGGGTCACCCGGCCAACTACAAAGGCTGCCAAACTTATAAGAGCCTCAAATCCAGATACAAGAAGAACCGGATTCAAGATGATACAACCAGACCAAAAAGAGAACCTTCTAAAATTTTTAGTAATAATATATCATACTCCGAATTACTTGGAGGTAAGAATTCGACCGAAAAATGTCAAGCCCTGCATCAACAACAACCTCAACCCCAACCTCAAAATCCTGTTTATCATAATATACCTAACCACCAACAACAAATTCATCATATTGCTCCTCCTTCAAATGCAACAAATAACACCAGTTTGTTAGCATCTTTCCTCACCGATTTTAAATCCCTTATTACTCCACTTATATCACTCCACACAAATCTCGTATCTCACCTCATCGCTCCCTTAAAAAATCCTTAATACACGTCTAAATGAACTTTCCTCTGACCATAGTCCTCTAATCCTTAATGTTTCACTTGAACCCGTTCCCAAACCTTCTCCACCGTCATTTATTAGGGGCCCAGTTAACTGGGACCTTTTCCGCCAAATCATCTCCAATAAAATTGATCTCAACATATCCCTCAAAACTCCCGATGACCTTGATAGTGCCGTAAATTCCTTTACTACCACAATCCAACAAGCCGCCTGGACTGCCTTCTTTCCAAAAGACTCCTCCAGAATTCCTCAAAAGACCATTCTACACCAACACTTCCTTGACCTAATCCACACCAAACGACGTACTCGACACCCTACCGACCGCAGCTGCTATAATTATTACTGTAAAAAATTAAAACTGGAATTAGCCACCTTAAGATCACAACCCTTTAACTCCTACCTATCCCCCCTCTCTGTTCGTGACAATTCTCTTTGGAAAACCACAACGAAAATCCTAAACCCTCACCAAATTTCCCATCCACTCCGACGAGATGACGGCTCCTGGGCAGCATCTGACAAAGATACAGGCGAAGAGTTCGCCAAATACCTCTCCAACACATTCATTCCCCATCCGGAATCCTATCGTGCCCACACCGTAAGAGTAGAAGAATTCCTTATATCATCTATCCCACTTTCCTTGCCTCCTAAAGCAATTCATCCTTTCGAAATGAAATTTCAATTACCATAGCTAACCTTACCACTCAGGTTCTTCGACAACTTCCATCCAAAGCAGCCATATTCCTTACATATACACTGACAGGCTAAAAATTCCAACCACTTGATTTTTCCATGTTTTCATCTAAAAATATTTCTGTAAAGTTGTATTTATATATAATACATGGTATTTGTAGATAATACTTTGTATTTATAGAATTTTATAATCTTAATAATCAAAATGTGATTGGGTAAGAATTATTAGAGAAAAAAAAATTGAAAAACAAACCATTATTATTCTAAAAGAAATTAATTATATCATCGTTTAGTAGCGCGTGTTTCCTCCTCTTGCCTTCACTACTTCTTGAAGACGCCTCGGCATACTTTCCGCCAGTGTATCAGGAAGTGCTGCACGCGCTCTTATTCGTCTTCCAAGGTTATCCCATAAATGTTCAATGGGGTTCAAATCTGGAGAACGTGCTGGCCAGGCTAAAACCTCAATATTGTTCTGTTGAAGGAACGTCTGCACTATGCGGGCGACATGTGGGCGTGCATTAGAATAGAACGTTTGCTGATTTCGTTGAGGATAGGCAACACATGAGGTTCCAAACTATCATCTACATAGCGAATGGCCGTCAAAGATCCTCCACGAACAACAACCAATTCTGTGCGGCGCTCCATTGAAATCCCAGCCCACACCATTAAGGAACCACGTTGGAAAGGTTGGCTCTGGGAAAAATTACAGGCTGCATGTCTTTCATTTCTTCTTCTCCACACCCTTTCACGCCGGTCTGGAGATCGAAGAGCGAATCTTGACTCATCTGTAAAACGTACAGCACTCCATTCGTCCATAGTCCAATGGCTGTGTTCTCGAGCAAAAGCCAGCCGTGTACTCTGTGAGTTCTGGTCAACTCTGGTCCTCATACTGGACGAAAAGCCATTACTCCATACTCATTTAATCTTCTCCGAGCGGTACGTTCAGAAATTTGCACACCTCGAACTTCTTCGAGCTGATGAATCGCTTGAACAACGGTAAGGTGCCGGTTTCGGAAAATTCTCAAAGTCAAAAAGCGGTCATCCCGTGGTTCTGTTACCCTAGGCCGTCCAGAACCGTGCCTTCTATTGTAAGAACCAGTTTTCCGAAAACACCTGACGGCGTCTCGTAATGTTTCATATGGAACTCCGATGGCATTAGCTGCATATCTAATGGAACGTCCATCATCAATAAGTGCTACATCACGCGCAACACCCTCAGCACTAAGTGGCATTTTTAAACTTAATATTGAAAAAATTAAAAGCCGGAGGCTAAGAAATGTGCTTCAAGAAACGGCACTGAACTAATGATACTGAATACATATTTTGATTCCATAGAAAGTAAACATTGGAATCTAGAATCATTTCATTGAATTAAGGATTAAGGGTTATTG
This sequence comes from Nezara viridula, assembly GCA_928085145.1. Classification (NCBI taxonomy): domain Eukaryota; kingdom Metazoa; phylum Arthropoda; class Insecta; order Hemiptera; family Pentatomidae; genus Nezara; species Nezara viridula. Next base: position 1,100,769 of record OV725078.1, read on the forward strand.
TCCTCTATATTAACATTCCTAATTGAAAACAAACAAAAATATTACCTATTTATTCATTAAAAACAATAGACCAATCCAAAGCAGAAATATTTTTAGATGAAAATATGAAAAAATCAAGTGGGTGGAATTTTTCGCCTGTCAGTGTATATATACAAGGTGTCCCGTAAGTAGAGAGAAATTTTTACAGGAGTGATAGCAGACCTCAGAAGCTACAAAAAATTTCATATAAACTAGTAACCAATTTTCAGCAGAAAAGTAGCAAATCCAAGTTTTGTGTTTTTTTTAGGGAGTAATGTTTTTTATTGAATCGAAAGCATATATTAAATATTTAATTTAAGTAATTATTAATGCTTCATTGTAAACAAGATCAACTTTACTTTAAATGAACATAGAATTTATCATTGTTTAAAACCATTTATAGAGAACTTTTGAGGTGCTAATCTAACATTTAGTTTGTCACTTATAAATAAGTATCAATTCCTATAATAGAGATCTAAGTGAAAAATACAGCTTGTAACCGAGGTATCGAAAAAATATTTGAAAAATCAGTATTTTTCAAAAAAATTTCTTTTATAAATAAAATGTGTGTTTAAGCAAATGGGTTTATTAAAATACATCTCAGATCATGGAAAACAAGAAATAAAAGATTTGCAACAATTAATTGGAGTCATTTTTGCTGAAAACAGGAGTACTTTAATAGACAGGATAAAAAACATATACATTTTTTTTTTTTACAAAGCCTGAGCTGAATCTCAATTTCTCCCCAATAAACCTCAATTTAATTAATAGGAACTTCAAGATTATTAAACGAAAATGTTTTTTTAAAAGTATGACAATTTTTGTATAGTTGGATGATGATAAAAAAAAGTTGTGAATAAATTATGGGTGATAAATAGTCAAGACGCAGTCATTTACATTTTTTTTTTTTTGCCAACGTTTCAACCCAAACATGTGGGTTATCTTCAGGGCGTGGTTCAAGCACTGAAGGCTTCCAAGTAGTGGATAAATTATGATTTTTCTAAAAACAGAACTTGGTTTACTTTAGCCGCTCAAAAGTCCTCTCTAATGGTTTAACGATGATAAACTTTGTGCTTATTTAAAGTAAATTTCATCTTGTTTACAATGAATTACCCCAATTAAGAATTTCTTTAGTTATTGCTTTCGGTTCAATAAAAACCATGATTCACTTAATAAACAACAAAATTTGGATTTCTTACTTTCCTACTGAAAATAGAGCCATTGTTTATACGAACTTTTGTGTAGCTCTTAAGGTTTGCAATCACTCTATAAAAATTTTCCTCTACTTACGGTACACCCTGTGTTAACGCCGCATACACTCATATCTTTATTTTTGTAATTATTATTTTTTCTCACCGTTCATCCCTTTTTATATGTCAATAATAAAATGTTTATTTTTTTTGGTAAAAACTAAGGGATAATTGTCCCAGAATTGTACATTGTTTTTATATTTAGCTTTATTTGCGATGTACTATCGCACTTGTATATACACACCAGCCCGGCAGTAATACCCAGTCCTAGGGATTAAGACACAAATATTGCGACAAAACAGCTGGGATGCGGTCTAAAGTCAGTCTGGAGCTATCCTTTGTTGACATTAGATCCATGTAGTGGACGTCTACCCCCACCAGTCCAGACTCATCTCACATCACCTAGCAACAGCCTAGCGCCATTTTCAAAGAACAGCTGTTGGGCGCATCGGCAGTCGTCGATCAAGATCGATAGTCTATCGATTCGATATTTCCTCACCAACGACTGCGTAACATCGAAAAGGTAACCTCGTTGGAAGCAGAACCTCCAGCTTGGCTCGTTTTTTATTCTCACCGTTACCACAGACATTTATAATTTGGATAAATATTTTTTTCTGCGCTAATTTATTTTTACTGGATGATTTTCTCTAATTTTAGAAGTTTGTTCTTTTGTTTATGTTTTTGATGGACAATTTTTTTATTTTTCACTGCATATTGTATTTTATATTTCATTTTATTTTAGTGCATTTTGATAATCTTTTTCCTTTGTTTATTTGTTTTTTAACTATTATATATATATATATATATATATATATATATATATATATATATATATATATATATATATATATTTACGAAGGATTTTGGATTGTAAGGATTCGATACGAGAGGAATTCGATGGTTTAGTGGAGCCCCATAGCTCAACTCCGTAAGTCCAAATAGACCTTATTATAGTCAAGTATATGAGTCATTTGTAATTAATTGGAAGTTAGAACGTTTGTCTAGTAAGTGCTGAAGTAATCGGAAACGTCGAGCGGTTTCTTGTCGTTTCAGCCTAGTATGAGGATTCCAAGTTAGTCGTTTGTCCAGGTGGAGTCCTAAGTATCGAATTTGCTCAACAGGGATAAGTGGAGTATTGTTAAAGGAAACTGTGGGACAGAAAGTTGTTGGTTTACGACGAAGGGTAAAGGTAATTTGGTGGGATTTATTGGAGTTTATTTTAATTCTCCAGTTTTGACACCATTCTTCTAGATTTATGATGTGTGATTGAAGCATTTAGGATGCAATTGCTGGGTCATTATTTACTGATAGGATACATGTGTCATCGGCATATGTGGTTATGACAGTGTTGGGATAGGTAGAGATATCAGCTGTATAAACTGTATAGAGGATAGGACCTAGGATACTACCTTGAGGAACACCAGCAGACTGGGAAAACAGTGTAAATTAAAAATGGTTCCGGAATATTTTGTAGTAGACGGGAAAATTCGGATTTGTACTCGTAAGGTGAGGTATTGCTTTTGAGTAATCGAGTGAGATGGAGCATCATTTTTGGGGGTTTGTGGATCCACGGTGGGTTTTGGTTTTCTACATTGTATAAAGGTAAATTCTTAAGGGATTGAGCTGCTAAATAAATTCTTTTTGACAGTGGGAGTGCGGAATTTGTTTTGTTTCTAAAAGTGTCTGAAAATTTAGGTTTAAAAATGTAGTTATGGGTGGGATGTTTATTTTGCGGAAGTAGCCCTGAAATGTAGTTAACAGCAAGTTTTTTCCATCTAAATAAAAGAGGGTGTATTCCGGCCCCCGAAACAGAGACTAAGGATGGGGCTTGCTCGAAACACGCCAGTCGCTATCCTAATGCCTGTATGGTGGACTGTATCGAGTTTGTGTAGGATCCGATCGCGGGCAGAACCGTATATAAAGCACCCAAAGTCCAATTTAGAACAAACCAAAGCTTGATACAGTTTTATTAGCGTAAGTCTGTTTGAGCCCCACGCTGTGCAGCTTAGATATCGAAAGGAAGTTATTCTTTTTGTAGGGGATGTTTTTAGTGCAGAAATGTGCGGCTCCCAATAGTCTTCGGTCAACGATCATGCCCAAGAATCTATGTTGGTTTGAGTACGGGATTATGGAATTTCCGAGGTAGATTTGGGGTGTAAGGTGTGTTTCTTTTTCGACTGAAATGTATGCGCTTAGTTTTTGGGGAAGAAAATTTAAGACCAATAGAAAGAGACCAGTTGTTGATTCTATTGACAGCGTCCTGTGGTTTGTTTCAAATAGTGTTAATGTTGCCAGATCGGCAGAGAATGGCTAGATCATCTGCGAATAGAAGTGGTTTAACACCTCTTGCTAAGTTAATGCCTAATTCATTTGTCGCCAGACAGAACCAAGTTGGGGTGAGGACACAACTTTGAGGGACACCGTTGAACTGTTCGTGGTTCTCGGATAATACGCATCCTATTTGAACTCTTAAGTGTCGGTGCGTGAGAAATTGCCTAATTTAGTTGGACATTTGGCCTCTGATTCTTACTGATGACAATTTATTGAAGATTATGGAGTGATATATATATTATCAAAAGCTGGCTATTGTTTGTTGTGCGTTGATAAAAGTATATTGCGTCTCGGTTTCTAATGCAACTAGTTGATCTAATGTGCATCGATCCTTACGGAATCCCTATTGAAAAGGTTGAATTAAATTGTTGTTCTCTATTATCCACATTAGTCTTTTATTAAACATCCGCTCGATTAATTTACTTAACCAGCTTCTGAGAAATATAGGGCGATAGCTGGTTGGTAAACGTTTATCATTTCCTTTGAAATACCGACATGTTTAGGTATTATATATATATAGACACACACAACAATATATACATGTATACATAGATACATACATACATATATACACACACACACACACATATACATACAAACACTGACACTCATACATATGCATACATGTTCCCATATATACACACCCACACAACATGTATAAAAATATATACAGGTATATACATACACTAAACACATAGAATATAAAATATATACAAACATACATTCATACATACACAGATCCGCTACACATACACATAATACATAATACCTACATACACATACATATATACTTACACACAAAAGTACAAACAAAAATAACAAAAGTACACACGTATACATTAAAAAAAACATATGCCCCCATATATACATAGGAATGTATAACAAAGTCATTCACATATGCATACGTGCATCTACAGATATTCATATAATAGAAATAAATGTATGCTATGTAGATAAATAGGTTAGTGAACATAGTGTTTCTTTATTATAGAAAAATTAGGTATATTTTTATAGTAATTGCGGCAGTGAGCGTTCAGTAGGCGTTTATTGTTATGGCTGGTGTTAATAAGTAAATGCTTCGAGCGTTGTAAATAGCACTGTTTTTATTTTTGTTGCAGTAATAGTGAAGTATATGTTTATCGGAATGAAAATATTTATATTTCCAATTTATAATATATGTGAGGGCACGGATTGACATTATACAGGTTTGTTTTGGATGAAAAAAATAAATAAATAAATCAGTAAAAAATAAAATAAAAATTTTTAATCATATACTTTTTATTACGATTACCCTGTTTTTCGTTATGTACGATGGTGAACTCTCTTTCCGGATCGATATCTGAGCTTCGATCAGAACCTACGACCGCAAATGCGGCTTCTGTTGATTTTGAAGGACACGTCTTGAGAAAAAAGAGAAGGTAGAGGATCTGCCCGACCCCTAGAATTTGATCTGGACTTGCGGGGAGGCTTTGGAGCCGCTACGGAGGCAGCTGGCGGCTGGAGAAGGGAGGTGGCCGGGGCTGGGGCAGGGGGCGGCAGGAGGTGTGGGGTTGGAGGGGCCTGGAGTTGGGACCAGAAGAGTGTTGGGAAGAGGGATAGGGAGTGTATAGGATTTGTTGATGTTTGTGTAATTATATTGCAAGCTGTATATGTGGTATTATAGATGTTTTCTCCAAAATTAAATAGTGAATTTGTTTGAATAGCGATGTCCTTGTTTCTTTTCGATATTGTTTGAATTTTGTTTTGTAATTTCAGCAAACGATTTAGCAAACTGAGTTGGATTCTGTTCTTAATATTTTTTTTTTTGCTTTATTTAAGGATATTTTATTTATGGTTTGGATGGTTTTAATTTATTTCTGTATAATAAAAATAGGACAACGACGATCTAACGAGTTGCGATTTAGGGAGCAGTTTGCACACTGAGCTGGACGTGTACATCTCACATTATCTTCGTGTTTCGTTTCCCTACATTGTATACATTTGCTTTGTTGTTTACAAACGTTCGAGGGGTGACCGAAAGATAAGCAGTTGAAGCAGCGTAGGAGATTAGGGATATAATCTTGTACCTTGACCGTATGGAATCCTATCTTTATTGTTTCCGGTGTAGGAAATGTGATGATATAAGAATTTGTCAATATTTCATTTCCATTCTTTTTTATTTGAATACGTATTATATCATTTATCATTGGAGATAATTCTTCTTTAATTTCATCTATCTCTAGAAATTGGAGGTCGTAACATCGAATCACCCCTTTACTGTAATTTAAGGTATTGTGGGGGACACCTCAACCGGAAATTGTCCACCAAAATTTTTACATTTTAATAATTCTTCCGATTTTTTACTGTTTTTGGTTTCAATAAGTAATGTGCCATGTCTATGCTTTTTTTTAAATTTTTCAAGTACTCTACCAAACCTGAAGGAAACTTATTTATTAAGAATGGGGATACTTTTTGAAAATTGTCATCGTCATCTGATCATTATCATTTTCATTATCATCTGATCTTTTTATTATTAAAAAAGCTGGGCTAATTCGGATTGCACCATTCGTATTTTCTGCTTCAAATTTAAGACGACCCCGAGGTCATTTTCGTTTAGCCTTTGGGCTATTTAAATCTATGGGATTTCCCATAGAAGGATAAAATAAAACGTAATAAAAGTAGTCAAAATATCAAGTAATAAAGAAGAAAAAAAATAGATGAAATGAAGTCAAATAAATATTTTATAAAATCCTTATATTTGATAAAAAAAATATATATAATCTTATAGTAATTAAAAATAATAAGTGAAAAATTTTAAGAGAAAGAAATTAATATAAATGTATATATCCTTATCTATGAGCTACTACAGAGGCACATCTTATCTCTTCCAATGCTTACACTGAACTGATCTTGAACATGTTGAAGCAGAACTTACTTTCACTTGCCAAATGTCGCTCCCTCCTAAAGCAATCCATCCTTCTGAAATATTTAACATAATTCAGAAATTACTTTCCAAAAAAGCTCCTGGTCAGGAACTCATCACTTCCCGAATCCTAAAGTAACTTCCTCGAAAAGCTGTCCTTCTTCTCACCTATATATATATATATATATATATATATATATATATATATATATTATATATATATATATATATATATGTATATATATAACGCCGTACTTAAAACCACCTATTTTCCTTATCCTTGAAAATTCTCCATAATAAAAATGATTATAAAACCCAAAAAGCCACCTGAATACCCATCCTCTTACCGTCCTATCTCCCTACTTCCCATCATAGGAAAAATACTATAAAAACGTATATTAAAACGCCTTTACCCAAACATAGACTCAAATCATTTGATTCCTAACCATCAGTTTGGATTTCGGACATCTCATTCCATAATTCAGCAGTGCCATCGTGTGGTGGATGTCATTTTTCCAACACTGGAGCGCGGAATGTACTGCACGGCAACTTTCCTCGATGTGGAACAGGCTTTTGATCTGCAGGTTTACTGTACGAACTCCGTCAATTCCTACCCTCTACATATTTCCTATTAATCCGCTCTTACCTCACAGATAGAACCTTTAAAGTAAATTGTAACTCTGCTTATTCATCTTTCTTTTCCCAGTCCGCTGGTGTTCCTCAAGGGAGCATCTTAGGTCCCATCCTTTACACAGTATATACAGCTGATATCCCTACCTATTCTTCAACCGTCCTCACTACCTATGCTGATGACACGTGTGTGTTGTCTGTCAATAATGAAACAACTATTGCATCACAAACCATGCAGTCACACATTTCAGCCATTGAAAAATGGTGTGCAAATTGGAGAATTAAAAGTAATCCCAACAAATTACTTTTACCCTTCCCCGTAAACGTACAACATCCTGTCCCATCGTATCCTTAAACAATATTCCACTGATCCCCGTCCAACAGATCCGTTGCCTAGGACTCCTTCTTGACAAACGCCTTACCTGGAATCCTCACACTAGACTTAAAAGACAAGAAACTGCCAACAGATTCCGACTACTACAACACTTACTTGAAAAACGCTCTAAACTTCCAATATTTCACAAAAAACTCAATTACACTACCATCATCAGGCCCATTTGGACATACGATATTGAGCTTTGGGGCTCTACAAAAACATCAAATTCTTCCCGTATGCAATCCATACAATCCAAAATCCTCCGTAAAATCCTAAATGCTCCTTATTATGTAACAAATAAAATTATCCATAAAGACCTCAACATTCCTCTTGTGGAAGACTTGGCCCGAACTAGATATACCTCTTTTCATTCCAAACTCTTTGGTCGCCCCAATCCTCTAGTTTGTAACCTTTCATCCAACACAATTCCTGACAACCCTTCGAGGCGTCTGAAAAGAAGATGGCCAAGGGACCTCCTAAATTAATTTATCTTTGAAGTGGTACCAATGGGTAGCTTCTTCACAAGTACCTTCATGTAATATATTCCTATAGCAGATTTACTGGATGTATATATGTTTACAGTTGTAAATTTCAATAAAATTATAAAAATAAATATATTTACATATAAAATATAAAAGCTTGCTGCCCAATTATATTGGGTTGCTAGACACACAGCATACTGGTTAATCCGTAGAACAATAAATAAAACTTATATACAAGTATACAGAAGTGGTTAGAATACATGGGTATAATATATATATTTTACACTTAACTTTCCTTTTTCTCCCTTCTCTCTTTTTATACATCTCGCTTGTATACCGTATTAAAATTATTTAATAGAACAATAACAAAAAACAAAAGGGTATATTCATCTAGAATTAAATACAATTTAGTATAAAATAAATACAATAAACATTTTTCAATAAATAGATACATAAATTAAAATTTATCATATAGCCAATTCCAGAAATGGCTAAAGTATTATTGGTTTGAGACCCTGACCAGCGACTCGAATAATTACTTGGAGCAGAGAGACTATAATAAAGTATTGACTAACAAGGGGAGGTGTCACCGATTTCAATAAAACTTTTTTTGATGATACTAGGTCACAAAATATTAGACCCGTAACTGAGGTTGCTTATTAGGAAAACTAGGTAACGAAAAAAAAATTTATATAATTTAAAAAAAAAAATTGTTATTAATTTTTGGCTTTGCTTTGCCCAAATTTTCAGGTTCTTATGTACCAATTGTTTACTTTTTTTTTGCACAATAAGAAAAAAATATTTATTACAGTTGTTTAGGGAACACATCAAACTTCCCATTTAAATTTAATTTAAATTAAATCAAGAAAAAAACAACACAGCTGCGATCTCCAGCATACTGACTATATATATCATATGTTAGGAAGAGTGCGCCATTACTGAAGCTTAGACGCTCAGGTAGAGTAAGATACTCACTAGACTGGCCAGGTAGAAAATTCTTAATTCCACTGATTTACTGGAAATGGAGTAAAAAACTACAGCGTCCGGCAAGGGGCCAAGAAAGGAAGAGAGAGAAGATGAATAAGAAGACTGGCAAATAGAAAAAAAAAATGCAAGTATCCCAACCCGCCTATATTTAAAGTGTATAAATTCCAAAATGATTTAAACTTAAGCAATCAATTTTACATCTTCACTTTTTTATTCCACTAACTTCTTTAATTTTACAGTCCACAGCAATAAATTCTATTACCAGCTAGTAAAGCAGAATTATGTCAATATCCCTGACAGCCGTAGAAGGGATTGGCATAATATATTAAACAATAGTATAAAATGAGTTATTAAGTATCTTAAATAACAAAAGCTAAAACCGGCTTCAAGTAAAGTAGGCCATGTAAATGTTTGCAATGAAAAAAAAAGTTACGCTAGTTTTTAGTGTTCTTTAAAACTACTAAATACGATTTTTTATATATATCAAAAATTGGAAATTATAGTACTTGATTTTCTAGGGGTATTTTTTTTTCGGCCGTCAACAGCAGCATGCATAATTTCTCAGAATTTTATCCAGTTTCAATATTTGTACAACCGTGGGAAAGCTGAATTGCCGCTCTTCAAAACCACATCAAGAGGTTTTCAAATTCATAACTTTGTAAGATAAAAATTCGGAAACTTATCAAGCATTTTATTTAATACCTGTGGTTCTAATTTTGTTTACGGAGTTCGCCTTTATACAATTTTGGTTAGATTCAGTGGAGTCGTTATTCCAATTTTTTTGGGTGGCGACATTTCCAAGGGTCCAAATATTAACATTGTTTCTCTCTAAAAAAAAAAATAATATATATATATATATATATATATATATATATATATAAAAGAAATATCTACCTGCCAAATACAATATTTTTACTAAACCAGCCGAGTATCTAGAGTAAAGAATTTTTTTGAATGAGACAAAGTCGATATCCGTTTTTAGTACACCGAAAAATTCTAACATACAAATTTTCATAGCAATCGAAACATTAAAATTTGTGCATCATATTTTACCAAGCCTGGAAAGTTCGAAATTTGACTTCTTCTCTTCTTCATCCTGTGTGCCTTTCAGTGTGGAGGATACTTCAGCCACTTCGACCATACATCCCTGTCTCTTGCCAATTCCTTCATCTGACCTAGGGTTTTTCCTCTATCCTTACGTAGTCACTGAATATGTTCTTCTAGGCCTACCCCATGGTCTTCTGCCTATTGGCCTCGCTTCCTTGCATTTCCTCGGTACTCTGCTTTCTTCCATTCTACACATGTGCCCATACCATCGAAGTTGCCGGCATTCCATAGTTTCTTTCAGTGAGGGTATCAGGAGTTCCTCTCTTATTCTTTCATTCCTCACTCTGTCTCTCCTGTTTTTTTCCCAAAATTCTTGGCAAAAATTTCATTTCAGCAGCCGTAATCCTGCTTAAGTGTTTGTCTTCCCTGACCCAGCTTTCGCTGTCATATAATAATGTAGGGAGATATACTGCTTTATGGATGTGGAGTTTGACATTACTTACTACCTCTCTCTTTCCCGCAATTGTGTTGCAAATCTGGTAATATATACTGATTGCTTTCTTTATCCTGTTGGAAAGTTCTTGTTCTATTTTCCCATATTTGTTAAAAATTGTTCCGATGTACGTGTAGTAGTCTACTTTCTCCACTGCATGTCATTCTTATATTTTCCAAATCCTCCTCATCTCTTGCTACAGTCATGACCTTACTCTTGCGGCTGTTGATACTCACTCCTTTACGAGCGAGTTCTTCCTGCCATTCTATAATGGCCTGTTGCAGTTTTTTTTGAGTGTCGGTCACTAGCACGATGTCGTCTGCATATAGGAACGCTTGAACTATCTTCATGTTCCACATGCCTACTGCAGTCCAAGCAGTTCTTCTTCTGCATATTTTGTGGATTTTGTCCATAAAGGTGATAAAGGTGGTCCATAAACAATAATGGGCTCAAGCCATCTCCTTGTTTCACACCTGGCTACATTGGAAATGGCTTGGACTCTCGGCCACATATACGCACTATTCCTTTGGGGCTATCGTATGTAGATTTTATTTCTACCAGAAGGACCTTGGGAATACCATTTCTTCTAAGTGATCCCTATATTTCACATCGGGGCACTGATTCGAAGACAGCATTTAAGTCTAAGAAAGTGTAAATAACCCTGTCTACTACATATCCCTACCGTTGAACTTTTAAATTTTGTGTTCGAGTGAGAACAACAAAATTTAAGAAAAATGACCGTGATGAAATGAACTTTTTGGGTAATGGAAATTTGAATTTTGAATGTGCATACTTAAAAATCATACCTAAATGCACTGATGTATCGACGAAAAAAGAAAAAAAAAATATTTAAATGATTATATACAAAATACACGATATATAAAAAATCAGCAGTTTTAGGTGTAAGAGAAAATTTACTGGATAGTTTAAGATGAACATCTAAATCTATTATCCCTAGTTAAATGCGCATATAATCTGTAAAAAAATGTTTGAAGTCCACAATGGAAATAAATTAATTTGTAATTTATATTATTTATTATTAAACCAGTTTATTTATTACTATTATTTATTTTATGTATCTATTTATTGATTTTTTATTTTATATCCATAAGACAAGCCTCAGTTTGTAACCACAAATTTCCAAAAGTTTTATTTTAGCATTCTCCTAACCTGAGTCTATAACGACAATTTTTTGTTTTATCCGGTAAGGTCCCTTATCAGGTTTAATTTCTTCTGAATACCTGATGTCCATAACTTGGTCATTAGGTTTAGAAGATCTATCATTAGTTGTGATGTCGGTTAAAGTTTCTCCTTTTTTATCTTCACTTACAATGTCAACATTAGTCTCTTCTATTACTGGAAAATTAGGGTTGATGTTATCAGACCTATACTCATCTTCCTTCATTAATTCATTTCCAATTAATATTTCTTTTTCTTCATCAATGTTCTTCTCTTTCTCAGCTCCGGAAGGCTCACTATCATTGATTATTTCGACCATAGATTCTTCAGCAATAATAGTATTCTCACAATCCTTTCCATCGGTGGTTTCCTTTATTTCTTCATTAGCACGACTTTCATCTAAATCTTCATTATCATTAACTACAATGTTGTCGGTAACTGGTATATTTATAGGGTACTCATCATGTTTAGTCTCCATAGTATTTTCATCATCATTACTTCCTAGTGGTTCCTCATCTTGAAAAGAGCAGCTCTGTACAATAGTGACATCTTCAGACTCAGTTTCTTGTTTAATGGTAGTTTCCTTAAAATGGGCTGTTTCATGCCTTAACTCCATTTTTCACTACGGTGTCATTTTTTTAAAAGTATTTATCTAAAGTGTAATTTAATTTTTCTGTATCTTTTCTTTGATCTTGGAACTCCGATCTTACTTCCAGTTTGAACGATGTGAGTGCAGCCAAAATGGCCGCCGTATCAAAACTAAGCTGAGTTGTTGCTTGCTCATTTGTTTGGAGTTGGTACCGACCTGTGATCTCAGCCATGTTTGTTTGTAAAGAGATCTCGTCTATCCCTACAATTTCACTAACGACTGGGTTATTTGGCATAATTAATTTCTGTGCCAAACAGAAATATGAAAAATTCAAATGTGTTCGGAAAACGGTTACGTATTTTTTCGAAACCTACACACGGTTTTAACAGTTTAGCGTGGTCTTCGAGCGACGTCATTTTGAAATTTCGAAATAAACAAACTTATTTATTATTTAATAAATTGAATGTTAATTAATATTCTGCGACCCAATCAACAGTTTACTTCTGTTTGGCGCCAATTGTAAATGACCGAATAAAGTTAAATGTAAATATTGTTTTGGCGAGAATAGGCAAATAGCCTTCCGTTTATATATCGGGGAACTAGGTTATTTACACTCCTGATAATTAAAACAAAACTCCGGCACTGGAAATGGACTTTTTTGAGGGTGTTTAACTGTTGTTGGGAATTTAATACCTTTTGTGACATTGAGTGAGAAGAAACAATAAGAATATATATATCTGAAATGTGGGACTTAGTAAACACACTTTAAATGAATTGACTCACCTGGTTTATTCTTCAATTGTGATGCCTATAGGACAACTAAATAAAAGGATTATTCACTCCTGTCTAACAAAACAATTTATTTATTTTAGCAACTGATATAAGTGAATATATTAAAGTCTAATAACCGTAGGCTTGATATTCATGATCTTCAATGTACTAATAGTGATGGGGCCATATGGCCGGAGCTGTGATTCTGTCACTGTGACTGGGCCGGAGCTGTGATTCTGTCACTGTGACTGGGCCGGAGCTGGTGATCACAGAGACAGGCGCACCAAAATCACAGTGACAGTCACTGTAGGAGCTGTGAAATCACAGCTCTGACCACTCTGCTCTATTATTTATTTTTCGTTCTAGCGATCTGGGCATTGTTGACTTCATTAATTTAATAAATGAATTAAAGAAATAATCATGAACTAATTATTTCTAAAATAATAGTTATTCGTCAAATTTTATTAAAAATACTTTTTGAACTTCAGATGAATTGAGCATTCATTCGCGAGTTCGCGTCCCGGTGCCGGAGGGGATTCCAAATTCTCCGCCCTCACCCCCAGGTTCTTTATTTAGTTTTACAAGCTTTCTGGATTTGTTTATTTTTGCGAACAATGTTGCGCGCCTTATGAAGGGACTGTACCTTCTCTTCCTTGCTCCACTTCCTCGGTCTCTTCCTCTCCGGGCTCCGGCGGGCGTCCTCTTCCAAGGGTGAAATGCTCCGGTCCCACCACCTCCTTCCATTTCCTGACGTACTCAGTGAAGTAAGGGTAGTCCTCGACCATCATCCTCGGTAGTCCGCCTCTTCCATAGTATATAGTCCTGTCATCCTTAACAACCAGGCTCTATACCCAGCCATCTTTTCACACCTCAGGATTACATGCTCCGGCGTGTCCGGAACCCCACAGCTGAGACACAAGGGGTTGATGTTCTTGCCATACTTATTCAGCTTGGCTCTGAAACTCCCGTGTCTCGAAAGGATCTGCGATATTCAGTAATCCGGATTCACTCACCTCGCCTCCATGCTGGAACTAACGGTGGGGAAGTAGTTTCTCAGGGTCGAACCCTTCTCGCTTCTCACCCACCGCTCGTTCCACTCCTGAAGTGATTCCTCCTTCACCAGCTTCTTCCATCTTCCTGGCTCCTCCTCAGCCCTTCGTAAGCGAACCGGGTCCGTGTCTTTTCACATCGAACTTGATTATGTCTTCCTTCAGGATCAGGTCGATGAGCATCTCTCCTGTCAGCATTTGCACCGACTCGTGCGACACCGTTCTGTAGGCTATAGTTACTCTCAATAGGGCCAGTCTCTGGATAGTTGCCAGTTTTCCGCGCTTATCTTTTGTGAGTCGCCGGATCCACGCAGGCGATGCGTAGCTAATTATTCCGAGGACAATACCTTTGTAGATTGTTTTGGTCGCTGGGTGACTAGATTATCACAAATGCACTTCCTATCCTCGACAGGCCATTTAGTGTGTTAGTCACCCAGCCTCTCAGGTACGCAACGTGTGGTACAAGATATTTTTTATCTTTTGTAGCCCTGACGAAGACTAGCAAAGTGGGTCGAAAGGTCGGCCTAATAATCAAATAATACTATTTCTATAATTTAGTATTTATTTTACCGCACCCCCCGATCAACTCCTCATATAATTAAAATAGGTTGTGAACAATCCAAAGACCGTGAACAGATCAGCGGTGCTTCACAGGGTTCTATCCTTAGCCCAACTCTTTTCTGCTTGGCTATAAATGACCTGGGACTCAACTTGCCAAGAGGTGTCAAACCACTATTACTTGCGGATGACTTAGCCATCATCGTTCGGAAAACATCCATAGAACGTAATCTACAAGGTGCCATAAACAGAATAAACAACTGGTCTCTTTCCACAGGTCTCGTGGTACCTACTGGGGCTCAGATAGTTCCACGCTACTAAAAGTTTATCACGTTATGGTGTGCTCAAAACTAGATTATGGGTGTTATGTCTATGGTTCAGCCCGTTAACGTGTCCTGAGTAAACTGGATGTGGTGGATCATACCGGGATTCGGACAGCGACTGGCGCTTTTCAAACAATCCCCGTTCTCAGTTTTTGTTCTGAGGCAGGAGTACCCCATATTTTGTTTAGAAGGAAAAAAATGACAGTCAATTACATTAAACCAAAATTTATCGCAGCTTTCGCAAACAAAGCGCATTCAACAATTCCTTTATCAGGGAGACTCAATTCAGCTATGAAGTCCCTCAAAGGAACACCGTTGATCAACCAAGAAATTCATAACACTCCAGGGACAAAAGAACCGCCAAAAACAATCCTAAACCGGACCAAATTACCCCCCAAAAAAACTTCACCCACTGAATACTAAACCAAATTTGGATCAAAATGTTCTTTATAAATCTCGAATTTAACTAGTTTCAGACTCACACTTCCAATATAAAATATCCATGAAAATTAAGAAGACACAGTACAGTTAGTGTTAAATTTTCTAAAATTAAAAAACTTGTTAAACAAAATATAAATTCAAATCTAGTTCAGATAAACATAATTAGACACAGGCGTTGATGCTCTCGAGATTTTACGCCTTAAAATCCCAACTAACAACAACGACAAGAGAGGGATGAGAAGAGTGATGTAGAACTGCTTGCGTAAGGTTATTCATAAAACTACGCATCAGATGTTAGATGAAAGAAATGTTAAAAGAAATTATGATTAATGAATGAGTGCCGAAGAGCTACTAATGAAAATAATAAAACTGAAAAAAAATATTGCAGAAAGATACAAGGAGTAACAGTGAAAAGTGTTAAGAAAGGAGAAAGAAAAAATAACAAGAATAGAAGTAGAAAAAAGTGAAGGATATAGGGGGATTAGGAGAAGGCAAGCAATAAAGAAAATATTACCAGGTTTGAGGAGAATAAGAAACGATTTCAATCGAGAATGAACATATGTCGTGATAAAAATGGTGCGATGCTCGGAGAAGATATGCAAATGAACGGTAGGTAGGCAGAGCAACACTGGCTGTTCTACAATATGATGTTGATGATTTTTTTTTTATACTACAGAGTACGCTAGTAGTATTGTGGAGTGCTACTATAATACTGAGCATAATATAGATATAGAGCTATACTTGATTGACAAGGGTTTTGACCAGGCCAGTTGGCCCAAACTGTTTCAAGCCCTTGAAGAGTTTAAAATTTCTAAAACTGGTAAATCAGTTCAAAATGACCAAGGCTCAAACATTAGCTAGTGTCCTCATTGGTAAATAAACGAGGATGAGCCTCATGGTTAATGAGCCTGCGACAAAATTCGTTAAATTGAAGCGCTATAAAGGATTAGTTTATGAACAAGGTAACATACTAAACTCTACATTTAGAACTCGTATAAATCAAAATAAATTGAAAAGAAAAACTGAGGACTAAGCGCAATTTGATATATCAGATACAAATTTTCAAGATATTATTTCATGTTAGAATAATTACATCACATTATGATTACATCAGTTATGGTTCACGAGAATTGATATAAGAATTTTATCTGATTATTCCTCAAAATAAACAATAGTGATAAAACCTTTTCCATACAAAACAAAGTAATAACAATAATGTAAATAAAAACAAATTATTTTTATTAAAACTAACTTCATATTTTATTTTAAATACAAAGCAAACATAAAGTATATAATAGAAATCAAACTATTTTTGGTTTATAAACCAGAGGATATATACTAGAAGTTGATAAAAAATTTAATAAGTTGTTTTACCAAGCATAATACTTGCATGAACTAAATGGAAAAACTAAATCTGACTGAAAATTCGCAAAATAACATCAAATTAGAAGCTTATCGGAAATTCCAACAGTAAATAATTTTCGAAAACCGAATTAATCAATAATAATCCCAATAAAATTAAATCATAAAAACAAACTAAGTTACAGGAGGTATTACAATTAAAATATAATGCCAAAATGACAAGTCAAATAAAATATATTTATAGTATAGTATAGACACGTTTTACCAAAATTATAGGGAAAAAAAGAAGAAATATTCAGCTAATAATTGAAGAAAGAAGGATAAATGATTTATCAATTACCAAAGCGAAGACAGGTCACACTCACAGATAGAGAAGCGAGCCAAGACTGACTGCCGCCCCACCACTAGTTTCCGCTAAGTACAAAAGACTTCCGGCTATTCTTGGGCAGGTAGCTCGTCACAAATGCCACCACTTCCAATTCACCAATTGAATACATGCAAAAGAACCTTTTCCCTCTCAAACGATAATCCAGGGCAGTTATGGGCACGGGGGAAGGGGAAACGACATCCCCTAGCGCTTTGACCTATCCTCACTAGTATCAGCCTACATAATTACTTTTTATCTCTAACTCCATAAAACTGGATCAAAATCCCTAATAAGTAATTTTTTTTTTTCAAGTAAATAAATCATAGTACAAATGCCTATTATTATGTTTATACAAACAAATACTTGAAACTTTAAATGTGGTTGGTTGCTTGGTTGTTTTGCTAATTTTTATTTTTTGGCACAAAACATCGTGGTCTACAATCTATTTTTAAACTGAACCTAATCAAGCAAAAAAAATAAATAAATTATAGAATAAAATCTACACACTAAAATTATTCTTCAAAATATTTGTTATTAGTAATTGCTTCCTTCCAAAAGTTGAATTTGGTGGTGATAGTGAACCTTATTTTTTGAGACAATAACCTGTATACATATTACTCAATAAACAGAATAAAAATCGGTGCTCTTCAACTCCTCTCTCAGTTTTTGCCTATTTTATAGCGGAATCTCTCTGATTATTCACGTAATACAGTTAAAGTGTACATCAGAGCGGTTGATATTTACTGTTGACATCTTTGGTGTTGTTATTTTTAATTTTTCTCTTATAATATGCTGTATGACCAGCAAGTAATGGCCAGTAAGGTGCCCAAGAGGACTCGGTCAGACGGCGTTAGTACACCACGTGGTTCACCAGGAAAACAAAGGACTCGTCGCTGCCTACGAGAAATACCTCCAGTGACCAAAGTGAACACTTCAGAACCAGAACCTCAGCCCCAACCAGGTACATCTTCGCAAGAAATGATTGAAGAATCGCCTTTATTTACTCCAAACCCCTACCAAGTGCTTCAAAAGGACCGAGAAGTAATGGAGTCTGCAGCAATACCCAGAGAACCAAAGCCTCCTCCGATATTTGTGTAAAATATCAAAAATTTCCAGATGTTCTGCACCCAACTAAATAATATCTCTGGCAGTTATTCATGCCCTAACAGGACCAATGACACCAAAATAACATCTGATTCAGCTGAAGCCTACCGAAAAATAGTGAAGTACTTATCAGAAACAAATGCGAATTTTCACACTTACCAGCTGAGGCAGGAAAGAGCGTTACGAGTAGTGATAAGAAATTTACACTGCTCAACCCCCACTGAAGTTATTAAAGAAGAACTAACGACGCTTGGTTTCAATGTACCCCAGGTAACAAACGTTTTGAAGGAGGACAGGGAGCAGCCAGGATTACGAAATAGGATCCCACTACCATTGTTTTTCGTGGACTTGGAGCCATCACCAGGTATCGAAAAAATATATGATATCACAAGAATATACTACACAATGGTGAAAGTTGAGAAGCCATACCCCAAGAGAGAAATCGTGCAGTGCCATAATTTTCAGACCTATGGCCACACGAAGACATATTGCCACCATCTGCCGCGTTGCGTGAATTGCGATGAACAGCACAAATCTGTAGAGTGCACCAAACCTATACAAGATCCAGCAGTATGTGCCCTATGCTTGGAGGGACACCCGGCCAACTACAAAGGCTGCCAAATTTACAAGAATCTCAAAACCAGACACCAGAAAAACCGGATTCAAGATGAAGCACTAAGAACAAGAAGAGAGAGAGAGAGCCTTCCAGAATTGTAAACAATGATGTATCATTCTCCCAACTACTTAGAGGTAAGACTTCAACCGATAAATGTCAAGCCCCACCACAACAACAACCTCAACCCCAACCTCAAAATCCTCTTCATCCTAATATACCTAACCATCAACAACAAATTCCTCATATTCCTACTCCTTCAAATGCAACAGATTTCACAAGTTTGTTAGCATCTTTCCTCACCGATTTCAAATCCCTTGTTACTTCAATCATATCACTCCTCACGAATCTCGTATCTCACCTCATCCCTT
Organism: Nezara viridula; assembly: GCA_928085145.1. Lineage (NCBI taxonomy): Eukaryota > Metazoa > Arthropoda > Insecta > Hemiptera > Pentatomidae > Nezara > Nezara viridula. Next base: position 1,120,012 of record OV725078.1, read on the forward strand.
CTTTAAAAAATCCTTAAATGACTCACATCCCTAAACCCATATCAATTCTCCTTTGGAATGCGAATGGTGTTAGAAATCATACAGACGAACTATCTACTTTACTACTTGACAAGAACATTGATGTGGCACTAATTACTGAAACTCGACTAACCACTAAACAGCACTTCAATATACCACAATACCTGACATATCGTACTGACCGCCCTGACGGAAAAGCACATGCCGGTACTGCTGTAATTGTACACCAATCCCTCTCCCATCACGTACTCTTATGAGTACTACTAATACATAAAAACCTTCTCCTTTCCGGTTACTCTTGCATCAGCATATTGCCCCCCTAACCGATCCATATCCAATGCCCAATTCAGTTCTCTCCTCGACTCCTTAGGACATCACTTCATCTTGGGTGCAGACCTAAATGCCAAGCACCAACAATGGGGTTCCAGAACCACGAATTCTCGTGGCCGAACCCTGCTGTCTGCACTCAATTCCCAACGTTTTCACCTCCTTTCCCCCAACTCTCCTACCTACTGGACCACAGATCCCAACCGTAATCCTGATCTTCTTGATTTCTTTATCCACAGCGGCTTAAGTCCCCTCAATTGTTCCATTACACGTCTAAATGAACTTACCTCTGACCATAGTCCTCTAATCCTTAATGTTTCACCTGAACCCGTTCCCAAACCTTCTCCACCGTCATTCATTAGGGGCCCAGTAAACTGAGACCTTTTCCGCTAAATCATCTCCGATAAAATTGATCTCAACATATCCCTCAAAACTCCTGATGATCTTGATAGTGCCGTAAATTCCTTTACTACCACAATCCAACAAGCCGCCTGGACTGCCTCCTTTCCAAAAGACTCCTCCAGAATTCCTAAAAAGACCATTCTACCCCAACACCTCCTTGACCTAATCCAAACCAAACGCCGTGCCAGATTATTGTGGCAACGTATCCGACATCCTACCGACCGCCGCTCCTATAATTATTACTGCAAACAATTAAAACTGGAATTAGCCACCTTCAGATCACAATCCTTCAACTCCTAACTATCCTCCCTCTCTTCTCGCTACAATTCCCTTTGGAAAACCACAACAAAAATCCTAAATCCTTACCGCATTTCCCATCACCTCCAACGAGATGATGGCTCCTGGGCAGCATCTGACGAAGACAAAGCTGAGGAGTTCGCCATTTACCCATCCAATACATTTATTTCACATCTGGAATCCTATCCTGCCCACACTGTAACAGTAGAAGAACTCCTAACATCACCAATCCCACTTTCCTTGCCCCCTAAAGCTATTCATCCTTCCGAAGTGAAATTTCAATTTAAAAAACTAATCCCCCGTAAAGCTCCTGGACATGATCTCCTTACCCCTCAAATCCTTCGACAACTTCCATCCAAAGCAGTCATATTCCTTACATATATCTACAATTGTATCCTACACACCACCCATTTCCCTCTGTTATGGAAACACTCCACTATTATCCTTTTCCCAAAACCAGGCAAACCTCCCAATAGCTCAACATCCTATAGACCAATTAGCCTACTCCCAATCCTTTCAACAATTTTTGAAAAGATCCTTTTGAAACGAATCCTACCCATTATATAAACCCAAAATATCCCTTCCCATCAGTTTGGTTTTCGCTCTCAACATTCTACTATTAAACAAGGACTCCGAGTTGTTGATCATATTTCCTCAGCCCTAGAAAACAAGGAATACTGTTCGGGTGCATTACTGGACATTGTACAGGCATTTGACCGGGTATGGCACTTCAAGCTTAAAATCCATTTATCTCAGTCCTTGTACCTAGTCCTCCGATCCTACCTCTTTGACCGCTCCTTTCGAATTCGCTGTGGAACAGAATTTTCCAATATCTACTCCGTTAAAGCCGGAGTTCCCCAATGCAGCGTCTTGGGTCCCGTGCTTTACATCCTCTTTACTGCTGACATACCTGTTCATCCCGAAACTTTCCTTCCAACATTCGCTGACGACACCGCAATCTTATCATCCAACTCTGATCCCGAAATAGCATCCTTAAATCTCCAAAACCACCTCACCTTGATTGAGCAATCATGACCTCAACATCCCATTTGTCCTCGACCTTGTCCCAGAAAAATTCTCCAAATTTCACCAGAACCTTATGTACCACCCAAATCCTCATGCACAATCCCTATCAAGCATCTCCCATCCCTATAATCCTCCAAGAAGGTTGAAACGGCAGTGGCCTCGCGACCTTTTGTAGATTATATAAATTGGAGTTCTGGCAATGTCCAGATTCTTCACTCAAGACATGAGTGTGTGCGGCTAAAGTGCTCTCGACTAATCTCTGCTGGCTTTAGTACCAGTGACGCGGTTGGGAGAGTAGCGCAGGGATCTCCTGGAGTTCCCTCGCCTGATTGTATATAGGTATGCATGTGTTGTTTTTTTTTCCTTTCTTAGTTTTAATTTTCTTATTTTTTTAGGTTATTTTATTTTATTAACTATTGTATATATTTTTGATTATTATTTTGTCATATTTATTTTATTTTGTTGTACATATAGTGTGAATGTCATCCTATCTCACTATAACCAATGTCCAAGAGACAGATTGTTATAATACTTAATAAAGAAAAAAAAAAAAAAAAATCGGTAGGTGGTGAAAAATGGTATTTCATATAATGTAAGAGTCATTTTTCTATTATAGTCTGTGAGGTCGATGATAACGAGTTTGTTTCCTTTGGCGGCTTTATTGATGATGATGTCGTCATGGTTTTTAAGGAAGAAGCGGGTGAAAGAAAGATCTTGGAAGAATTGAGTGGAAACGTCAGGAGTCGATGGGGGGTGTCGGAGATGGTTAGAGATAATCTTGGTTATGGAAACACGAGATAATTCTTTATCATCATTAGTGGTGAAAAATCGGATAATTATAAATCAATTTTGGAAAAAAAAAATATTATTATAGATATGAATGTCTTTTTTTTCAGTCAAAATTTAAGCTCAAAGAGCATTAATCAACCTGAGAAACAGTACATAGTCATTGAGATATGCGTTATCAGTATTTAAAAGGAATAGGACCATCTGGGGCCCCTCTAATACACCCTGCCATCTTTGCAGTAATTATTACTATATAGTATAATTGCTTGGTTTCCAAACCATTTTTTCTCCTTTTGCAAGTATAAATAATAGTTATGTATACAATAAAATGTACATAATTCAACATTAATGTAGATAGCTGCATTAAACATGTCGAGTATAAAATAAACTTACATCCCATAAGCGGAATTTGATTTTTTTTTTAAATATTAAAATTGTATATACTCTTTTTATTTAATAGAAATATAAGAGCCTTATCTATAGAAAATTAAGAATTAGGAAGGACCCATGAAAGGTCTTGGGAGAAGGATAACGGGGGGAGAACGGAAGCTCCTCCAAGTGCATCCTGGAAAAACATTACAAGAGGAAGACGGATAATTGGAACCATAAATTCTGTGTTAAGGGACAAGCAGGTAAATTTCAAAACAAAACAATGCTATACCTTTCTTTTTCAGAAAACGTTACTCAATATGAATCTGAAACCTGGGTGATGAAAAGGGAAGAGACAAAGTTACTATCTTTGGAGATGGACTTTTGGAGATGCTATTGTGCCATTTCCAGACTGCAGTATGTTTAACAGAAAAAACTATGCTCTATAACATAGAAATGAAAAAGATCAAAGGGTATAGTCATTTACAAAGAATGGCCGAGAAGTGATGGCCAAAATTAGCCTTTCTATATCAACCGGTAGAAAGACGAAAAAGAGGAGGATGTAGGAAGATATGATTGCAGAATGTGGAGAAAGGCATGGCTGCCACAGGTCTACGTGAAGGAGACTGGCTAGACCAAAATAAGAGGCGAGAATCTTTAGGAAAGGCAAACAAATAATTTGCCAAAAATCGTTAAAAAAATGTGTTTACAAATTAAGATAAAAAATTAAAGCTCGGCTAGCTGAGCCGATTCCAAGCTCCTATTGTGCCTTGGGTTGGACACCCCTCATGTAGAGCTAAAATGAGAACAGAAGAAAGAGGCTTTAACGGCTTATGTATTCCACGACAAACTTTTTACTTTCCGAGATCATTCTTGAATTTTACCGTTCCGATATAGCACAAGCGGGCTTTGGGGCCCCCCAAAAATAATAAAATATGACTGTTTTATGAAACCAATATAAAACAATTATGGCTAAAAGTATTATTGTTCGTCTAATTACATTTAATAGAACTTCAAGAATCACTTAAAACATTTCATATAGGTAGGTAGTAAGTAGTTACTTTCTCTTTCTTCCAAAGTAATCATCGTAATATAAAAAAAAAAGCTTCGGGTTGAAGCCTCCCCCCACCCAAAAAAAAAATTAAATCCTGGATCCATTAGTGCAATATAATGAAAAAGAGATCTTTTCACCATTCTTGATCAATAGATTTGAGTATCAATCCTTCCGGACATTGATTACATCATGTTACATATTTGTGAAGTAAAAGTACAAAATAGGTGATTGGAAACTTTTAAAATAGCAATATATGTGGAGAAGATAGATGTGCAACTTACCTGCAAACGGTGCATCCCCCACGTATTCTTCAATGATGTAATCGGCCGGACTTGCGGTGCCATGGGAAGCGGCTGTCGGGCTGGGATAGACCAGCAGCAAGAGCTCTTCCTCTGTCTCGGTCTCCATGTCCCTCGACCTCCTCTTCATCATGTTGCAGTACTCCTACCAACAATAAACCACCCCAGGTCCTTTACCTCGTATTAATAACAGCTTTTTGCGTTGATGCCACCAGATCGAAATCATCACAAAATGAATACTCTAACAGGCAAATGTGACATCGATTAAAGAAATTGAGTCGTGAATAGGTATTTTTTCAGAAAAAAAAATCCAATATTAATTCAGAAAAAACAATTTATCAAATGAATGTAGTTAATGATAATTTTGTTTTATTTTTTGAGTATTATAAGTATTGGATTTATAGAATAACCATGGTGAGTGAAAATTGGCTAAATATACTAAAATATACTGCCTCTTTCATTTTGTCAGAATACCGACAGATATGTAGTTGCTAGTTATAAAAAGTAATATTAACAAATTTCTCAGCAACAAAATATAAAATCGTAACCAAATGTAAGTATTAATTGCTTTCATAAACAATATGAACTTATTTCGGCTTCCACACGGGAACTTGTGAATAAGAGGAGACTTTGTGGTAAAAATGAACTATTGAATAATTATATAACAACCCTACTGACTTCGTATATAAATGAAGGGTAAGCAAATAGATTTATTATTTGTATTACGTTTTTTGTTGGTTAGAAAAAGAGTACGATCAGGCTACAAATAAAATGGAGTATAAGAACATTAAAACAAAAATTCACTAGGGAAGTAGAGCTTGATTCAGGAACTACACACATGATAATAAAAGCGTAGATTAATATACTTGATGAAGGGTTAATCAGGCAAACAAGCCCAGCTATCAGATTCCTTGCGATTAGGGGAATCTCTGCTAAAAGTGGGGAATCAGATGAGAACTAAGTGTGCTCTATCGAGGTAGCTCTAATAAGCATAACACCGTCAGCCACCACCGATCATCTTAGGATTCATTGGGCAACTGCTACTCGGTTCAGTTATTCACCAGAGAAGGCTAAAAAGGGATTTATCACAACACAATTTAGCTGAGGCCGTCATTAAAGGATATATTTCATTGAAGAAATGAAACCTAGTAACAAGCATCTTTTATATTGGAAGGCACAAGGAAATCGAACTATGTTCAGTTTGTGGAGGGAAGTGTTCGATGCCAGAAAGATGAAAGCTGTTCTTATATAAGTTGGCATCAAATAATCCAGCATATATTCAAAATTAAAATATTGAAAGTTCTAAGATGTTACATCATTAGACCATAAACTTTTTTTTTTTTTTTTTTAAACTTTTATTATGATATTTACAACTGTATTAGTATGAATACATCAAGTAAATTTGTACAGAGAAATATTATTACATGAAACACGCTTAGTTACTTAGTCTAGTAAATGTAGAATTTACTTTGAAAATAATTTTAAGATTTTTTTTTTAGGAAGTGTCATGGCCGCTAGTGCAATTCAACATACACGTCGCTCTGTCTTTGTTACTATCTAATGTGCTTATTATTTAAAATACTGCTGTAAGACTTTTTCAACTGTGACTATATTAATAGTTTTACATTTTTATATTCACATATGATCAGGTGAGTGACTATTTATTAACAATGAAACAGTTATAAATTAGTGCTCGTTTGGTTAGCCCATGTGGCTTGTAATTCCCTTGGGGGTTTTATCTTATCTGCGATAAGTTGACGGCCAAGGCTCGGCACTGTGTACAATAACATTCTTCAATGTTATTCTCAGTTCGAATCCAAGACATTTTACTTCATTTTTTTTTCTTTTATTTTTTTTTCTTTCCAGAGATTTTTTTATTTCATTCTATATCTGTATATATTTATGTAAATATCTTAGTTTTTAAGAAGTTATCTCATAAATTTTAATTTTAATATTTAGGTTTATACACACTGACAGGCAAACAATTCCAAAGACTTGATTTCTTCATGTTTTCATCTAAAAATATTTCTGCCACTTGTAAAAAAAGTTGTATTTGTATATAATACATGGTATCTGTAGACAATACTTAGTATTTATGGAATTTTATAATCTTTTTTACCTTTAATAATCAAAATGTTATTGGGTAAGAAAGATTAGAGAAAAAAAAATTGAAAAACGAACCATTATTATTCGAAAAGAAATTAATTACATCATCGTTTAGTAGCGCGTGTTTCCTCCTCTTGCCTTCACTACTTCTTGAAGACACCTCGGCATACTTTCCACCATTCGGGAAATGTCCCTTTGCTGGAGGATAGCAAATTCCTCTCGAAGAGCCCTTTCAAGGTCCTGCAGTGTCAGGAAGTGTTGCACGCGCTCTTATTCGTCTTCCGAGGTTATCCCACAAAAGCTCAACGGGGTTCAAATCTGGAGAACGTGCTGACCAGGCTGAAACCTCAATATTGTTCTGTTGAAGGAACGTCTGCACTATGCGGGCGACATGTGGGCGTGCATTAGAATATAACGATCGCCGATTTCGTTGACGATAGGCAACACATGAGGTTCCAAAATCTCATCAACATAGCGAATGGCCGTCAAAGACCCTCCACGAACAACAACCAACCAGCTGCATATCTAATGGAACGTCCATCATCAATAAGCGCCACACCACGCGCAACATCCTCAGCACTAAGAAGCATTTTTAAACTTAATATTGAAAAAATTAAAAGCCGGAGACTAAGAAATGTGCTGCAAGAAACGGCACTGAACTAATGATACTGAATAAACATTTTGATTCCATAGAAAGTAAACATTGGAATCTAGAATCATTTCATTGAATTAAGTATTAAGGGTTATTGTCCTCTATATTAACATTCCTAATTGAAAACAAACAAAATGATTTCCAATTTATTCATTAAAAACAATAAACATATCCAAAGCAGAAATATTTTTAGATGAAAACATGAAGAAATCAAGTGGGTGGAATTTTTTGCCTGTTAGTGTATATATATTTTTTTCTTTTCTCTAACACTTATCATGGATCTGGATAAGAACACATCATGTGAAGACACAGAAGACGAGACACCCTTTTCAAAAATCAGCGAGACCGACTCGCAATATTTGAAAAGGCGTACACTCCAAAAGCGTCTCCGAAACTCAGTTCCCGGATCGGGACAAAACTCACCTAATAAAAAAAAAAAAAAAAAATCAAACAAGCAAGCAGAACAAGATAAATCTCCACCGAGAACCAGGAGCAAATCTAATAAAAAAAGCCACTCATTCAGAGCCAACTGCATCAAACATATCAGATAGCAAAAATTCAATTCTAGAAAACAACGTATCTCACAAGACTCCGCAGCTTCAAGATTTTTCTGAATCTGAGCCGCCACCAATATTTATTTCAAAAATTAAGAACTTTATGTCGTTCGGTCAATAAATTGCAGATTTGATCGGACAGCCAAATTTTCGCTGTTACTCAAGAGTGAACGACATTAAAATCAATACTAATTCTAGAGACAATTATAAAAAACTAATCAATTTTTTAACAACCAATAACTACAACTTCCATTGTTACCAATTAAAACAAGAAAAAGCATATCGAGTGGTCCTGAGAGGACTACATTCAACCACACCCATATCTGCTATCAAATCGGGCCTCGAAGAAATCGGTCATAATGTCAGGAACATAGCACCTGTGCTACATCCTAGGGAAAGATATCCGCTACCCTTACTTTTCATAGACTTGGAACCAGCAAAAACCAATGCAGAAATATTCCAGCTTCAACGATTAGTTTACTCAATAGTCCGTTTTGAGGAACCGAAACAGAATCCTCTAATAGTACAATGCACTAAGTGTCAAAACTTGGGGCATACAAAGGCCTATTGTTAACACGAAGTCAGATGCGTTAAATGTGCCGGCCTACACGCTTCAGACACTTGCCAGAAGCCAAGAGATGAGCCAGCGACGTGTGCTTTTTGTGGCGAAGCCCATCCTGCGGGCTACAGAGGCTGTGAAGTATATAAAAATATTTAGAAACAAAGATCACAAAACTCAGCAGTGAAAAATCTTGGATCTGCTCAAAAAACTGAGGCACCTCAAATTGAAAATCAGGAAATTTTCCCAGCGTTGCCGACTTCACCTTCCCTCGTCATCCAACAAAAACCAACCATCTCTACAGCTAAGGACTCACCTCACCAGAATCTCAGAAATTCTCACTCCCAGTCTTCCATCAGTAAGAAGCAACGCCTCAACGTCAGGCACCTCAGGCCTCCCAATCCAAGCCCAAAATCTGTAATCCTTAGCCTCAACCTCCTCGTCAGCAAATCCCTCCTCATTATCTACCCTTAAGAGTCAAACTACCGCCAGAGCATCCACATCCAGCTCCATTCGTTCCTAATCCCAGGATGAACCCCCCTCCACAAGTCCAACAGAATTTAGATCCTTCTGCTCGTACTCCACGACGGGCCCATCCCCCACCCAACATTCCTAGTCGCATAATTTACCCATCACAACCTCCGGATCCAAATCCATTTCCCAGTCAAACACCATCCGACATAAACACTATCCTATCGTCATTCCTGATAGATCTTCAACAGAATATCAAACCGCTCATAACCCTTCTAACCAGACTCCTTTCCCTAATCCTGCTTAACTTACCTCGATGAACACAAAGCCCCTAGCTATTCTCTTACGGAACGCTAATGGACTGCAAAACCACCGTGACGAACTAGACATATTTCTCCATGACAATTATATTTACATTGCCCTCCAAACAGAAATTCACTTCACCCAACGGATACATTTCTACATACGTGACTACATCACCTATAGATCTAACCACCCAGACAACACTGCCCACGCCAGTTCTTGCATCCTTATCTATAAATCTTTACCCCATTCCCTCATTCCTTCCATTCCAACAGATGCCATTCAGTCAACTTCTGTAATCATCTCAACTCATCCTTTCTATCTAACACTTTCAGCTGTATACTGTCCTTCTGGCAATTCCCTCTCGTATAGCCTACTTGAATGCTTATTACAATCCCTCGGATCGATTTTTATTGCTGGAGGAGACTACAATGCTAAACACCAAAGATGGGGTTGTCGATCATCCAACTGCCGTGGTAATGCCCTTCCACGAGTTTCTTCTTCCAACAATTATTCCATCCTCTCGCCCATGAATCCTACTTATTTTCCAACATCCCTCAAAAAACGTCCCGATATCCTGGACATGTTTATTACCTCACAGATTTCCTCCTCCCAAGCCATTATCAAATCCCTGGATGAACTTTCATCAGACCAGTTCTACTTTAATTTAAACCTTGTTCCTAAACCTTAGGAAGCAATGGTTTAGGAACAAGGTTTAAATATGATTACAGGACGAGTAGACTGGGACAAATTTCGTGATGATCTGGAAAATAAACTGGACATAAAAATTCCGCTTAAGACAAAATAAGATATTGACATAGCCATAGAAAAACTTACCACATCAATAACAACCACTATTAATGATAACACTTCCGTAAATAATAGAAATAACTCACGACATATTAACTTGCCACAGCATATTCGAATCTTATTAAGGGGAAAACGTAGAGCAAGATCGAAGTGGCACAGGACTAGATATCTTTCAGATAAAACATACTGTACGGAATTGACTAACAAACTAAAAGCAGAAAATATAAAACTCAAAAATTACTTAACCTAACTGTAAATCTTACGACTGACAAATCACTATGGACGATAACCAAAAAACTTCTGAAGTTTAAAGACCTTAATCACCCACTTCTTACTGAATCCCAAACCTCGTCCAAATCCGACGAAAAAATTCCAATTGTTTGGTCAACATCTCTTCCAAACTTATAGCCCACATCCCGATATCCTTAATTCAACTCACATCGACTGCATTGAAGCAGAACTAGATATTCCTCTCCGAATGTCCCTGCCACCCAAAGCAATTCATCCCACAGAAATATACAACATCATTAAAAAATTACCCTCCCGTAAAGCTCTGGATATGACCTAATTACATCCCAGAACCTAAAACTTCTTCCTCGAAAAGCCATCCTATTCCTTACTTACATATATAATGCTGTACTCCGTTCCACATATTTTCCTGATCCTTGGAAAAGATCTATCGTTAAAATGTTCTACAAACCAAAAAAAAACAACACCAGAATACCCATCCTCTTACCGTCCTATCTCTCTTTTACCCATCATGGGCAAAATCCTAGAAAAATTCATTGTAAAACGCCTGTACCCTATCCTAAATTTTAAACACATAATCCCAGATCACCAATTTGGATTCCGCACTTCCCATTCCACTATACAGCAATATCATCGTGAGGTAGACGTAGTCTCGTCTGCATTGGAGCGCGGACTGTGCTGTACGGGAGTCTTTCTCGACGTTGAACAGGCGTTTGATAGAGTTTGGCATCCGGGACTGCTGTACAAACTCCGAAAATTCCTACCACCTACATACTTCCTCATTATCCGTTGCTACCTTACTGATAGATACTTTAAAGTAAATCACAAAAACGCCTATTCATCCCTTTTTTCCCAGTCCGCTGGTGTTCCTCAAGGTAGTATCCTAGGTCCTATCCTCTATACAGTTTACACAGCTGGCATCCAACACTGTCATCGCTACATAACCCGATGACACATGTATCTTATCAGTAAATAATGACCCATCAATTGCATCCCAATTGCTTCAATCACACATCATAAATCTTGAAGAATGGTGTCAAAACTGGAGAATTAAAATAAACTCCAATAAATCCCACCAAATTACCTTCACCCTTCGTCGTAAACCAACGACTTCCTGTCCTACAGTTTCCTTTAACAATACTCCACTTATCTCTGTTGAGGAAATCCGATACCTCCACTTGGACAAACGACTAACTTGGAATCCTCATACTAGACTGAAACGACAAGAAACCGCTTCAGCACTTACTTGACAAACGCTCTAAACTTCCAAATAATTACAAAAGACTCTTATACTTGACTATAATAAGGCCTATTTGGACGGAGTTGAGCTATGGGGGCTCCACTAAACCATCGAATTCTTCTCGTATCCAATCCTTTCAATACAAAATCCTTCGTAAAATCCTCAATGCCTCCTACTTTGTTACAAATAAAACCATCCATAATGACCTTAATGTTCCATTGGGTAGTTACTCAGCAAGTGTTTTTATGTCATTATATACATTATGTTCAAATTTACTAAATGTATCTATTTAACTACAGTTGTAAATGTCTTTAAGAAAAGAAAAAAAAAAAGAAAAAGATTTTTTTTCCCACAGGCACCTTTGTTTTCTCATTCTAAATGATATCTGAAAAATATCCGACTCTATGTTGTATGATTTACCCTTCTTTTTAGGGGGATTAGGAAAGGTTAAGCAGAAATTTTAATTAGTTTACCTAAGCAATCGGGGTATCGTTTTGAATGTATTTTTTATGTTGAATCAATTAAACACAAAATATAATAGTTTAATAGATTACTAACGTTTTATATAAAAAAAACAATATTTTAACTAAGGCATACAAATATTAAATATGGGTAAGTAGTCGAGTGATCAATTATAAAATTGTCAAAGGATGTAACAAAATTGTCAGCAATTACAGTCAAGATATTTTTATTGGGTTAGCCCACGCATAGTTAGCAGACATGTTTTAGCTATCTAGCGGTATTAAATTCAAATCAGACAGGTATACAGAGTGTTTCGTAATTGCACGGCACTATTTTAGGTATGTGTTCATTAATACAAAATAAACAAAAAAGTTCATATTAACATATATCTCAAACTCATTTACTAAACAGATATCAAAGGTAAAAGATTTATTATTTATTTACTACATTAAGACTGACTCTTTAACGTGTTTAATACTAAATTAATAAATACTAAAACTAGATTTTAATCAAATGATAAACAAATGAACGATAAGCAATGCCAGTAGTTGCTCATCTGTTTGTCAAGTTCTGTGTGTTTTAGTGTGAGTGAATACTGTGACTCAGTTCAATTTATAATCATCATAGGAGACACCATAAATGTATTCACTTTTGCAGAACAAACAGACTTTTAACTTTTGGCGAGGTATATAGAAACGGTGCTGCTGCAGTTCGAGGATATCGTGAAAAATTTCCTAATCGAAGAATACTAAATCCTAAAACGTTTGAGGCCAATGAAAAACGCTTAGGGATAATGGCACGCTAAAACCTATACGGGTAAACGCTGGTCGACAAATATTTCGACGAACTGCAAACGTTGAATATTTATTTATTTTCAAACGTACCAGCTGAGGCAAGAGAGAGCATTACGAGTTGTAATAAGAAATTTGCACACATCAACCCCAACTGAAGTGATAAAGTAACTAACGACACTTGGTTTCAAAGTACGACAGGTAACCAACGTTTTGAAGGAAAATAACGAACAACCAGGGGTGAGAAATAAAGTCGCACTATATTTAATTTTCGTTGACCTGGAGCCAACACCAGGTATCGAACAAATATATGATATCATCAGAATATTCTACACAAGCGTGGAAATTGAGAAGTCCTAAACCAAGAGAGAAATTCGTGCAGTGCCACAATTGTCAGGCGTACGGCCACACGAAGACTTATTGCCACCACTTGTCCCGTTGTGTGAACTGCGGTGAACAACAGATGCAAATGCAGAGATGCTGCAGTTTGTGCCCTATGCCCGAAGGGACATCCAGCGAACTATAAGGGTTACCAAATCTACAGGAACCTAAAAACCAGATACCTGAAGACCCGGATTCAAGACGCAACAACCAGCCCAAAAAGAGAACCTGCTAGAATAGTGAACTCTAAATATTTCATTCACCTATATACTTGAAGGTAAGAACCAAACCGATAATTGTGAAGCCCTGGCGCGACAACAACCTCAACCCCATCCTCAAAATCTTATCTATTCTAATATACCTAATTAACATCCTCACTAACATCAAATTCCTCATATCCCTCCTTCTTCAAATGCCACAGATCTCACTAGTTTGTTGGCATCTTTTCTAACCGGCTTCAAATCCCTTGTTACACTACTCATATCACTCCAAGTGATATATATCCTCATCTCCCTTGTAGCTCCCCCCATTCCTGCTTTAACAAATTCTTGAACGACACAAAATCCTTATCCATTCTCCTATGGAATGAGACTTATGTTAAAAATCTTAAAAACAAACTATCTACTTTATTACTTGACAAAAACATTGATTTGGCACTAATTACTAAAACTCAACTAACCACTAAACAATTATCCAAAATACCGCAATACTTGACATATCGTACTGACCATCCTGACGGTAGAGCACATGCCGGCACTTCTGTCATTGAAGACCAATCCCTCACACACCACTTACTCCCAATTTCTTACAATCTACCTCTATTATAATCAATACTTGTCCTTTCCCGTCACTATAGGATCAGCATATTGTCCTCCTAACAGACACATATACAATGTCTAGTTCAATTCTCTCCTTGACTCCTCAGGCATCTCTTCATCTTGGGTGCAGACTTAAATGCCAAACATCAAGAACAACGGTTAAATAGGGTTTAAGAACCACGAATTCTCGTGCTAGGTCATCCACTCCATTCCTAAAGTTTCAGCCTCCTTCTTCCTAATTCACCTACCTACTGGTCAACTGATCCTAGCCGCAATCCTGATATCCTCGCTTTATTTATCCACAGTGGTTTAGGTCCCCTCAATCCCACATTCCCTTACCTGACTAGATGAACTTCTCTCAGATCATATTCCATTAATACTCTAATTACCTCAAGCTCCTATTCCTAAATCCTCTCCACCATCCTTCATCAGAGGCTCAGTTAACAGGAAACTCCTTCATCAAATCCTTTCACCACTACCATTCAAGAAGCAATATGGACAGCTTCCTCTCCAAGTCATTCCTCAAGAACCCCTAACAGTAAGAAAAATAGTTTACCCAAACACCGCATAGACCTAATCCACGTTAAACGTCGGGCCAGATTAGTATGGCAACCTACCAAATATCCCATCTATTGTCGCTCCTACAATTATTGTTGTAAGCTATTAAAGCAAGAATTATCATCCTTCAGAACCCAATCCTTTGTTTCCTACCTTACTTCCCTCTCTGTTCATGACAATTCCCTCTGGAAAACCACCAAAAAATCCTAAAATCCCATGATATTTTTCACCCCGTCCGTCGATGCAATGGCTCCTGGGCAGCGTTTGATGAAAAATGAAAAAAAGAAGATGAAGAATTCACCAGACACCTTTCCACTACATTCACTCCTCATCCAGAATCCTTTCTCACCCATATTAGAAGTCAACAGAAGTAGAAGAAGTCCTGCTTTCACTAATCCCACACTCCTTACCAGCTAAAGCAGTTAATCCATCTGAGGTCCAATAGCTTTTAAGCAAAATCACATCTCGTAAATCTCTTGGATAAGACCTCCTAACCCCAGAACTCCTTCGACAACTTCCACCTAAAGCAATTATATTCCATACACATAGTTATAATTGCATCTTAAGCACTACCCACTTCAGTCTTCTATGGAAACATTTCACCATCGTCCTTCTCCTGCAACCAGACCAATCTGCCAAATATACATCATCATATAGACCAATTACCCTGTTCTCAATCCTATCAATTTTTTTTTTTTAAATATACTACTGAAAAGAATGCTACCCATAATTCGGATTTCGTTCCTGTAAATCCTGTCCACCAGTTTATTTTAACACTATCCAGGTTCCTTTCTCAGATACAGTCCGGTATCTTGGTTTTTTCTTAGACAGATGACTAACAAGGAACCCCCATACTAGACTTAAAAGACAGGAACTTAACCGACGATACGGCCAACTATACAGACTACTAATCAGAAAATCTAAACTTTCTATTGAAAACCAGTTACTGATCTACAAGATAATACTGAAACCTATATGGACTTACAGACTATAACTGCGGTAAACAGTAAAATTTTCTAACATCAAGAGCATCCAATCCTTCCAGTCAAAAGTCCTTCGAAAAAGTCCAGTCGTCGATGCTCCTTTCTATGTAACCAACAAAACCCTACACCATGACCTCAATATCCCATTTGTTCTAGACCTTATCCCAAAAAAATTCTCCAAATTTCACCAGAACCTTACGTACCATCCAAATCCTCTTGCACAATCCCTATCAAGCACCACTCATCCCTATATTCATCCAAGAAGGTTGAACTGGCAGTGGCCTCGCGACCTTTTGTAGATTGTACATATTGGAGTTCTGACAAAGGCCAGATTCTCCATTCAAGATATGAGTGTATGTAGCTAAAGTGCTCTCGATCTCCGCTGGCTTTATTACCAGTGATGCTATTGAGAGAGTAGCGCAAGGTTCTCCTGAAGTTCCCTTGCCTGATTGTATATAGGTATGCATGTGTTTTTTTTCTTAGTTTTAATTTTCTTATTTTTAGGTTATTTTATTTTATTATTTATTGTAGTAATGCAATATATATATATATATATATATATATATATATATATATATATTGCACTTACATATATTTATCCGCACCTGTCAATTATAACTATTGACAATCAGCAGATGTGCTGGCACAGTCATGAGAAGAAAAAAATAAATAAAAAATAAAATAAAGAGGCTTGATAGGCATGAGGAACAGCAATACCCAGCGGCATCCTTTCCATGGGTTTTACTTACTTACAAACAATTACGTAAGTAGGTACCTCATTCAGACCCTTTTCAGCCGTCTTTTGGAGTTCTCCGGCATAATAGTCGTGGCCATTTCTTTAATCAGCTGGTTGGAGTGTCCATGTAATTTATTATGAAATCGTTTGTAGTAAGTTCGTATGTGTTTATTGATCGTTGGCATGTGTAATCCAATGTGTAAAGTGTTATTATTCACGTACCAGGGTGCTTGAGTAATTAGTCATAGTATCTTAGACTGAAAAGTTTGAAGTCGCTTTATGTGTGTTGGTTTTGCAATGCCATATATTTGTAGTAGACCTGGGCACTCTTGAAATAATTAATTTCTGTAATAATTCACATGGTTATTCCACGAATGAATTATTTCGGGAATAACGGTTATTTCTGAAATAATATTTCAAACAGTCAACGAAATAATCTCGATGGAATAACTCTGAATTTATTTCTGAAATAATTATTTCACTATTTTAACATTCTTTGGAATAATGTAAATTATTTCGAAATGAATTATTTCTGAAATAAATTATTTCATAACTATTATTTCAGAATTATTTATTTCATAAATAAATTATTGCATAAAATCAAGAAATAAATATTTCAGAAATAACATTGTTCTGAAATAACATAAAAAAATTACCAATATGCACCATGTTTTCGGGGGCGCTTTTTATGAAAATACTGTCGAATTTGAGATTGCGCCACCCCCTCCTCACCCCCCATCAACTTTTTGTAACTTTTTGGATTTAATCCATATCAGGGTCGACTATTATGTTTTCGGGGGCGCTTTTTATGAAAATACGGTCGAATTTGAGATTGCGCCACCCCCCCCCCACCCTCTCACATCAACTTTTTGTAACTTTTCTGAAATAATCGATATCAGGGTCGAATATTATGTCTTCGGGGGTGCTAATTATAAAAATAATGTCGAATTTGATATTGCACCACCCCCTCCCCACCCCCCATCGACTTTTTGTAACTTTTCAGATATAATCGATATCAGGGTCGACTATTATGTTTTCGGGGTAGCTTATTACGAAAATGTGGTCTAATTTGAGATTGCGCCCCCTCCTGCCCCCCCCAATCGACTTTTAGTAACCTTTCGGATTTAATTGATATCAGGGTCGCCTATTATGTTTTCGGGGTAGCTTATTACGAAAATTCGGTCGAATTTGAGATTGCGCCTCTCCCTCCCCCCCAATCGACTTTTAGTGACTTTTCCGAAGTAATCGATATCAGGGTGGTCTTTTTTTTTTTTTCTCTATTTTTGGGATATCTTTTTCAAATTCTACCGTATTTTCTTAATTAGCTACCCCGAAAACATAAAAGTCGACCCTGATATCGATTGAATCTGAAAAGATACAAAAAGCTGATGCGCTAATCTCAAATTTGACATTATTTTTATAACTAGCGCTCCCGTAAACATAATAGTCGACCCTGATATCGATTATATCTGAAAAGTTACAAAAAGTCGATGGGGGGTGGGGAGGGGGTGGTGCAATATCAAATTCGACATTATTTTTATAATTAGCGCCCCCGAGGACATAACAGTCGACCCGGTCGATCGGAATGATTATTTCAGATTTCACATTATTCCTGAAATAATCATTTCAGATATCATTATTCCTGAAATAATTTATTCCCGAAATAATCATTTCGGAAATAATGGTCAGGTTATTTCATGAAATAAATTATTTCGGAAATAACTATCGAGGTTTATTTAGGGATTTATTCCGGGAATATTTTTCAAATAAATTCTGCCCAGGTCTAATTTGTAGTCCATAAGTCCAGAGAGGTTTTAATAGGTATGTATAAATATTTAATTTCTGTCTTGCTTTTAATTTATAATGTCATTCTTAATAATGAATGCAATAGTTTTAATCTGTGATTTAATGATGCACGTTTTTTCTTTACATGTGGACCCCATGTCATTCTTCTGTCAAATCTCAGGCCTAGGTATTGTACTCTATCTGTTTGTGGAATCGGTATGTTGTGACTTTTGATAATTTATTTGAGTTTTCCATAGTTTACACCAATCGTTTATTTTTTGTAAGTGATGTTGTAGGTTAAGTGATGCCTGTGTAGGATTATCGTATCTAGTAATGATAGCAGTAGTAGGTTTCTGTAAGTGTGTGGATACTTTATGGAATGTCATGTGTGTATGTTATGTACAGAAGTGGGGCTAAGATTGACCCCTGAGGTACGCCAGCTAAAATAAGTCGAATTGAGGATATACCTGAACCGTGTCGAACGGAGAAAAATCTGTCTGAGAGAAAGGAGTGAAGAATTAAGTAGTAGGTTGGTGTAAGTATGGTCTTGACTTTGAAGAGAAGCCCCTGATGCAAAAGCTTGGGCCCTTTTCGAAAGCTTGGGCGACATCCAGAAATACTGCGGTTGCATATAGTTTTCGCTCTAGTGCTGTCGATATGTAGTCAGTTACCCTGTGTAATTGTTGTGTTGTTGAATGTAATTTTCGAAACCCGAATTGATGGTCAGGAATAATCTGTTTGTCTGTTAATATATGTAATAGTCGTTAGTATAATAGTTTTTCTAATAATTTAGAACACACTGGAAGCAAACTAATCGGTCTATATGAAGAAGGATTGTTAGTTTCTTTGTCTGGCTTTTTAAGCATGGTTATATGAGAGTATTTCCATTGTATTGGAAATTTTGTGGTCCAAAGAATGCAATTGAAGATTGTTGTGAGAAACACTGAGCTTTCCTTGGCATTTGATGGGGCGCCTCAGCATTTATAAGTCATGACCAGGGGTTTTTATTTTGGGTAAATGTCTAATTTCTTGTGCAACTGGTGATGGTGTGAAAGAAGGTGGTAGTGTGAGCTGTAGTGGTATGACTAAGTTATTTTGTACAAAAATATCATGTTCTGTATTAACGAAGTCCGTATGTGATTTAAAAACAGAGGAAAGATGAGTAGCAAAGAGTTCAGATCTTTCTTCGTCCGAAACAGCCCAAGAACCATCCTCTCTTCGTAGGGGTGCTGACACCTCTCGATGCTTTAAAAGATTCTTTGTGTGTCTCCATAAACTTCCATCGTCCGTCGAAAGGTTGTTAATAAAATTTTCGTAGTTTGTGCTTTTGAATTTTTGAATATGTCTTTTAAGTTCGTTGTTCAATTTGTTAAAAGTTTGTCTGTCTGACGGAAGTCTATTAGTCTGCCACACTTTACGAGCTCTTCTCTTTGCCCTGATTAAGTCCCTTCTGTACATAGGATAATGGGGCAAGTTCACTGATTTTGGTGACCTAGATGTTGATGAGGACCATGCTGCATATTGTATACTTTTTATAAAAGTTTCAACGGCTTCTTCTAGTTCCCGTTGATTTTTAATTGAATCTGAAACAGAAATATTGGTGTTCAAATGGTCTCTATATGCGTCCCAGTCCATGCAACCTGTTATGAGTTTAGGTCTCTTTTGAGCTTCAGAAGGCGCGTCGAAGAGAACTATGTGCACCGAGGAGTGATCAGAGCAAAGATCGGAGCTTGTATTGACGGCAAAAGGTACGATTCTAAGTCCTTTTGTAATAAAGAAATCAAGTAAGTCGGGAGTTTTGCTTCTGGAGGTGGGGCAATAAGTGGGTGGATTTGGAGTTATTGAGTCTAATGAAAATTCATGGAGGACAGACCAGAGATTTCTGCCTCTTGGAGTAGACAACTTTGAACCCTAGCCTTGGTGCTTAGCATTATAGTCTTCACCTGCTTCTTCCGAGGCGTTTGAAGAACTCAGAAAACATCGTGGATGTAAGCTTGAACCTAGGGGGACAGTACACTGAGGCAAATGTTATAGTGTAGTGTTTTGTGCATAATGTTATTCCTGTTGATTGTATGTCGGGTGCAATGGGTAAGTCTATGGGATTATGTTTTAGTGAATTTTTTACGAGTATCGCTGTTCCTCCATGTGCAGTTTTGTCTGGGCGATCAGTTCTATAAATAGAGTAATCCTGGATGTAAATTTTTGATCGATGTGTCAGATGTGTTTCAGTAATAAGTGCAACGTCAATCCGTTTTTCGTGCAAGTATAAGTCAAGTTCAGTACTGTGTTATGTCAGTCCGTTGGTATTCCACAAAATAACAGAGAATCCACAGTTAAATTATTGTGGGACATAATTAGGGCACCAGACCTGTGTAAACTGTGATAGCTGTTGAAGAAGAATGAAAAGGGACTGCATTAAGTGATTTAACCCATTAATTATTATTTATTGTATATACTTTTGATTATTATTTTGCATCTATTTATTTTATATTTTTTGTACATATAGTGTGAATGTTATCCAACCTCACTATAACAAATGTTCAAGAGACAGATTGTTGTAATACTCAATAAATAAAAACATAAAAAATAAATAAATAAATATTTTATATAATTAATTTTTACATGATTATTATATTTAGCCTGAGGAAGGAGCTAAACAGGTAGCAAGATAAAAAAAAGAATTATATACAGGAGGACGTATTTTTATTGATTTTATTCTTTGTTTATTACTATATCTGTTAGATGTTTCGAGAAATGTTCTTCCCATCGTCAGGAACATATAATACTATTAAAAGTTGACCTTTTTATTTTATAGGATAAAGGAGCACAAATAAATAAATAAAAATATAAAAATTCCCGTACAATTTCCAGTTTGAGAAATTCCCGTACGATTCCCGGTTTTCCAGATAGCTGGACACCCTGATCAAACGCATCCAACCCTTCCAGTGAAAAGCCTTTCCAACAATATTCGATGCTCATTTCTATGTAACCAACAAAATCCTACATAATGACATCAACATCCAATTTGTCCTAAAGCTTAATCCAGAATAATTCTCCAAATTTCACCAGAACCTTACTTATCATCTAAATCCTCAAGCACCAAATTCTCTAAAGATGGGTGGTGCATGATAGGGATATGCACCACCCATCCTTAGAATCAGTGCCACCGTGACCTTATGTAGATTGTATTTATTGGCGTTCTGGCAATGGTCAGATTCTTCCCTCAAGACATGAGTGTATGTGGCTAAAGCACTCTCGATCAATCTCAGCTGGCTTTAGTAGCAGTGATGCGATTAAGAGAGCAGCGCAGGGTTCTTCTGGAGTCGTGCTTTTACCTAAATAGTTGGAGGGACAAGCCTGCCTCGGGGTTTCCTCGCCTGATTGTAAATAGTCTGCATAAGTATGCATGTGTTTTTTGCTTTCTTTTAATTTCCTTAGTTTTAAATTATTTTATTTATTCAATTTACTTTTTATTCTTATTTATTGTTATTTTGCTTCTATTTGTAGCTAAAGTTCTCTCGATCAATCTCCGCTGGCTTTAGTACCAGTGATGCGGTTGAGAGAGTAGCGCAGAGTTCTCCTGAAGTTCCCTTGCCTGATTGTATATAGGTATGCATGTGTTTTTTTGCTTAGTTTTAATTTTCTTATTTTTAGGTTATTTTATTATTTATTGTAAATACTTTTGATTATTATTTTGCTTCTATTTATTTTATATTTTTTGTGCATATAGTGTGAATGTTATTCTACCTCACTATAACTAATGTCCAAGTTACAGATTGTTCCAATACTGAATAAATAAAGAAGAGCAGACTCATTATTTTATCTCTACGTTCTAGCTATCTTATGGAGTATTTGAGGATTTTTTATGCACATGTTACGTTTTTTACTGCAATTCTACGGTTTTTCATTGGATTTTATATGGCATATTCTATGGGTTTTTACTGCATAAATATCCGGGTTCTGCTCATAACCAATGTTTCCTTTACAAATAACGAACAAATGATTCTATTAGGATGGAATTCACATTATTTCAAATGCATGAAAAAAAAGTAGTCCAGGCCAAGTTAAAGTAACTCCACAGAAAATGCACTGTAGAAGGATACCCATCCAGGTATATCACTTTCAGGAAGCTTTTTCTCAGAAAACGTAGCGTTGTTACCGAAGCGTAACTCTTATGAGAACAAATGAGTTCATCTAGTCCAGTCAGCATGTCTTTAATAATGTTCTAATACAAGAATTTAATAACAGCATTAAGAATTTTTTTAATAATATGCAATCTTGATAGGCAACTAATAATATTTAAGGTGTGTACGTACTCAAAAATCAGTATTTTGTATACAATTTTTAGGAATATTAAAGTTTTGCTAAAATCTTAATGAGTTAATGACTAACTAATCGCATATTCATGTTTCAATAAAAATTATGACACAATTATGTATCGAATTCAGTTCTAAGACGATCTATGTGATTAAAAAAAACAACAGAAAAATATTTATTTATTTATTTATTAATTAAAAATAAAATCAAGCATGAATATTTTAAATCAGATTAAAGGCGTTCCTATGATCTTATTTGAGCTATAATTTCAGGAGAAAATGTAACGAAAAGATCCATGAGTTAAAAAAATTGTATACCTCTTATTATTTTTTTTTCGTACGGGGAGAGGAGTAGATCGAAAATTGATTTTACTTAGATAACAAGACTGGAAAATTGATTAATATAAGACAATAATTATTAATGTCATAGTACATATGATTATGTGGGCGGGGTGGCCGAATGGGATAAGGCGTGTGCACAGCAATATGATATATGATACAAACGATAAAAATTAGTCACGAATTCGCGTCCCAGTGCTGGGGGTCTTTTAAATCCCCGTCAACATCCTCTGGCCCGGGAAAACCCCGTATAGACTTAAGGACGAGAAAGAGGAGGACACAAAAAAAATAAGTACAAAGGATTATTCTTTGACTATTAGCAAGTCCTTAAACAACACAGTTCAAGATCAGATATCGAGAGCATTATTTGTTTGTAATGAAGCAAGTAAAGAGAAAAACGCAACCATCTTAATTTCCAGTACCTTTTCTTCGTCTGTGGAAGGAGGAGACTCAGGTTGGCCGAGGACTTGGTACCAAGGTGCTTCCCCATTCCAAGGCTCCGGACTCTCGGAGTTACCGCTGCTTGAACTAGTCATGCAAATCAATTTCTGGACCACGGTTCCACAGACCTCTATACTCGGAAAAATCTCATGATAGCTGAAATCTGAAGACATCTTCTGATCATTATAGGGTCCGGCCATAGCTCACCTCCCGTTGTTACTAGTCAACTGGAGTAAAGAAGCCAGGCTTCGACCATGCTAAAGGCAATGTAACATTTAAAGGTCAAAAGTGGCGCACTATCTGGCAAATGTCAATAAATATCATTCCTTTTAGGTGTAGGCTCCTTTCATTATTATTCCTCCTCTCATTTATGAAGAAGACGAGCCACACTATGCATTGCATGAGTGCTTAAGAGATTACCAAGTTTCAATTATACCATTTCAGGTACTTAAACTGGATCATTATAAAACAGTGAATCAATTCATCAAGGTAATTAAACAATAATACAGTTTAATTTTGATTTATCAGTTGGCATAAATTTAACAAGCATCGAGTGCATAGAAGAAAAGTGTAAGTCGGTATTTGTAATCAAGTTCAAAGTTCACGGATATGATGAAAGTTGTAAAATTCTCCAAGCATTCATGCCTGCTCAGTCCATAAGGTGAGTTCAATTGAGCTTAGCATGCATGCATACTATTTTCAATCATACAGTGAAAAATCCATGTTAAGGTCCCAAATAACAGATATTTGTTTAATATATTTAGATAAACAAATGACTTTTTTAAGTGTCACTATCTTGTTATCCGAGAATTACAAAAATAAAACAAACGTATTTTCTATTTTGATTTTGTCAGTTTATTGCAGATCATACGTTTAAATATCGTGATATAAATTAAACGTTAAAGTACCTCAACTACTTAAGGTCGAAAAATATATTCGAGCTTATATTAATTTTACGTTTCATTTGTTTAGGTTACAGTCAGCATCAAAACATGACATTTTAAAAATCAAATTTTGTTGTAATTTTTACACATTTCTAAGGATCTCTTCTCTTACTCCTTAAAGTACTGAAGCTGTTGCGGTGAAGATTGAGAATTGAAAATATTTCGGTTGAAGCAACTGACGAACTTATTTCACTTTAGGTTTTTTTTTTTTTTATGTGGACGCCCATTAAAATTTTCGTTGGCCTTTATTTTCCCCCCAAAAAATTTAATCATGTTAAAAAACATTAAATCTAAGCTCAGTTTACTTATAAGGGTCAGATTCAATAATTTAAAAAATGAATATTTATAAAATTCATAATTTTATGCCATTGACGAATTTGATGAAAAAAAAAATCTTTTTCTACGACTTTCAATACTTCACAAAAAGGGGGTGGGGGAAGTTTTACAACATCTTTTGAGGTTGTTTTTTTTTATAAAAATTCAATATTTTTATTTCACAAAAATTCGCGGGTCATAATTTTTCATAATCATAACCATATAATACAGGGTGTCTTAGTTGTTAATGGCTAAACTCTGTGGATTGATTCTAAACAAAATTTTCAACAAAAAAGTTCATTTGATGCATAGACCGATTCCGAACAGAAAATAAGTTAAGACCAATGTTGTGTTTTTCTTTAAGGTAGTCACGGTTTTAATTTAATAATAAGTAATTATTCAAAAACTATTAAATTCTAGGTACACTATCGTAAAGTGAACATCTTTTTGAGAAAACAGTTATTAAATTTACTTTATTTATTTAGAAATATAATAATCTGTCACGTGGACAATAATTAGTTACATTTGAACACATTCACACCGTATATACAGAAAACATAAAATTAACAAAAGTGAAATAATAACTAAATAATGATTAAAAACTATGTAAAATAAAAAATAAAATAACCTAAAGATAAGTAAATTAAAAAAAATAAAAAACACAGTCATACTTGTATATAATTAGGCAGGGAACCCCAAGCCAGGCTTCTCCCTAATACTATAGAAGGAAAAGCAGGACTACGAGAGATCCTTGCGTTACTCTCTCAACCCCGTCACTGGTGCTAAAGCCAGTGGAGTTTAAGCGAAAGCGCTTTAGTCACATACAATCATGTCTTGAGTGCAGAATCTAGCCATTGACAGAACTCCAAGACATATACACTGACAGGCAAAACATTCCACCCACTTGATTTTTTCATGTTTTAATCTAAAAATAACAGCCAACAACCATACAATACTAAAGCTATATACTCCAATAGTGAAGCTACACAACGTTTATGCCCGCAACAAGTTCAGCGCTAACAGTTTTATTTTTTATCTTATGAGTTGGGTTCGAGGCGTTGACAGGGACACACATCGGCTCTACGTTGACGTCACTAGTGATTTTTTTTTTCGTCCAACCAAGCTGAGATTTTGCATGAGGGCAGAGCCGTATGCTGGAGACCGGTTTCAGAAATTTTGCAAGTATCGAATGCAAATCTTGGCCAGGATGAAACGGCAAAGAACTCGGTGAACTTGCGGGACCGGCTGCTTATTTATTTATTGCATTTTCGCCTATTGCTATAAATTTATTTAAACAGCATATTGACGCACACATGTATTTCTTATGTATTTAGTTTTTCTTGATGTATTTATTTATTTTGATCTATAAATAGTATTTTTAATCTATTTGTATAATTTATTTATATAATTTTAATTTATTCACATTAATTAATCTATTTATATTTAATTTATATAATCTATTTATATATTATATATCAATAATATATATATATATATATATATATATATATATATATATATATATATATATATATATATATATATAAGTTAAACGTTGCGGGCTTTAAACACTTAAAAAAAAGAGTAAAGGTTCAACAAATAACACGCATGAAGTCAGAATCAAGACTACTTTATTCCTCCTTATAATCCTCTATATATACATTCTAAGTTGTTTACATAAATGCTTTTGGTATTAAAGCTAATACTGTCCCGCTCCGTACCTTAACTTATATTTATATATTATATATCTATTTATTAATCTGTTTATATAATTAATCTTTTTATTTAATTTTAACCTACTGATATAATTTAATTTTTATATATGTTTTAAATATTTTTAAACTATCTATATAATTTTAACATTATTTAATCTGTCCACATAATTTTAATCTATTTATTTAATTTTAAGTTATTGACTTCATTCTATATGTATATACACTGACAGGCAATAAATTCCACCCACTTGTTTTTTCATGTTTTCATCTAAAAATATTTCTGCTTTGGATTGGTCTATTGTTTTTAATGAATAAATACGTAATCTTTTAGTTTGTTTTCAATTAGGAATGTTAATATAAAGGACAATAACCCTTAATCCCTAATTCAATGAAATGATTATAGATTCCAATGTTTACTTTCTATGGAATCAAAATATTTATTCAGTATCATTAGTTCAGTGCCGTTTCTTGCAGCACATTTCTTAGCCTTCGGCTTTTAAATTTTTTCAATATTAAGTTTAAAAATGCCTCTTAGTGCTGAGGATGTTGCGCGTCGTGTGGCACTTATTGATGATGGACGTTCCATTAGATATGCAGCCAATGCCATCGGAGTTCCATATGAAACTTTACGAGACGCCGTCAGGTGTTTTCGGGAAACTGGTTCTTACAATAGAAGGCCCAGTTCTGGACGGCCTAGGGTAACATAACCGGTTTTTGACTTTGAGAATTTTACGAAACCGGAACCTTACCGTTGTTCAAGCGATTCATCAACTCGGAGAAGTTCGAGGTGTGCACATTTCTGAACGTACCGCTCGGAGAAGATTAAATGAGTATGGAGTAATGGCTTTTCGTCCAGTAAGAGGACTAGAGTTGACCAGAACTCACAGAGTATCACGGCTCATTTGATCTTCTCCGAGCGGTACGTTCAGAAATTTGCACACCTCAAACTTCTTCGAGATGATGAATCGCTTGAACAACAGTAAGGTGCCGGTTTCGTAAAATTCTCAAAGTCAAAAACCGCTCATCCCGTGGTTCTATTACACTAGGCCGTCCAGAACCGGGCCTTCTATTGTAAGAACCAGTTTCCCGAAAACGCCTGACGGCGTCTCGTAAAGTTTCATATGGAACTCCGATGGCATTGGCTGCATATCTAATGGAACGTGAAACGGAATTAAGAGATTTGCATTGTCTGTCATATACAGGTCAAAAGTTGTCACATTAATTGTTAGTGGATACTGTTTCATCAGAAATCATACACTGAATTCATCAAACTATTCACTAATTTAATTTTCTAAAAGGTTACATGATGATTTTTCGGAATAAACGAACGATAGATACCTAAATATTTAAATATAATGTCAGATCTAGAGGTATTAAACAACAGTAAATATATTTAAGGTTATAAACGTATGAAATACTTTTATATTTCACTTCTTCTTCCACACAAGTACAATGAAATAGTAGTGGGTACTATTGGAATATCAAATAGGAAAGATTCATCAAATTATTCACTAATTAAATTTTATAAAAAGGTAGATGACAATATTTCGGAATAAACGGACGTTTATACCTAATTATTTAAATATAATATTAGATCTAGAATTATTAAAGTACAGTAAATGTATTTATGGTTATAAACATATGCTTTATACATCCATGAAATGATTTTATATTTTATTTCTTCTTTCATACAGGTACAATGAAATAGTTTTTTAAACAATGTCATTGCTTAGATTAGGTGGATTTTAAATGTGTTTTTCAAACTTAAAAATATTTTAAAAGGATATATTTAGTTAGTAAATTTCAATTCATTTCCTTGAAAACATGTGATTTACGTTAAATATTATTAGTTTTCAAAAATTATTATTTATAATTTTGTTGCCACTCTCCGTTACTTTCTACAACTTTCTAGATTAGATATTGTTTTTTTTCTAAAATTCCCCGCTTTCCAAAGATATATTATACCTATGTCTTCTGACTAGTCATAGCGGAGATTCATTTTTATTTTCATCATTATGTTTTCTCTTTTATTCAATTGTCAAATTCTTTCAAAAGTTATATTTATCATTTTTTCCTAATTCTTAATAATGAGAGATAGTTAATTATTTTAAATAAACCATATTAAAGGTACTTTAGAGGAATACGCATATGGACATTGGACATTTAAGCCCTGTAAAGTGACATCAACGGGGATAAGACATAAATGATATTAAAGACCGCTTAATTATACAATGATACACCGAGTTTAATAAAAATCATTGGAGCCCTTTTCGAGAAAATTGTAAAAATGTGTTTCACCGTTGATATAAAGTGGCACTTCCGGTAGGCAGATTTTAAGGAAAAAGATGCTGTCACATCTAAGGCATATACCTATCTTAAATACGTAATATCAGTTTCGTACAACTTTTCGTTTTCGAGCTAGGGTGTTCACATTAACACAGACGCTGTTTCCGAACTTGGTTATTTGGACTCAGGGTACCCCAAAATTTGTATTTCCGTTTAAAACTCAGATTAAAAAATGTTCACGATCGCAATACATACCCTTACTATATATTACATATATACGTAAGTGAAAATAATAACTGACTCACAGGCGTTGATGACCCTAGGGTTTTCCGCCTTAAAACCTAAACAAACAAACATCTTAATAAAGTTCTGCGCATGCGCTAGATTTAATTTGCCACGTTGTACATCGTCTCCTACAGTTCTGATTTTTTAAGTGAAAAAGTTTTTTTTTTTACTTAAAAACTAGTAACGCTGACATCAATACAGCAGCAACAACAATGGACTTATACCACAGTGAGTAGTGTTGATATTTACTGTGTACTTCTATAGACAGTGAAGCCAGTATCCGAGGTGCCTTATCGCTATATCGCCATTATCTGCTACGTCTGAGACTCCCCTCTCTAGCAGTCGTGGCTTTGCCACGGAGCAGGTCGGATCTGCGCTCGTCGTTTCTCAAAGATTAAGGACACGCAGACGAAGTTTTATTTATTTTTTCTAGATGCGATACATTCATCAAGTGATGTCCACTAAGAGGTCTCGTTCTGTTAGCTCCACCCCTCGTAACGCACCACCAAAACAAAAAACTCGTCGCAGTAAGCGATCGACACCCCCCGGAACTCCTCCAGCCAAAATTCAAGAATCCACACCTCAACCACGACCAATTACATCTTCACAACAAATGGTCTCTGAATCTCCTTTTTTTACACCCAACCCATACCAGGTGCTTCAAAACGACAGAGGGATGATGGATTCTGCACCGATACCTAAAGAACCTTGTCAAAAATATTATAAACTTTCAATTATTGTGTATACAACTAAATAAAATCTATCCCGATAACTTTTGATGCCTTAACAGGACTAGTGACCCAAAAATAACGCCGGTCACAGCTAAAGCCTATCGAAAAATAATCAAGTATTTAACTGAAACAGGTGCGGATTTTCACACATACCAGCTGAGCGAGGATAGATCATTACGAGTGGTGATAAGAAACTCACACTCCTCAACCACAACTGAAGTTATCAAGGATGAGTTAACGGCGATAGGATTCAATGTTCGCCAGGTAACAAACGTTCTGAAAGAAAATAGAGACCAGCTAGGAGTAAAAACTAAAATTCCACTGCCCTTGTTTTTTGTGGATTTGGAGCCAACACAAGGGGTGGAAAAAATATACAATATAGATCGACTCTATTATACCATTGTAAAGGTTGAAAAACCATATCCAAAAAAAAAGAAATCGTCCAGTGCCACAATTGTCAGGCATACGGCCACACTAAGTCATATTGCCACCACATGCCGCGCTGAGTGAAGTGCGGCGAGTCTCACAAATCTGGTGAATGTACCAAATCAATAAAAGATCCTGCAGTCTGCGCCCTATGCTTGGCAAATCATCCGGCCAACTATAAAGGTTGCGAAATCTACAAAAACCTCAAAGCTAGATACAAGCCACGACGCTACACCTAAACAAAGAAGAAGATCCGCTAAAATCGTGGACTCTGCTAAGTGGTGCTGAAGTTTCCTTTGCTAAGTTACTCGGAGGTAGAGGCCTGACTAATGAATGTGAGTCCCTGCCGTAACAACCAACTCAATCCCTACCTCGTAATGTATTTAATCCTCAATAACCTAACCAATGTCAAATCCCTCACATTCCCCCACCTTCTAATGCCACAGATCTTACTAGTGTATTGACATCCTTCCTAACCGAATTTAAATCCCTTGTCAAGCCACTGATATCACTTCTTACAAACCCAGTATCTCATCTCATTCCTCCTTAAAAAAAATCTTTAAATGACTTCCATCAAACCCATTTCCATTCTCCTATGGAATGCGAATGGTGTTAGAAATCACACAGACGAACTAACAGCCTTGCTAATAGACAAGAACATTGATGTAGCCCTAATTACAGAAACTCGACAGACCAAAAAACAGCTTTTGAAAATACCACAGTACTTAACGTATCGAACAAACCATCCTGACGGTAGAGCACATGGCGGTACTGCTGTCATCGTACATCAATCCCTCTCTCATCACATACTCCCATTGCCTAATCACGATTTCCTACAATCCACTGCAGTTGTAACCAAAACCTTTTCCTTTCCCGTCACCATTGCATCAGCATATTGCCCTCCTAACCTTTCCATCTCAAATGTCCAGTTCACCTCTCTCCTAAATTCCTTAGGACACCACTTCATCCTGGGTGCAGACTTAAACGCCAAGCATCAACAATGGGATTGAATAACCACAAATTCTCGTGGTCAAACATTGCTGTCTGCACTCAATTCCCAATGTTTTACCCTAGTTCCTCCCAATTCACCTACATACTGGCCCACTGACCCTAATCGTAATCCCGATATCCTCGATTTCTTTATCCACAGAGGTTTAGGTACCCTCCACCATTCCCTTGCACATCTTTATAAGCTCTCCTCAGACCACAGCCTATTAATATTCCAAGTATCATTAGCTCTTATTCCTAAACCCTCTCCACCATCCTTCATCAGAGGCCCAGTTAACTGGAAACTCTTTCATCAAATCCTATCCGATAAAATTGACCTCAGAGCAACCCTGAAAAACTCCGAAGACCTGGACAATGCTGTTCATTCCTTTAAGACTAAAATCCAGGAAGCAGTCTGGACGGCTTCTTCTCCTGATCATTCCTAAAAAATCCTCAAGAAACCCAATTTAACTCAACACCTCCTTGACCTAATCTATATAAAACGCCGTGCCAGATTATTATGGCAACGTACCAGACATTCCGCCTACCGCCACTCCTACAATTATTACTGTAAAAAATTAAAACAAGAATTCGCCACCTTCAGATCCCGATCATTCAACTCCTACCTCACCACATTCTCTGTTCATGATCATTCCCTCTGGAATACCACCAAAAGAATCCTAAAATCCCATATTTCCCATTCCCTTCGTCGAGGTGATGGTACCTGGGCAGCGTCTGATGTAGCCAAAGCCGAAGAATTTGCCAAGTACCTTTCCTATACCTTCACTCCCCATCTAGAATCTCATCCTAACCACACAGTAAAAGAAGAATTCCTTTCTTCACCTATCCCACTCTCCTTACCACCTAAAGCAGTTAATCCCTCTGAGGTCAAATACCTATTACGCAAAATCACTCCTCGTAAATCTCCTGGGTCACAGGATCTGTGGGGTTAGATGGTCGTATTTCTAACCCCACAGATCCTACGACAACTACCATCCAATGCCATCATATTTCAAACCTATATATACAATTGTATTCAGTGAACTACCCACTTACCTCTCATAAGAGAAAAATAAAATAAAATCTTTCAAAACAATTTTATAAGATCCTCCTGAAAAGAATCCTACCCATAATAGAATCCCGAAACATCAATACCCATCAATTTGGACTCCGATCCCAGCATTCTATCGTCCAAAAAAGACTCCGAGTTGTTGATCACATATCCTCAGCCCTAGAAAACAAGCAGTTTTGCTCGAGAGCATTCCTGGACACAGCGCAAGCTTTTGACCGGGTATGGCACGCCGGACTGTTCTTCAAGCTCAAATCCCATCTACCACAGTCCTTATAACTAATATTCCAATTATACCTCTCCGACCGCTCCTTTCGAGTTCGCTGTGGTACAAAATTTTCCAATTGTTACTCAATTGAGGATGGAGTTCCTCAAGGCAGCATCTTGAGAAATCACCTTCACACTCCGACGCAGTTTCTATCCACCAGTACACTTTAATTCCATTCAGCTTCCTTTCTCAGACACAGTCCGTTACCTTGGCTTTCTCTTAGACAGACGATTAACGTGGAACCCTCATACTAGACTTAAAAGACAGGAACTAAACCGACGATATGGCCAACTATACCAGCTACTAAACAGAAAATCTAAACTTTCCATTGAAAACAAGTTACTAATCTACAAAACAAAACTGAAACCTATCTAGACTTACGGACTTGAACTGTGGGGAACAGCAAAATTTTCTAACATCAAACGCATCCAATCCTTCCAAT
This sequence comes from Nezara viridula, assembly GCA_928085145.1. Taxonomy (NCBI): domain Eukaryota; kingdom Metazoa; phylum Arthropoda; class Insecta; order Hemiptera; family Pentatomidae; genus Nezara; species Nezara viridula. The sequence continues at coordinate 1,152,612 of OV725078.1, forward strand.
CCAAAGTCCTTCGAACAATAGTCGATGCTCCTTTCTATGTAACCAACGAAACCCTACACCATGACCTTAATATTCTATTTGTCCAAGACCTTATCCCATCCAAATTCTCCGAATTCCACAAGAACCTTACCCATTATCCAAATCCATAGGCACAATCTCTATTCAGCACCACCCATCCATATAATCCTCTAAGGAGATTAAAACGGCAGTGGCCCTGCGACCTTTTATAGTTTGGCAATGGCCAGATTCTCCACTCACGACATGAGTGTATGTGGCTTAAGCACTCTTGCTCAATCTCCACTGGGTTTAGCCCCAGTGACGCGGCTGAGAGAGAAGTGCAGGGATCTCCTGGAGTCATGCTTTTCCCTCCACAGTTGGAGGGACAAGTCTGGTTTGGAGTTCTCTCGCCAGATTGTAAATATTGTATGTAGGTATGTATGTGTTCTTTTTATTCATTTATTTTTAGGTCATTTTATTTTTATTTATTGTATATATATTATTTTTCTGTATAATTTATTTGATTTACTGTACATAGAGTGTGAATGTTATCTGTGAACACTATTATAAATGTCCTTGAGACAGATTGTAATATTTTTCAATAAATAAGTTTAAAAAAAAAAAGACAATACTAAAACCCATCTGGACATACGGACAAGAACTGTGGGGGACAACCAAATTTTCCAACATCAAACGCATTCAATCCTTCCAGTCCAAAGTCCTCCGTACAATAGTCGATGCTCCCTTCTATGCCACCAATAAAACTCTGCATAATTACCTTAATATTCCATTTATTCTTGATCTTATCTCAGACAAATCCTCTAAATTTCATCAGAACCTTACCCATCACCCTAATCCCGTAGCACAATCCCTATCTAGCACCACTCATCCCTACAATCCTCCTCCTCATCATCATCATTGAATGGCTCTACAACTCTTGAAGAGTCAAGGCCTCCCGCAATTTCAACCGCCAGTCCTCTCCAAGTAATGCTGCTGCCTTCCAGTTTTGGACTCCAAGGATACTTCAGGCGTCGGCTTTCACTCCATCAGCCCATCTGAATCTCGGTCTGCCTACACGCTTTGTGGCGAAGATTGGCTCATCCACAACTTCCTTAGCACATGTTGTTCAGACATACGGAAAATGTGTTATACAATCCTCCTCGCAGGCTAAAACGGCAGTGGCCCCGTGACCTTTTGTAACATGTATATATTGGAGTTCTGGCAATGGCCAGATTCGCCACTCAAGTCATGAGTGTCTGTGGTTGTAGCGCCCTTACTCAATCTCTGCTGGCTTTTAATACCAGTGAAGTGGTTGAGGAAGAAGCGCAGAGATCTCCTGAGGCCTCGCTTTCCCTCCACATGTGGAGGGACAATTATGGTTCGGAGTTCCCATGGCTGACTGTAAATTGGTATGCCTGTGTCTAAGATGTTTATTTTCATTATTATTTTTTTTAAAGATAATTTTAATTCTATTTTATTCATTTATTTTTATTCTATTATTACTATTATTTATATTTTCTTCCTTTACTATGAAATTTTATTTTGTTCTTATTTAGCTTTACATTATTTTGAAATTACCTTATTTATTTATTTTTGTTTTTAATTTGTAAATATGGTGTGAATGTGCTCTCAGAACTCTATAATAAATGTCCTTTATTGAGACAGATTGTAATATTTATCAATAAACAAATAATCCAGTTAAAAAATAATAAACTGATATGCTGAGTTTAAACAAAATTGTTAGAGACATTTTTGAGAAAATCCTAAATTGATGTGTTAAATCGATTATATTAAGTACCTCTTCCGGTTTGCCGATTTTGACGAAAATGTTGCTGTAACATCGCAAGCATATAAAAATCATAAATATGCAATTTCACTCTCATATGACTTTTCATTTTTGAGCTAGACTGATAAAATGTACATACAAACACAGACCATTTTGCGCGACTTGATTATTTGGATTCAGGAGACCTCATAACATGTATTTTCCGTTGAAAACTCAGACTCGAAAATGTTCACCATCGAAATACTTACACATACTATATATTGCATATAGTAAAGTAAAAAATAAATGATTACTTATTTTTATGAAACTTAATATTTTGTTTATTTAGAAATATTACATTCTGTCACATCAAGGACATTTATAATAGTTTTTGTTAACTAAAACAAGGGACATTTTATATGATAACTACATTTTGCATTATTTAAAGTTTTGAATTTTAGTTCGAAGTACATAAATTTCATTCGACATTCAGAATATTTTTTGTCATACTAATTCAAGCTTTCTAAACAAATATTCGATATAGAAAAATTTACTTCGTTATATGATATTCAAAATTTTGTTACCATTTTTCAAAATGAATTTTAACAAAATCTGTGTAGCATATTTTTTTCGATGAGTTTTTTGTTTTGTTTCTTGGTCGGACACTTTATCGGCTCTCCCCAATAGAGATCGGCTTTCAGCTCAGTACCATTCCGAAAAAAGACAAAAACATTTTTAACTTTATAATTCTCTGTAATCTATAATTCACATAACACGGCATAGAATGATTAAATTTCAAAGGGTTGATTTTTAAAAGACAGTACTCACACAACTTTCCTACCCATTTCAGAAAAGTTTTTGTATCTTTAAATATGTCCATTAAGAAACAAAAACTTTTTGCCATAGCCTAATTTTGTCAATAATTTCTGTTAAAAGTAGAGGAAATAGTGAAGCTTATGTGAAGCGGGCAACAGATTTTCTTACTTCCACTTAGTTTTCTTTTTACTTTCACTTACGTATATATGTAATATCTAATAAGGGCAAGTATTGTGATCGTGACAATTTTTGAATCTGCGTTTTCAACGGAAAAACACGTTTTGGGGTACCTTGAGTCCAAATAACCAAGTTCCAAAACAGGGTCTGTGTGCCGGTGTGTATGTGAACACTATAGCTCGAAAATGAAAAGTCGCACGAAACTGATATTACGTATTTAAGATATGTATATGCTTTAGATGTCCTAGCAACTTTTCCCTTAAAATCAGCTGACCAGAAGTACCACTTTAGAACAACGCTGAAACACATTTTTACAATTTTCTCAAAGACGGCTCTAACGATTTTGATTAAACTCGGTGTATCATTGTATAATTAAGTAGTCTTTAATATCATTTTAGTTTTATTTCCGTTGATGTCACTATACAGGGCTTAAATGCCCAATGTTCATATACGATCTATCTATCTATCTACGTGGTGCTACAACTCTGGGTGGGTCTTGGCCTCCTCAATGAGCCGCTGCCATTCGGCCCGATTTTGTGCTGCGACTTTCCAGCTTCTGATCCGTAGCAGGCTCCGTGCGTCCGCTGCCACTACATCAACCCATCGAAGCCTTGGCCTACCAGGCCGCCGCGTACCATGAAGGGCGGTGTCCACCACTTTTCTTGGAATTTCTTCCGCTTTCATCCTTGCGACATAAACAGCCCAACTGAGCCTCCCCAGTTTTATAAACTTTACAACGTCCATATCTCCGTAAAAGTCACAAAGCCTCCTGTTCCTCCATCCATCTCCATCTCTCACTGGGCCAACTATTCGACGTAAGATTTTTCTTTCGAAAATCAAAAGATTATTTTCATCACTTCTTGAGACAGTCCAGGGTTGGGAAGCATAGGTAAGAACTGGGCGTAATGGATCTGCTGCGGAGAGTTTTCAGTAAGACAAAATATGCCCTATTTGCTGACACCAGCCTCTTGGAATGTGTAAGGGCCCTTACAACACTCAGTTTCTTGTCGCCACCAGTCCCTGTGAGCATATATTTCGTTTTTCCTCGTTTATGGCCAATCCCATGGCTGAAGCAGCGTCCATAAGTTTCCTAAACTAATGCCGATCGTGTCCTGGCCACGATATCCAGATCGTCAGCGTATCCCAATATCTGTAGAGTACGGATGAATATCGTGTGGTCTGTCTGGATTCCTCAATCCCGCACAGCTTTCTCCAGTGCAAGATTGAAGAGGAGACAGGCCAGTCCATCACCCTGTCTCAATCCTTTGTTAGAGGGAAATGCTTCAGAGCAGTCAGACTGGATCCGTATCTGACACCTTACATCTTTCATTGTCAACTTCAAGATACGTATCAGTTTGCATGAGATGCCCATTTCTCCCAACGCCTCATACAGCTTAGGTCGTATGATGCTGTAATATGGACTCTTAAAGTCGACAAAAAGGTGGTGTGTAGGAATTTTATATTCATGACTCCGTTCCAAAATTGTCGTAAGGGTGAACACTTGATCAACAGTGGATCTGCCTTTCCGGAAGCCAACTTGATATTTCCCGATTTCCCGTTACGCAAATGGGGTAAGTCTGCTGAAAATGATATGCGAGAGGATTTTATAGGCACAAGACAACAGGGCTATGCCACGGTAGTTCGTGCAATCAGGTTGATCTCCTTTCTTATGGCGAGGACATATTACAGCATTAGTCCACTGTCGTGCACTCTTTCCTGATCCCAAATTGTCAGGACTATATCGGACAATGCTCTATGCAACTTATTGTTTTCCATGCGAAGGATTGCATCCATTACTTCCTCAAAACCCGGGGGCTTGATATCTCCAAGATTGGTAGGCATATCCTCTCCAGCAATGTCGCGTGCCTCTATATCTTCTATAACCGCTTCCTCATTTAATAACAAACGAATGTGTCTAGCCCACCGATCCAGTGTATTCGACTTATTGGTAAGCAGTGTTCCATCTTCTTTCATACATGTTTGTATCATAGGCTTAAAAGCGGCACGTCCACTATTGACCTTCTTGAAGAATTTCCTACTTTCTTTTACACTCCAATGGACCTCTATAGCCTCAAGCTCCTTTCTCATTCCTGAGGAATTTCTTCTGCAGCCTTCTTTTATTTCTATATTTCTCCGTGGCTCTCCTGGTGAAGCGCTTATTTAACATGTTCCAGTAAGCTTCATTCATCGCATCATTGACCAGCTTACAATCCATCTATCTAATCTAGTCTAACCATTTATCTCGACCCTCAAGAACCTCCTTCCCAAGGATTTGTTCTGCTCCGCCGTCCAAAGTTTTCTCAAAGTCCAAAGCCTTCTCCAGTTGGTCCCAGACACCCTGTACACTTACGACGTCAGCTACTCTGAGCCCGTCTCTCACCAATTCTTCCATTTTCTGATGAAATGCTTAGCAGCTTTCTGGGTCCTTCAGCTTTCCGATGTTCCACCTTTTGGACCTTTCAGTTCTGTGGCTCCTGACGGTGGCAATCCTGGCTCCAATTCTTGATATTACAAGGTAATGGTCAGAGCCAACATTTGCTCCCCTGTAAGTCCTACTATCAAGAAGATTAAATTTGTGACGTGCACTAATTAAGATATGGTTATGGATAACGTCATCGGGTGATTCTCATGTAACGTTATAAATCCGCCGCCCCGGGAACAGAGTACTCCCAATTACTAGATTTCTCGATGCTGCAAAATCAATGACCCTCTTGCTATTTTCATTGCTTCCCTCAGGCAAACTGAATGAGCCAAACGTGGGTTTATATGCATCTTCTGTTCCAATATTTGCATTGAAATCCCCCAGTAGGATTTTAATATCGGATCTGGAGCATGCATCAAAGGCTCGTTCCAGGGAATCATAAAAGGCGTCTTTCTCATCGTCGCTTGAGGCTTCTGTGGGTGCATGACAGCTAAAGAGCATGTAATTGTAGAAGGTTCCCTTGATACAGATAAAACATAGGCGATCATTAATAGGGTTGAATCCAATAACCTGTGTCTCATCCAACCTCTCACAACGAACCCAGTGCCAAATGAGTGATTCTTCTCGTGGCCGCTATAGTATATTGTATGGAATTTTTCTCCAACGCCCATGGCCGGTCCATCGGATCTCTTGAAGAGCGGTAATGTCTAGTCTGTATATGTCCAGTTCTGAAAGGAAGACTTGAAGCCCACCTGGTCTATATAAAGTTAAATGTTCCACATTCCAAGTCTCAAGTCCATTTGACGGTTTCCGTGTCTGTTACCATATGATCTGCCGGCTATTTCTCGTTGAGGTCTCGGGATGAAGAAGTTTCAGAGGGAAGGTTTATCAGCCCTCGCCCTCCTAGTCAGGTAGTGGGGCTGACTCCTCAGAGCCTCCTGACAAGCTCGTGGGCGAGATGTTCATATACCTTCCTCTAAAGTACCTTCAATATTGTTCATTTCAAATAATTAACTATCTCTCATTATTAAAAGTTACGAAAAAATGCTAAATATAACTTATGAAAGAATTTGATAATTGAATAAAGGAGAAAACAAATAAAAATGCTTATCCAGGCTGAAAATGAATCTCCGGAAATAATAGTCATAAGGTATGCGTATAATACTGTGTATATAATATATAATATCGTTGGAAAGCGGAGAATTCCCGAAAAAAATATATAATGTAGAAGGTAACGGAGCGTGGCAAAAAATTATTAATAATAATTCTTGAAAACTAATAATAGTAAGCTTGTTTTCAAAGAAATTAAATGAAATTTACTAAATAATTGGATGCATAAAGCAATGTTTATAACCTTGAATACATTTACTGTAGTTTAATAATTCTAGATCTGATATTATATTTAAATAATTAGGTATCAACGTCCGTTTATTCCGAAATATTGTCATGGAACTTTTTAGATAATTAAATTAGTGGATAATTGATGAATCTTCCCTTAGTGGTATTCCAACAGTACCCACTACTATTTCATTCTACTTGTGTGAAAGAAGAATTTAAATATAAAAATATTTCATGGATATGCTTATAACCTCAAATACTTTTGCTGTAGTTTAATAACTATAGATATGAAATTACATTTGAATATTTAAGTATCTATCAGCCGTTTATTCCAAAAAATAAAGTAACCTTTCAGTAAATTAAATTTGTGAATATTTTGATGAATTTTCCCTTTGTGAAACCCCAACATTATCCACTTACAATTAGTTTGACAAATTTTGACCAATCAGCTCACTGTCCATATAGATATAACTTTTCCAACGAGAAATGTCACTAAAATTACATTACTCAAAAAAGTTGAAATTGGAGTTCGTCATTCTGTCAACTGAACGGCTCAGAGACTGAAGTTATGTGGTTTATAAAAGTAGATTTTAATTACCATCCGCCGATATAATAAATAGAATTTTTGTAATTGTAATGGTGTTAATGATTTGTTATCTGCAAGCATTAAGCTTTAGCTCCGTTTAAAATGCATTTCCTAAATTTTATAATAGCCCAACATTGCCAGAAAATAATTTCTATTCAAAGAAGAGGGGTAAGAGAAAGTTTTTTGTTGCGCGCACCAGATTTTTTCTCTCTTTTTGACACTAGGAAACCGTAATCTTACATACGAAATTGAATAGCTGTAACTTCGATAATTTTCTTTTTGTTTTGTTAGTAATTTAATGATCCTTCAAAAGTTTTATAAATTTTACCATAGAATATATACTTAGCGAGTTAGGCTCCAAAACAGTTTTCTTTTTTTTTTTAACTTTTTAGCTGAATTTTCTAGGGAATTTAGTACATGAGCGAAAATTGAAAGGACATTTACTAAAAAATTATAGTAAAGTTTCATCAAAATCGTTAGAGCCGTTTTTGCGCTACAGTCTATATAAAATATGTTTTTCACTTATTGCGCAGCCGCTATTGCACAGAGAACACCCAATTTGTGTCACAGGCATCATTCGTGAAAATCCTACAAAATACAAAAAGTAGCAACAAAATCGGCACAGACAGACAGATATACCAATGGCTAAAAATGTGTTTTTCGGACTAATGGGGCTCTGAAACGTATAGCTCAGTCGAAAACTGCATATCGGAAATTTGACCCGATCGCAATACTTTCCTTACCTGGTATAAATATGAAAATAAAAATATACATACACACACACACACACACACACACACACACACATATATATAAAGCTACTAAATTCCCCAACCGATGTAAACATATAACTTATGTTAATAATTAGTTAAACAGCACGAAATATGAAAGCATATTTTTTGTATTATAATTAACAACACAGACACCCGCCAAAACTGCATTGAATATTGAGTATCTAAATCAAATTTAATTACTACTTTAGTTTATTGTCAATGACCAACTGAAGTATCAATTACATTCCTTGGTGGTTAGAGAGACATACTGGGTACATTGATTGAAATTATAAACCATAAGTCCTTTACATTTTAAAATACTGTATACTTTCCTTTAAAATGTCACCATAATACACAAATTATAAATTAAAAAGTAGATAAGCACATGAAATGATGTAACCAAAATTAATGTTTAAAGGTGCATTACCATTCCCAAATCTGATATAAAATTAAAATCATAATTAGGGTGTGCAAGATGACTTAATCAAACCATTAAGCAGTGCTAATTATAACATGCCATCACAGCAATAGTATAGGTTACGACTTTATGGTCAACTACATGCATCCTAAAAAATAATACAACACAAATGCATTGTTAACAATATAGATTGGCAAAAAGTACTCCGAGTAAAAAGTAGAAATTACAAAGTATTTAACTCAAATACTACCACGGTTCGAGTACCGAGCACTATATTCACTACTCGATCCGATGATCGATGAGTACGAAAAGCACTCATGTACCTTCGTGAGTACTTTCCATTTTCACATCTACTCATAATCATTTTATTTTGAGTACTTTTCGCATTAAATCGATATTAGGGACAGCTATTATGTTATCGGGGGCGTAATTTGAAATCCAACAGTATTTTCATAAAATGCGTCCCCGACAACATTATAGTCGACTCTTATAACGATTAAAACCAAAAAGTTACATAAATGTGATGCGCAATCGCAAACCCGACAGTATTTTCATAAAAAGCGCCCCCGACAACTTTATAGTCGACCATGATATCGATTTTTTTATTATTATTTATGAAATTTACAACTGTAAACAAATTATATATATTCAGTAAATATGATACAGAGAAATACATGGCATGACAAGGCTTGTATAGAATCTACCCATTGGAGGCACTCTAATAAAGTATCTAAATTAGAAGATCACCAAGCCATCTTTTTTTTTGACGCCTAGGAATGTTATCAGAGATCGAGGAGGAAGCAAGGTTAGAAACGAGAAGATTAGGATGGTTTTGAAGTTTACTATAGAAGGATAGGCATCTGGATTGGGCCAAATCGGAAAGATATGGAACATGCAGGTCGTTATGGATTATTTTATTTCTTACAAAGTAAGGAGCATTGAGGATTTTACAAAGGATTTCGGATTGTAAAGATTGAATAAGAGAGGAACTCGATGGTTCAGTATAGCCCCAAAGCTCAACTGCGTAAGTCCAAATAGGTCTTATTATATTCATGTATATGAGTCTTTTGTAATTAATTGAAAGCTTAGAGCGTTTGTCTAGTAAGTGCTGAAGTAGTCGGAAACGCCGAACGGTTTCTTGTCGTTTCAGTCTGGTATGAGGATTCCAAGTTAGAAGTTTGTCTAGGTGGAGTCCTAGGTATTGTATTTGTTCAACAGGAATAAGTGGGGCATTGCTAAAGGATACTGTAGGATAGGAAGTCATAGGTTTAGGTTTACGATGAAGGGTAATGGTAATTTGAAGGGATTTATTTTAATTCTCCAGTTTTGATACCATTCTTCAAGGTTTGTTGTGTGGAATTGAAGAGCAATTGATGGATTGTTATCAACTGATTATTATTAACTGACACATGTGTTATCGGCATAGGTTGTAATAACAGTGTTTGGATGGGTTGGGATGTCAGCTGTATAAACTGTGTAAAGGATAAGACCTAGGATACTACCTTGAGGAACACCAGCAGACTGGAAAAAGGGGGATGAATAGGGATTGTTGTGATTTAATTTGAAGTATCTACTATTAAGGTAGGAACGAATGATGAGGTATGTAGGAAGTAGAAATTTGCAGAGTTTGTATAACAGTCCCGGGTATCAGACTCTATCAAACGACTAATATCGATTAAATCCGAAAAGTTAAAAAAATGGGACGCGCAATTGCACAATTTGCCTATCTCTAGTTAAGAAGTTATAAAAAAAAATAACACAACATTTGCATTATAATGAGTCGCGCTTAATTTGAAAGTATAATAAAATTTAAACTGAAATTTCATACAAATAAAACATTATTTTCTTTAGCGTAATTTAAATATGAATAATAAAGAAACAGGAATAATCAGGAGCAGATACCGAAATATATAATGACAAAGAAATGAAAACTTCATTATATGAAGATTCGTTGATTTGTTGCTCTTTTAGAAAAAAAAATGTTATGTTGATAATCTAGCAATTAAAATTTAATATATAGTAGATAATTATTTAACAAGACAAAAACTAGAAGGAAAATTAAGGGGGGGAGAACAAAACAGTTTAAAAATTAACAGCATAACACATACAAAAATAAGTTATTAATAACTTTATTATCACTACATTATAAAATTAATGTTAAAAAAAAATTAAACAACTAAGGCAAGGCTTTGGAACATTGATGGCGTTTGAAAATCATTAATAAAATGACTACAAAATATTTAAATTGGAAAATAACAACTATACAACTATTATGTTATAAAGAAACAACATAACAACAATCTTATAAACAAAAGTAACAATATTTTTTTCAGTTTTCAGAACATCTTTTAGTTTTTAAAAGAATAAGTGTTTATTAATGAATGACTAACCTTATAATAAAACATAAAATATAAGACATGATAAAAAAAAAAAAATAAACTTTCAATACAAAAACTTCATATTACATAAATGAATACATTTAATGAAGAAACATAGCAATATATACTATAATTAAATACAAAACAATAAAATAATTTGGTTGTATTACAAAGTAAAAATGAAATACTATGAAATGTATAAACAATAAAATAAAGTAAAAAATAAAGAAATCAATCATGAAATATTTCAATTTATTTTCAATATTTCGAAAACAAAAAAAAATCACTAACCTAACTGGTTCTGTGTATACATTTTTCATTATTGTAAACAAGAATAAGATAAACGATTGATGCCAGGGCAAAACTCTGATTAAACTTGTCAAAATTAATTTCCATGACTAAATTCCCAGCATAATTGTTGAAAAGGCCTATAATAAAACAATTACTGGATAGAAAAGCAGCATTAATTTAAAATTTAAAAAATGAAAAACGAACGTGTTAATCTAGCGGTGTACAACACACAGGCTAACACAAAAAAAAAAAAAAAAAAAAAAGGGGAAAAGTTAATATGATTTTAAATTGATAACACTAAGAATGTCTATATAGCAATGCATTTAAAAAATATTTTCTGTTATTATGTTTATTGATTTGAAAATTATTTTCGGAAAATTTCACGAAATAAAAACATAATGGTAGTATAGGACTTCAATGGAAGTTTTGGGCCAATAAATAATAATAAATAAAAAAAATCATAATGGTTGGTTTATACTAATGTTCCTATTAAGCTAATCCTTAATTTTATTTAATTCAATAATTAAAACAAACACTTGGTCAGATGGTGAGGAAAGTTGCAACGACAACGGCAAAAGAATTCTTAATCTTTGTCTTGCAAATGATATGATAGTTGGAAACAGCTTCTTCCCACACAAAAAGATTCACAAATATACAAGAGAGGAGCCAAGTAGAAACGAAAGGTCTATTATCGACTATTAGCTAATACAAAGAGAACAAAGAAAACACGTAGTAGACATAAGAGTCAAAAGAGGCTACGAAATAGGGAGCGACCATCGGCTACTTATAATGGATATAGTACTCAATAACCGCGCAACCACACCAGGAACGTCAAACCGGACAAATAAGTTCAAAATAAAATATTTTAAACTCAGAGAGCCAGAGGTGATACGGGCATATCAGGACTCGATTGAAGAAAAGGCGAATAGTGGAAGATACAATTGGGACAGTGACAACGTAGAAGAATCTTGGTCGGCAATCAAGATAATGATACTGGAGGCAGCGGAGATGACATGTGGAAAAAGCAAGCTGGGGCATAAATCAAAGAAAACTGCTTGGTGGAATGAGGAAATTAAAGAGGAAATCAAACAAAAGAAAACCTTATGGAAGAGATACCTGCAAACCAAGTCAGATGCGGCATACTCCGTATACAAGGAGCAAAGACGGAAAGTGAAAGAGGCCCTGATGAGAGGAAAGAAAAAGTCCTGGGAAGGATTTGGAAAAAAGATGGAAACTAATTATAAGGAAAACCAGAAACTTTTCTACCGAAGCCTCAGGAGCATGAGGAAGCAGAAGGAACCGGTGCTGAAGCACATCAATGACAAAAATGGAGACATCATGAGTAGGCCAGACAACATTATGGAAAGATGGGCGGAATATTTCAAGGAATTACTCACATATCAAGAGCAGGAAATGGAAGCGAAACAACAGTCTAGCAGTACAGAAGACACTTGGGAAGAAGACGACTTCATCGGAGAAGAAGAAGTTGCCGAGGCCATAAACTCATTAAAGCTGGGAAAAGCGGCTGGTATAGACGGAATTGCGCCAGAAATGCTGAAAAACGTGGGTTTAAAAGGAATTGAAATGTTGCAGCACCTCCTTAACGTAGTTTGGAAAAATAAAGTTATCCCAAAAGACTGGGAAGTCTCCATCATAATCCCGATTTTCAAGAAAGGAGATAATCGTGAATGTCGGAACCATCGAGGCATATCCCTACTCTGCATCCCCTACAAAGTTTATAGTAAGGTGCTCGAAAAGCGGTTGAGAAGCCTCATAGAACAAAAGATAGGGGAAGAACAATATGGCTTCCGGCCTAACAGAAGTACACAGGACCTGATATTCACGATGAGACAGATATCCGAGAAGATTATAGAAAAGAGCAGTGAGGTCTTCGCCTGTTTTGTAGATCTAAATAAAGCGTTTGACAGGGTGCAGAAGGCAGATATATCAAGAGCATTGGAGGAGTATGGCGTTCATATAGGATTGAGAAAAGCCATCCTAAGTATATATGAAACACAGAGAAATGTAGTTAGGATGTGCAACCACACATCAAAAGAATTTACAACAGACCAAGGAATCAAACAGGGATGCAGCCTTAGCCCCCTCTTGTTTACACTAGTGCTGGAATCTGCCCTAAAACATGCAAAACAGAAGATGAGGCCATACAACCTCGGATATAGGAACCTACAGTGTACAGTGCTTGCTTTTGCTGACGATATGGCGGTGTTCGGAAATGACTCCCGTAATCTGCAGTTTAACCTCAAGATCCTTTAAGTTGAGATGAGAAATATAAACATGGAAATTAAAATCTCGAAAACAAAATTCATGAGGATCGGGAGAAGAAAGGACCGAGGAGACCGGATCGTTCGGCTGGGTGGAATCCGCCTGGAAGAAGTTAAGGATTTTAAATACCTGGGCGCTCATCTTAACGAGTTCGGATGGGTGGATGGAGAAATTAAAGAGAGAATTAAGACGGCAGGAAGATGCTTTTACTCCCTCAAGTCAGGCTTCTTAGACAAAAAGGAAATCTCAAAAACCACTAAGAAAATTTGTCTTTAAGAACACTTTCCTCCCTATATTGACGTATGCAAGCGAGTCTTGGATCCTCACTGCCAAGCACAAAAGCCAAATCCAAGCTATGGAAATGCGCTATCTAAGGAAAATAGAGGGGAAAACGTGACCATACGAGGTAATCTGGACCTGAGGCCTGCAGAGGAGATAATCCAAGAAAACCAACTTAGGTGGTTTGGACATATCTCGCGAATGGCTGAAAACAGAATTGCCAGGGCTACCTACGAGGTCAAAGTGGAGGGAAGGAGGCCACAGGGAAGACCAAGAAAAAGATGGGAAGAAGGAGTTAAAGAAGCCTTTGACAGGAGAGGAATGGACTGGAGTAGGAGAAGACAGCTGGCACAGGATAGAGATTCGTGGATCAGGCTCTATAAGAAGGAACCTCACACTGCTCAGCGGTAACAGAGGACTGGATTAAGAAGACGAAGAAGAAAAAAAATCATAATGGTTGGTTTATACTAATGTTCCTATTAAGCTAATCCTTAATTTTATTTCACTCAAAATTAAAATGAGCCTCTGATATTAAATATGGAAAGTTAAATGAGGGGTGAGGGTCTTGCCTCGAAGCAAGAACAATTGAATCCTATTTACAAATGAATTTACCTAATTTAATGGGTGATAAATAGCCAGGACGCAGCCATTATAAAAAAAAAAAAAAGTTTTTATAATGACTGCGTCTTGACTATTTATCATCCACGATATGTAGAACAGTCGACTAGCTTCCTTCATTAACTAATTTAAGTTAAAATTCCAAGATAAACCGTCATGAAAATAGGGTATAGGCGCAGATTTTCCATTATTCCATCGGTTGGGGGGACGATGCAACCTCCCCTCCTCCCCTCCCGAAAAAATGTCTCGGGAGTTAATACTATGAATAAAAATTTATGAAAGCGATAAATAAATAACCAACATAATTATTGTGAAACCGACTATATATATAAAAATTGATAAAATTGTATAAAAATAAATTAACATTTATTTTTATATAGTAGTTTGTTTGTTTTTTGAGTAAGAGTATATTTGAAAATATGTTAACAAAGCAATTGAATGTATTACATATATTTATTTTTATTTAATTAAGGTTTGAGGTATAAAGAGCGAGATGAACTCTTAATTCTCCGAAACTTCAATTTTGTCAGGGGAAACGAGATAAAATCTTAAGGTAAAAATTGAAGAGTGGATATGAATGAATGATAAAATGCAAGGATATGTTGCTAGATATAATATAAACTAAAATTTTGATAATAGGAAGATAGGCCGTGGAGAAATACTTGCTTGAAATCTACTTCTAGGCCTAGCCGACATTTCCTATTCTCTTAATTGATTTTAGTTTACATATTTTATTCATTCATGCAGATTAATTGTTATTGATTTGGATTTAATTTTTCTTTTTCGAAATATTGGGGGAAGGGCGATATTCTAGCCCCCTGTTTTATTGGAGAGGAGGGAGATCGTCCTTTCCCGAAACCTGCGCCTATCATATAGGGAGGATAATGTGGGCTAAGTGTGCAATAGATTTTACAAAATTTTATTTTAAACAATTGTCATATTCTTATATTTGAAGCAAGATTTTTTTTAAAAATGTTTCTGAGACAATTATGTTTTAAATCATACCAAACCCACGTTTTTATTACGTCCATATTTAGGAGATTGATAAGTAAATTTATTATTAGCTAATACACACTCCTCCCTGTCTTACTGCGGACGAGGTATCTGTTTAAATTATTATTTCAACAGTTGCGGTAATGGGTCATGTGCAAAACAGTTTGTTTCCAAAGGATCATTTTACTGACGTAATAATCGAAAAAAATTAAAACCTATCTGAGATTAATATTTTACAATATTGAGTGATGAACCCGGGTAGTGGAACATAATTGAATTATATAAATTATTATGCTTTTATTTCAATCAAAATATAAAATAAAAATGACAGCAGAGGTAGACACTAAAATAAAAAATAAAAAACAAGTAACGCTTCAACTTGTGTTGCCCAAAATCTGTCTTGGTCTTGTACTTTCCAAGATCAAGACCAAGACCGCCTGACTGTTGCAATACCAAAACCAAGAGTGGGAAAAAAATAGTTTTTGTGTATAAAAAGTATGATAAAATATTTACTAATACTTGACAATTTTAGTTACTTTATGTAACGAATAGGTAAAACCAATATACTTTTGCATTTAACTCATCCAGTTTTTTTTCCTGGCTTAGTTAGTTTTTCCCTATCTGAAAAAAACACAGTAATATCTCTAAAGTAATAGGCTAATAGGTAACTGCAAGACTGTTGCGTGACTTGCGCAAAACTAGTCTTGGCCTCGCATTTGGGCAGCACTAGCTACAACCCATGAAGAGTCCTTGGGTAGGATTCGAGTACTTTGTTAGGAAGTACTGTTTCAAAGCCAACTGAGGGTCGATCCACGACTGACGAAACAGAATAAATGGCTGCCACAGCCGGGTTACAACATGGGGCCCTAGACCTTAGCGGCTCAATGTCTAACTCACTCAGCTATTTCGCTCCCATGTTCGCCGCCGTTAAATATATCAAAATATAAAACTTTATAGAGAAATATGACACACACACAATAGACCAATTGTGGACAAACGACCGAAAAAGATGAACAGCACAAATGCAAAGATCCAACTTAACGAGAAGGTTGGAACTGAATTCTTGTACTTCATACAAAATACAACTTGTACTTGACATTTAGGGAACCCTGGTGGCTGATTTGTATAACATCGTGGTTCCAGTACATGCTCCATAAAGTGTCGCTCATTAAGGATTTGAATCTAAACATACGAAGAAGCATTTATCCCTCATTAACCAAACGTTATTCTATTCAAATTTAACTGAAATACTGGGTTATAGCATGAAAATGTGGATATTAGGCCAGAGATTGACAGTACGTGAGACTAAAATAAAAGGCAAATTAAAATATATTAAAACTGATTAACTGAACACAGGTTAGAATGCTTAAGCAATAGCTGAAGATAGAAAATACAAACATTAGATAAAATGAGCTTAAATAAATAGGATGGGTTAGAAACATTGCAAATTAAGTTTGTTATCGGCAATGACAGAATATGGATCATGCAAACAATTAAAATAAAGAAAAAAGCTCAGCTGACGATTGTATCCCGCCTTATCAGACAGTTTCAAACGTTGCACGTTGTGACCAATCGAGCGGGAAAAAAATATTTCAATTTTATTCCAGTTCCCATGTTAATTGCCGTACAGGCAAATTATATTCTACTAATATAACAATATAAGGGAAAAATGTATATATACGTATGTATGTATATACGTATGTATGTATGTATGTATGTATGTATATATATATATATATATATATATATATATATATATATATATATATATATATATATATATATATATATATATATACACTTATAAGTAGGATCTTCTCAACTCGGTAATTTATTTGTGCATTTTAAATATAAAAAAAAGAATACTTTATTGTTTTGTATTTCGTTATTTAAAAAAATACAGTATCAAAAATGTATTGATATTAATAACGTTAATGTATTAATTAATTTAAAATGCTAAATTCAAAAATGTATTTTAAAATATTTTATTTGAAATGCTACTCAGGTTTAATACTTCGATTACAGTCGGGTGAGAATTCTGTGGCCAGCACATTTTTTTACACCTTAAATTTTATTGATTTTACCTGGAGTATAGTAGTTGTCGAATCGTTAAAAGGGGGACCAATATTGAAAGAAGATGTATATAGCCAAGTTTCTTTACCACAAACACTCAAATTTTATTGCATTGTACAATCAAGACTATATTAAAAGAATAATTTAACACATTCTTGGCATTTCCTTTTAATTTTTGCCACTGGCAGAGTTTGAGATAGTTTCTTAACCTTTGAGATAATTTCACTATGCGCTGGAAATAAAAATGGCGATCAACTTTTGCGAATAGAAAACTTCGAAGCTATTAAACTTTCTGGGAATATAAACAGTGTATGCCACTGTAATCTTCAAATGAAAGCATTGTTCGTGAGGTTGGGGGAAACAAATAAAGACAACAATTGATAGGATTTAAAACCAGGTCGGTATTTATAGGTCATTGAACTGTTTAATTAACTCATCCCCCCCCCCCCGCCAAGCACCAGTGTGAATACACTAATCCAGTTAATATTTGTTTATTTTATTCTCAATATTTTAACAACAATATCATTATAAAAACTACTTTTTAATTGTATTTTAATAAAAATAATTATTATTGCCTGGATATGGAGAAAAGGAACTAATTATTCACAAATCCCTACGAAATAAGCTTAGTTTGTAATTTGCTTTTAAATAATTTCTTTTGACCCTTTTCGGTATATTAAAAAAAATTAAGTTAAACCTATAATAAGCTAAATGTTCTTTGCTACTTCCAATAAGGGAGTGTTTGTATCAATCATTTTAAGATTCTTTATATACAAATTATTTGGCTAATAAAAAAAAAAATAGATTTATCACTAACTAACTGAAAATAACACACTTGTTTCTTCCATTCTACGATTTTAACATTATTGTTTTCCTTCTTGACATTATTTTTTTTAATTTCACATTTTACACAATTTTTGAAAATATAGACTAGTCTAATAAAATGAAACTAGTCTAAATTAGTAGTTTCTTCTTGTGTCATAGGTTTTTTTTTTTTTTTTTTTTTTTCTATATACCATAATAACAAATAAATAAACAGCTACATGCATATTTGATGTCAGAAATTAAAATATACACAACCATCATATACTTTCGAACATTTTATTAAAATGCGTGAAAATCCGGTTCGGAGAAAAAGTATGACAAACACTCATACTGTTACTCAAAACATACTGTTAACCAGAACTTACATGACTCCGTAGTTTTTAATAATTCATAAATTTTGAAGTTAATGTACCATTTTTTAATTCTATTTTTATATTGTATACTTTTTTTAATAATTCGAAGCTTTAAACTCTAATAAATCCACTAGAACTAATACATTTACATAATCAAATATATTTTAAATAGGACATTAATTATGGAACAGAAAGAAAAATTCATTTCGAAACTGGAAAAAGAAAATGTGATTCCAAGCAATGCTTGCGATATACATTTATTATAAATAAATAAATAAACATGACACGGAAGGCTTGATAATCCTGGACCTAAGTTATGAGCCCCAACCTGGTAGAATGGTACAGGTCACTTTAATTTGAGTTGATTTTTTTTTTAAATATTGAATTTCTTATACAATTAAAAATATAAATTGTGACACACATTAAGAATCAATGTAAAGTTCAAAATATGTAAACAACATAAAAAATAATGGTTGTTAAAAACAGTTAACATTTTAAGGGGGGGGGAAAGTGAGCTAAACAACTTAGTAGTGCGTTTGGCAGTTATGCAAAGGGAGGAAATATTTGCATTTTATATTTAATGTTTTATAAATGGTGAAAAATTAAAATATAATTCGACGGGAATGGCTACGTTGCAGATATGCTGGTGTTGCAACCTATGGGCCATGTACAATATATTACCGCTATTGCTATAAAAATAGAAAAATATTTATTATTGCCCAGCTAAAATTATTCTCTATAAAGTCGATTTTTTCATAGCCGTTTAACAATTAATACACACACACAAATATAAATATATTCTCTAAACATTTAATAAGATAATTAATAATTTGAGCATTTATAGTTTGTATTACTTAAACATTCATATCTTGGAATTAAGCAAATTATTAGCAAATGGCCAAATTAAGAAATGGCGACCAAGGGTAAAACAGTAAGACTCATATATTACGAGCTTGCAACGATACAAGAAGAACCAGTCTGATACGTTTCATTTTACCTCTAGTCGAGAAAAGGTCTCAAACGTTCAATTATACAATTACAATTGACTAATACAAGATCTGTCTTTTTATGCGTAATTATATAATTTAGAACTTTTGAAGCAAAAATCTGCAGACTGAAATTACAAAAAGGATATAACTTATCAATTTCTGTTACTAAAAATGAATAAGATGTCATTTAATGTAAAGCTTGTAATTTGTAACTGTTACGTTAGAAGAAGTTTAAATTTTACAATTCTTTTTAAACTGTGATAATATAGGTCAATGTAATATGTATCTATATCCAGATATAAAAATCATATAAGTACGTATAGGTATAGGTAAAAAAAAATATAGCAAATGTCTTACTAACACTATAAGAATTGGTTAATATCGGGATAAAATGTCTTTTAATAAAAATAAAATGTTTAATCACTGTCCAAATATTCTTAAAGTACCTTTAAAAAAAAAACTACAGGTGTAACTCGCTACTCTACCATTCCAAACAAATAAGGCAGATACAATGAAGAAGATACAAAAGCAGAGACAAAATAACTATTACAAAATTAAAATCATTTAAGATACAATGAGGGACAGATAACATTGACAATAACTACAAATTAGCTTACTTGACTGAGAGGTCTTATCCTCTCGTGAATACTCAGCTCGGCTTGACTAGCTGAAGGTGGAGGATGATCTGGAGTAGGAGGTTGTTGATAGTTTGTAGGGCTGAGGGGACAAGTCACTCGATCGTCACAGTTGCCTTTTCTTCTGTCCAGTTGGTAATCGCTGGTCACGAAGCCAGTGGGGCTAGCGTTGATGATCTGTAGCTGGGTCATATTCGACACTGAAATAGAAGTGGTTTCAACTTTCTTGAAGGGTAGGTCACCCCTGGAAAGGATCACAGATGGATCATAGTTTTCATAGCTCTTGTCCGCTTGGAGGCGGCGAAGTTTCCTCTTCGGGTTCGTCGTCCTAAATGGAATGTTTTCGTAAACGGACGTGATTGCTATCGGTTGAAATTTCGGATCGTCTTCAGTGCTAAATTCCTCGCCCATTATACTATAGCGAAGCTTCATATCGACGTACTGGTCTGCAGACTTGCCACGCCTCAGCATTTCTCGATGAGGCCTACTTCCTACATTGATATCGTCCAGATCTCCGTGACTCCTTACCCCACTTCGAGCAAGAAATAAATATTCGTAAGCTCCCATCCCCGAAGGGGTCAAGTGTGTCGGTGAAACGGACAAATTCCTCCTAGGTGGTTTCTTCGGAGGTGTCGGCTGTAAAAGGGAGAACAAATTTAATTAAAACCAATTAGGTCAAGTAGAGTTTGGGAGTAATTGTTTTAACTGTGAACGTACATAATTATATTGCTAGTGTAAAGAACATTACATCACGTAAGCACTTACGACTTGACGTCAGTAATTTTAAAAATAGTTTTAAGATAAATTTCCAGATTAATCTCAATCTAAAAGCGAAAGAAGTTTACATAGGATTCGTTTGGATTAATAGACTTTGTAATGTGAATTCATAAATTCTTCAAATCATATTAACCATATCCCAAATCAAATTCAGGTTTTGCCAAATAAAATGAAACATTTTCTATGTCAAATTAAACCTATTCTATCGAAAATTCAACTTTTTTTCATTTTCAATAATCAAAATCGATATTTCTAGGTTCAAGGTTTCTTCAATTCTATTCTATTCTTTGTATGGAATTATGTCTTTAATATTTAGTTCTAGTCGTTGCTTACTTTATTTTTTAAATTTAAATACATGTTCTTCAGTCAGGTTAATATTGTCACATGTTTGGCTTGTAGATTATTGTTGTTATAGGTTATTAGATTATAATAGATAATTAGTAAATTATATACGATCAAATAGATAAAGTAGATTATAGATTTATTCGTACTTTCAGAGTTTTTCGATATAGGGGTCTATTATTAATTGAAATAAAAAGGCGTTGCCCTATATATATTTTAACATCCCATAAGCGGTTTGGGACAGTATACCTCAACCAGGCTCATTCGCGATGGTTCTCTGCTCTTACTTTTTTTTTTTTTTTCGTCGGCCCTAGACGAAGAAAGTGAAGAAGGAGTAGGGGGGTGGCAGTCCCATCGTCCGGTCATAGTACCGCAGACAGCCACTGGTCCTCCAGGTTGGGGAAACAGTACACTGACACACACACAAATACACTAATAACAGCACACCACACTCACCCCTATAATACAGACTATGGTCAATAACACTACGCACCCTAGGGTCACCTTCCCTAGGTAGCCGCCCCGGAAGGGGAAGCAAGTCAGGTGGCTTCGAGGAGGCATTCTCTTCATGTGAATCGGAGGCAGCTGGGATAATAACCCTCTCCCCTTAAACAAAATTATTAGGAAACCTCAAAATAATCAGGCTGGACTGTCAAGAATGGTTCAACGCGGCTCTCGTCATAGGGACTTCACCATTGGATATTGGAATGTTCTGACGCTATACAGTCCCGGAGGCCCTTTAACAACTTCTGGAGGTGCTGGACCGATACAAGTCCGATATAACTGCGCTTCAGGAAATTAGATGGACTGGCAAAGGCCATTTATAAATGAGGAAACACACAGCTGTGATGACAGATTGCATCCATATGGAGCGGGCTTTGTCTGCGAGGTGTAAATATTTGATGACGGATTTCAAACCAGTGATCCGCGACTCTGTTTACTTAGGGTCAAGGGTAAATTCTTCAATTATACCTTGATTAGCTGTCACACACCAACAGAGACCACTGAGGAAGAAGAAAAGGAAGAGTTCTATGGCTTGCTTGAAATGACAATAAGCACCTGCCCAAGAGCAGACATCAAGATTATTGCAGCGTGGTAGCGCCCTCTTCCCTCACAAAAAAATACACAAGGGTACATGATGATCACCTAATGGACTCACTGTTAATCAGATAGACCATCTTTTGATAAGTGCCAGGCATAAGTCAGACCTTCTTGATGTTAAAACATACAGAGGTGCAAACATTGATTCTGATCATTATCTTGCTATAGCAAAAACATGATCAAGAATCCCCAATGTGAAAAACAAAAGGGACCAAAGATGTAAAAAAATTAACACTAGCAAACTTAAGGACACCGATGAGTCGGAACGATATGCGTTGAAGGTTGATGGAGAACTTGATCTTCTCCGTATGCATACCTACAACATAGACCAAATGTGGTGTAGCATAGAAAGATGTGTTGGAAAAGATGCCGAAGAAACAATTGGAATGGAATCTTACCAGAGAAGCGCTAACTGGTTCGACGAGGAATGCAAAAGAATTACTGATGTCAAGAATCAGGCATATAAATCTATGCTTCAAAAGAGACACAAAAGAGCATCAGTGGTTCCTGATCGCAAAATGAAGAAAGGAGGAGAAACAAGTGCACAGGAGGAAGAAACGGAGCTGGGAGAATAAGCAGCTTGAGAAGGTTGAGCAGCTCAGGCATACAGACGACTGTCGGAATTTTTACCGAAGAATTAATAATGACCGAAAGCCGTTTAAACCACGAACTACTGTAGGGATAAAGACGGCACTATTCTCACAAGCATGGACCTGGTAATGAGGAGGTGGAAAAACAACTTCGACGAACTATTGAACGTCGAACAAGATTGAGCTGACTAATTGAATCCCAACTCTGAAGGAAATCAGTGCAATCAGATTGAACCGCCTGATGAGCAAGAGTTGATGGATGCAATTGAGAAACTTAGAAACCAAAAGGCACCTGGAATTGATGACTTGGCCACAGAACTCTTTAAGAAAGGAGGCTAAGGAGCAAGTATTTCTCAAGGACAACAAAATTGCGGCTGTATAAGACGTTGATAAGGCCGGTCCTGACGTGCGGCTCGGAAGGTATATCATGGGTAATATCACGGATGGATGAACGAAGTTTATTGGCTTTTTTGCACCTTGCAGGTCTTCATCGGGGCTTCAAAAGATACAAAATATAAAAGGCACATGGCGAAAATAAAATAAATGATTTCTAAGTAGATATTAAATAAGAGACAGTTGCCTGAATAATAAGAAAACATAAAGAAATAATAAGATGACATCAGAGATATAGTAGGTGACAGTATAGTTAAAATGTCAAGTATTATGTATACATAGAACATACAAACAAAAATAGAAAATAAGTATGTATATTTTGTACAGTAGGAAAAATTTTCTTTTCGAAAAATTCTGTCTCCAAGGACATTTATAATAGTATTCAGAGATCACATTCACACTCTATGTACAGTAAATAAAATAAAATAAACAGAAAAATAATATATATACAATAAATAAGAATAAAATAACCTAAAAATAAATAAATAAAAAGAAGACATACATACCTATATACAATATATATTTACAATATTATAATCCGAGCCAGACTTGTCCCTCCAACTGTGGAGGGAAAAGTATGACTCCAGGAGATCCCTGCATTTCTCACTCAGCTACGTCACTGGGGCTAAACCCAGTGGAGATTGAGCACGAGTGCTACATACACTCATGAGTAGCCACATACACTCATGTCGTAGGTGGAGAATTTGGCCATAGCCAGAACTCCAATATTTACAAACTATAAAAGGTCGCGGAGCCACTGCCGTTTGACCCTTCTTGGAGGATTATAGGGATGGGTGATGCTGGATAGGGATTGTGAAAAGGGATTTGGATGATGGTGAAATTTGGAGAATTTTGCTGGGATAAGGTCTAGGACAAATGGGATATTAAGATCATGGTGTAGGGTTTTGTTGGTTACATAGAAAGGAGCACCGACTACTGTTCGAAGGGCTTTGGGTTGGAAGGATTGGATGCGTTTGATGTTAGAAAATTTTGCTGTTCCAAACAGTTCAAGTCCGTAAGTCCAAGTAGGTGTCAGTATTGTCTAGTAGATAAGTATTATTTTCAGTAGAGAGTTTAGATTTTCTATTTAGTAGTATTTATAGTTGGTCGTATTGTCGGTTATGTTCCTGTCTTTTAAGTCTAGTATGAGGGTTCCACGTTAGTCCACGTTAAGGCTAGTATGGAGGTCTAAGAGAAAGCCAAGGTACCGGACTGTGTCCTGGTGGACAGGAACTGCGTCGGAGTGTGAAGGTGATGTGTTGGCATTTGGATTCATTTACTTTAATACGCCATTTATTACACCAGTGTTCAATCAGGAAGAGGTGTCTTTGAAGGTTTAAGGATGCTATATCACGATCTGAGTCGGATGATAGAATGGCGGTTTTATCAGTAAAAGTTGCCAGGAAGGTATCGGGACAGACAGGGATATTGGCGGTAAAGAGGATGTAAAGGACGGGACCCAATACGCTACCTTGAGGAACACACCAGCCTGAATTGGATAGCAATATGAAAATTCAGTGCCGCAGCGAACTCGGAAGGTACGATCTGAGAGGTAGGAACGCAGGACAAAGTTTAAGGACTGAGGAAGATGGGTTTTAAGTTTGAAAAGAAGCCCAGCGTGCCCTACTCGGTCAAAAGCTTAGGCTATGTCTAGAAATGCACCCGAGCTATATTGCT